>OX451208.1:3795387-4395387 GCA_949628255.1 Macrophya alboannulata
TATATATATATATATATATATATATATATATATATATATATATATATATATATATATATATGTATATATATATATATATATATATATATATATAATATATATATATATGTATACACGTGAATGTTATATCTCGTGTTATACAGTATACTTATATACTATGTATACATGTATAATAAATTCTATAATAAATATACATATAGTAGAAGAAACTGACCGACGAATGGGCTGTTGCTGCAGTTGTATAGGCTGCAGTATATAGGTGTAATAATTTATCTAGATCTATTTCTCCCCGTCCTGCGGTGTGTCTATATATAGATATTTCTTTACAAAAAAAAAAAAAAAAAAAAAAAAAAAAAAAAAAAAAAAAAAACGGAAACGACGGTTTACCGCACCTTTTAACTATTGCAGTGATATCGATCTTTAAATTTTAAATTTTTTTATTTTTTTTTTATTTTGTTGCTTCGCTTTTCAAATGTCCGACAATCGATGGAAAATGATGAAAAAAAAACAAAATTATACGATTTTTTAAGAAGAGGAAGTTTTAATTGAACTAGTAATTGATATGTGATAATAATAATAATAATAATAATAATAATAATAATAATAATGATAATAATAATAATAATGATTGCAACATTTGTGATGAATAATATTTTTGGTGGGGAAAAACTTGAGTTACGTCAGAATACATATTTGATATATCATTATATACATAGGTATATGTATAGCTTTATACCAACAATGATGATAATAATAATAGTAATAGCTATCCTACCTATGTAACTAATTTTCTCTAGTGTATACTATACATGTATAGGTATACATATCGTATACGATGATGCCCGGGTATAACCAGACTTTGTTTATCCAGTCAAGTCCGATCGCGACGAACATTAAACGGTCGTGACGTATTTTCTGCGAATTTAGATTGTAAATCACGTTTGAAAAACATTCACCGTCCCACGCCGTGACAGATAGTATATATACATATATATATATACTATCGCGAAACGAAATGACAAAAGAACAAAAAAAAAAAAAAAGAAAAATTTGAAAAGGAAGAAAGAATGTTTGATTTTCTATCGTCGTATATATTGTATATATATAAATTTTTCCTTAATTATTTAATATTCGAAAGAAATTTGCTTTTTTTTTTTGCTTTTGAAACTTATAATTTGTACGGAATTTTTAAATCTGTAATTGATTCATATGTTGGTTTTACTTGTGTGCAAGTACATATTATAGTCGATTTGATACCGTATACAGTATACATACAATATATATATATATGCATATACATTTGGCAGAGAAAGTGGAAAATCGAGAATCAATCGAAAGTATGTAAAGACAGATATATACACAATATGGTTTATATTGAACAAGAATGGTATAACGCGTCTACATAATATAAATATAAATATATATATATATATATATATACTTCGATATAGCGTAAAAATTGAGAAAAAAAAACTCAAAAAAAAAAACAAAAAAAAAACAGTCAAAAATTACACTAGACTACGATTTGTTCTTTTTTTTTTTTTTTTTTTTTAATTTAATACAAATTCTTACAGAAAGATTTCTTTCTTTTCTCTTACTCCATTTCTCCTTCTCAACATTATAATTTGGAGAGACCTAAAAACAACAAAACAAAAAGTTAACAATAACAAAAATCTATCGCGTCGATACATATTTATACATACATATGTATACAGGTATATGGACGATATAGATCCTAGTCATATGTTAATATGTGCGAAAATTCTGTTTTATTGTTGTGTTAACACAATACGCGTCGTAGGCATCTGTACACATAGGTATATATGTATTATTATACTATTACATATATATCAGACATACGTATACCTAGACACATACCTACATGTACCTATACATGCGTGTAATGTGTGCGTGCGTATGCATATTACAGGTACATACACGTATACATACATATAGTATAGGTATGTGCAAGTTCGCGCTTAGAGCGTAATCATTACGTTTTTCTATGACGCCTGTGTCCGAACCAAGTGACCCACATTTACACACTGATCTCCGCGGACCTTTCTTTTTTTTTCCGCAAATAATCCAGCCGCGGTTGTTATTTTCGTCTCTCTGGGTCAGCTTGACGTCTTGTCTCTCTGTCTGTCAGCTGCTATTGAACGGATGATGTGGGCGACTCTGATCTCTTCATCATCTTCCTCCTCTTCCTCCTCCTATACGTATATAAATATATATATACATATGTATATCTTTGAACAATATGACATATATTTATACATATACTATGTATTTGTATAATATTCGCATTTAGTATAGGTACACCTATAATTACCTAATTCTCTTGAAACTGCGCGCGGCACTCCCTTCGAATAATCGCGATAAATAGATCGATAGGTAGGGATCATACATATACCTACTATTTCTCCTCCGTTATATCCTCTCCAGATTCATTTCTTCTTATGTATTATTTATATATTTCTTTTGTTTCTTTATGTACCGGGTGTCCTATTTTAATCTTACACCTGATTTATCTCGAAAAATACTGTTTCGATCAAGCAATGAGTATGTAGTAAAACTTTTAGGGTTCAAAGGGGAATCGAAGTTGACGTTAATAGATTTTTCAGGTCAGGGTAAGGTTTACTTGGTTTTTTTTTTTTTTTGAACGGAATCACATATTTCTCATTATGTGATATTGTTCTGATTGAAAAATCAAACGACTCAATTCGTACGAAACATTTTCTTGTGAGACGTCAATTTTTCTCATGCTATTCTGCAGCTGAGAATTAAAACTAGAGATTTTTCAACTTTTGAGAACATTTCACCTCGAAAACTATCTATGAAGTTTGGATAATAAAAATTGCGAGGGGCAAAAAGTGCGTAATTTCATGCAAAGATTCTTGGAAAATGATTGTAGAATTTTTTTTTAAACAATTTTTTATTTTTTTATTTTTTTTTCACGCAATATTGAAGAAACTGCAATGAAAAGTTATTGGAAAAAATTCCGCAGTTATAATTCTCACCTTCTTACAATGTATCGGGTGTAAGATTAAAATGTGACACCCGGTATATCGGGTTGAGTTAAGGTTTGCTATTCGATAATAAATATTGTTGGCCGAGTTTACCTTGCATACCCGATATAACCACCCCGGCATTCAGTCAATCTAACTAATAATTTGCTCCTTCTTTCTATTTATCGATATCCTTTTTTTTTTTTTTTTTCTTTTTTGTCTTTTCTTCCTCTTCTCATTCTTCTCATTTATCTACTCTATATCATACGACGAGGACTAATCAACTACTACGACGATCCACGATCCCGAATTGAATCGTTATTCTGTACGAGGTATAAGAATGAGTGCGGGTTTCGAGTATAATACAATTTTTCTCGCTCTATAGATTATTAATGATTATTTTCTGAGAGGGGGGTCTCAGTCCGATATACCTACCCATCTAATCGCAGCTTTTTGCGTAGAATATTTTACTGCAAAATGAGGAAAAAAAAAAAGTGAAAAATTATAATATCAATTTCGGCGATGAATTCAACGTTTTTTGGTTTTTGTATTCTTTTTTTTTTTTTTCATTGTGTTTGCTAATTCTACAAGATGAAAATTCGACTTTCGATTTTGAGATCGTATAATCAATCTAATTTCTTGAAATTTTCTCTAATAAGGTTATTGAAATTATCGTAAAAAATATACTGTTTTTGCACATCATTATATTTATTTTGGAATTTGGAATTTATTACAAATAATCGTATACGGAAAAATTAAGTTCGATAACCGATTTAACCCAAGACGGTCACACCTTATGAGAATCCCTTGTTACACACCCCAAGCACTTTGAAGCGCTGTAGAATTTCGTAGAATTATTCTGGGGGCCCAAAAAAAAAAAATTGAGAACATATTTCAAACGTTTCTCTATCAACCTATCCAAGAATGTAACGAAAATTTTAGTTTTAAGTATGTTTAAAAAATTCGTGAAAAAAAAATTCCCAAAAATGCCCTTCTTTTTTTACAAAAAATGCTGTATTTTTTTTGTTTTTTGACATATCGACGAAATTCAAGCAGGGTCTGATTCCTGAAAGGATTCTCTTTCTGGTGACTATATTAGTTTTCGTGGGTTTTCCAAATAGTATAATTATTTTGCACTATGAACATGCAGGTTTCAGTGGCAAAATGATGTACAAGATGTCGATGATTTTTTGTTTAAAATGATAATTTCTTTATTGAAAACTCTTCAAAAAGTAGCTAGAAAATGACCTGGGGTGTGTCACACCCCATGAAAAGCTCGAAAACTAGGCGAGGGGTGAAAAAGAAAGAAAGAAAAAAGAAAGAAAGAAAGTGGGCGAGATAAGATTTGCAGCAGAATATATATATATATCGAGTCCCTAAATTTATCACTGAATTTATATACGACCGGGATTTTAGCAATTACCGCGTCTCGACGATACGTCGCGACGGGCAAACGGTATTATCCCCCTGAATTGCAGCAGCTCGCTCGCACGATCAAAAGCTATAAAGGTGGGTGGGGTATGGGTAACTGGCTACAGAAATGCATCAGGGAAAGATCATAAGGTAGCGATACGAGGTTATGGCTTATGATTACACCCCTCCCGTATACAAAAAAAAAAAACGAAACGCTTATTTATGCGCGCGCGTAAAACCATCTGTGCCATGCTCTTATTCGCGATATACGTCGTGTATAGTTTTTTTTTCAAATTTTTTTTATTCTTCATTTTTATAATAGCTACTTCGTTTAAATTTTTTTTCTGTTCAATCGGCAAACTTCCTCTTCTCCCTCTTCTTCTTCTCTCAGAGCTCTGATCTCGCTATCTCTTTGAAAGGCGTCGATATATGACGCGATATTTCGTAAAATCGCGAACTACGGGCGAAATGAGACGATAATCGAAAGATTCTTGTGGAAAATTTAAGATTATAAATTGGCGATATAAATTGTCAAAATGAAGATAATTTTTTTATTAATTATTTTTGAAACCATTCGATCGATCTGGTCGAAATTTTATCTTTGCAGATTTTCGGCGCCGCTATTTTTTTTTTTTTTTTTCAACTATGGATATAAAAAAATGGCGAAATTTTCAATGGCTTTGATCTGATTTTGCGAACTAATAAATCTGACGGGGAAAACATCAAAAAGTAGTCACATATGGTATACATATTATGTGAAATTCGCAATTATACCGAATCCAATAAGACTTCAAAATCTGGATGAATCCAAATCACAAGTACACACAAAAAATATGTAAAATCAACAAAACTCAAAAACTCGTAATGCAATTTTTATCAAAATGATTATGATGATTTTTTTTTTTTCCTCTTCATCGCATCGCTGATCACGAATCTGATTCAAAAATTGCGATATCAGAAATGTCGGCGAAAAAAAAAAAAAACGTTCGAAAAATGATAATTTTTTTTTTCACAGAAATTTTGAAAAATTCGCAATCAGCGACTAAAATAGAAAATCTCACATTCTGTTATTATCATTATTATCATTTTATATTATTATTATTATTCTTGTTAATATCATTTGAGGCGAGTAAATTATTAGTGAAAAAAAAAAAAAAAAAGAAGAATTGAATAATCCTCCATATATACATACATATGTATACATATACATATGTGTCATGAAACGAAAATAATTACAGTAAACTGATCGTTGATGACTGTACATGTATGTGCGCGAGCTCAGAACAACAACATCCGGTCGAACGAATTCCTTCTAGAATAGTCGAGCTTCTCATTGCAGGGTGTGGTTGATACAGATGGAATACCCACGAGCAATACCATGTACATACATACATATTACATACACATATACACACGTTTTCATACATAATAACAACGTCTAGAACGCGTCCGACGAGATCAATTGCGACATTATTTGTATGTATGTATAAATATAGGTATTTATTATGTACGTATGTACGTACACATGCGGTGCGTATGTAAATATATAGGTACATACAATACACATTATGCAGAAACATGATAACGTCTCTAATATAGATATTATTCTATGTATATATACATATAAAGTACATGTGCATGTGTAGATATGTTATGTATACATGTAATTATATAGGACACCAATCGTTGAATCATAGGAGAAAGTACATCGAGTAAACTTTCAGTCACCCACGTCGTCGTTGTCTCTAATATAACCTAAAAGTGTACCCGCGGTATTACGTATATAAGGTTCACATTAATATTGCGTCGCGTCTAAATATAAATATATAAATTATAAAGCTATAAATATAAATATACTATATCCGTATATAGGTATATAGAAATTTGAAATTATTGACACTCTATAAATTACATATATAACACCGATACGTTATATCTATTTGTATATATCTATGTATGTACAATACATACATATATACCTATATGGAATTACCGGAGGGATTACCCATGTTATATTCATTTCTAATTATATACAATATACGTATAATATATAGGTAGGTATATTATTTAATTGACCGTGAGAATGCTCGTGATCATGTAGTAGGAACTTCTGAAAATCAATGACGATAATAATGATAACGATGACGATAACAATGTCAATAATAACAATTGAAACGGCATTTAAGACTTTAAAATGATTGCGTGGGTTGCAGTTTGATCTTCCGTGAAAGAACCTCTTCAAGCCTGTAGCGAGCGAGCAACAGTATTAATTTGTCAATAGAAACTGCAGACTTTAATCGGACGGAAATCTAGTAGGGGTAATATGAGCTGCAAGCATTGAAAAACGAACATTGAATCCCGACTGCAAATAGTGGTGGTATAGAAATGAAAGAAAAAAATTAAATAAATAAATTGAAACATAAATAAAATATATATGTATACATATATGTATATATATTTTACCTCGTATAAACGCGAAGTGAATTTGTTTTCGATGGTTTATTTTTTATCTTATTTTATTTCATTTTTTTCAATTATTTTGTCTTTTACGTCTGCACCGTCGCATTTGTATGTATACGAGAATATAATGTGAAAGGTGCAGTTTTTGTTTTTTATTTTTTATCTTTCATTCTTGAAAGACGTGTGAGACGACTCTCTGCAGGTCTCTGAAAAGAATTTTTCAATGATAATTCCGTTTTTTATTTATTTTTTTTCTTTATTTTGTAAGGCTGAAATTTTTGAGAAATTTCTTTCGAATTATTTGGAGACGAGTTGAGAAACGGCCGCAAAAAAAAAAAAAAAAAAAAAATCGTCCACACCCTAAATAAGGACCACCCTAATGTGTGAATATGTTGAAGAAGTTGAATAAAATGAAGAATCGTTCCCGTGAAATTCATTCGTTTATAATCTACTGCACATTTTAACGTCTCAATTGTTATCAATTTGTCACCGATATTTCCTTATGCTTCTGACGTTATCATATACTTATGTATAATACATGTACGTACGTATGTAAGGAAACCTCACTTCTGTAACACCTCAAAGGTCAGGATTTCTGAGTCATAGTCTCAAATAGTTCAGATGCAGTCAATGTATACATGCATATACATAATTCAATAGGTATATAGGTAATAATAGGTATAAAAAGCCAGATCATTGTCGTAATAACTTGAATAAACCAACTCCAACCGCGATTTTTTGTATGATTGTTCTCACTTTGAAAGGCACTCGATTTTTTTTTTCAGATTTTTTCAAATCAATTTGAATTTTCTACAATTTTTTAAAACGACCGTATTGATCGACAGAATATAAAAATCTGAAAAAATTCTGAAAAATCGCGTGTCGGATATCAAAATTTTTAAGCTTCGAGCCGGAGTGGGGAGATTTTTCCTTCTCACTGTTTCAAAGCTTTTCCGGAAAAAAAAAGTCAAAACAATTCGAAGCGGGAGTTATTTTACTATGGATGGTTGCTGAAACATTTTCATATGTCACATCGGATTATAGAAAATTTTTTCAGATTTTTCGCAAGATTTTTGTTTTCTTTCTTATTTCGAAAAAATCTCTTGCGAAAAATCTGAAAAATTTTTCAAAAATCAGGTGTGACATATGAAAATGTTTCAGCAACCATACTACATGGTAAAATAACTCCCGCTTCTAATTTTTTTAACTTTTTTTTCCCCGAAAAAGCTTTGAAACAGTAAAAAAGAAAAATCTCCCTGCAACTATCGATTAGTTATGTTGTATTTACCTGGTAGCGAACGGTTCTGGTTTTCCAAAAATAAAAGTAATAAAAAACATAAACAAATTAAATAAATCTTGAAAAATATTTTTAGCAATTTTACCGCTGCGCAAAATAGTTTATTGCGACGTAACGACGATCATACTTATGTACGTAGGTATGTGCGGTGTACATAGTATATACATATATGTACATATTGGCAGTACATATACCATGTAGTATAAAAAGAATGGAGTACACTATATAACTATAACGAAAGAACGAACGGTGTCAGTATCTAGTCGTCGCGTCACCGAGTGTGGGCCAAGGCTGTCACACCGACCGCGTATATAACCTACTACCTATCTACCTACGTCGTCGGGTCGTCTATTACTCGAATACGCCTATAAGCCCAGGGCGCAGCTATTATACGTGTGGGTGAAAAAAAACAAAAACAAAAGAAAAAGAAAAACCAGCTACGTCAATCTATGAAAGCTCTTGACTGATTGTGTGCAAAGATCAAATATATCTATACATATAGGTATATATTTTTCCGAAGCTTTCATTTCCTGAATTTTACAATTTTGGAGAGTTTTTTTGTTTTAAAATTCAATTTGATGGTTTTGTTTTACGTGGAGAAGTTTTTTTTTTTTTTTTTTTTCTTCAATTTATCGCAAAGATATATAAGCCTGACTTTCGGTACAAATCATCGAATACAATTATCGATGATTCAATATATATATATATATATATTAATCGATTTTTTACTTCTTTTTGTCGAATACTCAACATTGCCGAAAAGAGAAAAAGAGACTGAGAGAGCGAAATCAATGTTTTGTAATTTCGTTGTCAGCTATTCTCTAGCAAACATATAAACGTACACAATTTGTGCAACTTGTATAGTGTATGTTACGTGCATGTGTATATTACACTTGGGTATGTACTAAATCGTTTGAATCTTCGCAGTAAAATATCAGATTGCATCATTTCCAGCTATCATACGGTATACACTAATACGTATATATACGAGTATGTTTAACGTACAATAGTCAAGTGTGTATAGTACACGATAAATAGACTTTTAATTATATAGTTCTAATTTCTTAGTAAGTTAGCTAGGTAGGTAGGTAGGTAGGTAACTATCTATCTATCCATTCATTCTACTATCAGTAACACAACAAGCACACGTAACCATAACGATAAACGATAAACGACGTAGATATACTATTACACGCACACTCAAAGAAATTCTATAAATTCTATAAAAATGATTCATCACTTTATTCAATATCTATTGATCATATTAATTAATTGTAGAATTATTGATTATCTTTATCTTCTACGTGCAGGGATAGAATAAAAATAAATAAAAAATTGGAGTCGATTCTCGTATAATTATATTCTAAAAAATTTCGAGGCTGACGAAAAGTATCGTAAAAAATCCTGTTTCTTTTTTTTCGCATCTAATTGTTTCACCTTTCAGATACTTTTGACAAAAAAAAAAATCGAAAAAAAAAAAACGAAATGGTTTACGCTGCAAGACAGAAAAAAAAAGAAAAAAAAAAAACCTGTACATCAGCTCCTGGCGAATGGATTAGCGGAGAATTTTCCTTTCGCGATTCAATTAGGTAATCCGGAACTACTTTTGTATTGGCAATTTATTGCGTTGTCGGTATATGGAGTGGGTGTCTAGACGCTGAGAACGACCGAATGGGTTGGTGGTGGCAACCAACCGTCGAACCCACCACCGATCCTGCTCCCGCACACAGAAAGATCCTTAAACATATATACGTATACATGCCATATATACATTATACCGTGTATATATGTACATGTATATATATATAAAGAATGTTCGGAGAAGGTTTTGTCCGCGTTTCTTAAACCTCTTCTTTTTTCGATTCCCTCATCCTCCCAAGTTTTACCCGAAATCGTCCCCCTCATCTCCTCTTCTCTTTTCTCTCTTCTCTTCTCTTCTCTTCTCTTCTCTTCTTTTTTATTTTCATTCTCTTTTCTTTTATACCAAACAGACTTTGCGTGGGAGTAGGTAGTAGGAATATATGCCCCTGGTCGCGAGAATCCGCTACCTGCACAATCCGCGGAATATAAATAGAGACGATGGCAGTCTGCTGATGCTTTTGCTTTTTCTTTTGTACTACCGCAGGACCATGTATACCGAACGATTAAGGAACATATGAAACAAAGAGATTTTTCGCTGCAGGTGTAGATGCAGATTCTTCTCATGTTCCCTGACATCCGGCGAACCGTGATTTTTTTTTCTTTTTTTCACTCCGAATTCGACGATTCTTATGATCTTTAAGGGGACCAGTATACAGCTTGGTTCGGGAAATTTGGAGTATGTACTTCAAAATTTGTTTATTTGTCATCCAAAGCTTATTTCACATCCAAAAAAAATTTTCTTCGAAAACCTTTGTCGTAAGGTTTCAGGCACATCGTTGGTCCAATTCAACCTCTCAGAGTCTTGCTTTCTTCAGACAGCAATTCTACATCTTATGAACGTAGGGATCGGTAAAAAAAAATTCATGTGAAAAGTTACGGTCAATTATCCAAAATTTCCAATATTTAGGCCACTAATTTGCAAATAACTTGACCAACACGAAATTGTAAAAAAATTCCCTCGTTCACACGATGAGGATTTCTTTTCTGAACAAAATGAGCCCTCAACGACCTTAATCGGAACAACGATGTGCCCAAAACTTTACAACAAAGGTTTTTAAGGAAAAATTTGATGTGAAATAAACTTTGGCTGACAAATAAATGCATTTTGGAGTGGCTACTCCGAATTTCCAAAACCAATCTGTACTGGTTCCCTTGATACTTCTTCTTAATTCAGTCTTCAGACTCTATATTGGCTCATGATTCTCGGCACGATTGATTCATCAAATTGAATGACTTTATACCAACAATTTATGACTCTCTCTCTCTCTATCTCTGTCTCTCTCTGCATTGAGGTTAATTATTTCTGCATTGAGATAAAGAATTTATACAGCTATTGCTCATCGTTGCATTATGCATGTAATTAATTGTGGAGAGGGATTCTGGAGAAATTAATTGAGTCTGGAACGTCGTAGTCGCAGATCGTAACTCGTGACTGGTAACTCGTATATCAACGAGTTTCCTATACCTACGCGTTAGTCGAGTCTCGAAAGTGACCCTAATCCGATTCTGAGTATTTTGGGGGTTCGGTGGTTCGATGGTTCGTTTGTGTCTGGCGAATGCCGCCGACGACTATTATGTCGAATGATTCTATAGCGGGTACGATCCTCCGCCACTCACTCGTCGGCATCTCCCCACGCACGCCAATATACCAGACTGAGAAATACAAAGATTTTCTAAAATTTCAAAGACTGTTATACGTCGATGGAGAGGCTCCGTTTTGAAACGATGTGATGAAACGCTTTTCTCAAGCTTATCTACTCCACGAATTTAGTCGAGAGTCTGTTCGTTTTGATTTTCAATTTACTTTGGAACAAATTTTAGATCGAGTTTTTTTTCTTTTTGGAGTTTGTGGAAATTTTATTTTTTTATTTCGAAACTCCGGTGCTTTTCGAGTTTTTTCGTAGTTCTTTTAAATCGACTATGCAGACTTCCGGGTGAATACCTTTTCGAAAAATATATAAAAAAAAAGTCTGTTCCTCAATATACTTTTTCTAAAATTGTTTGCAAATTATTTTCCATCTGAGAAAACACGTTTCGAACTTGATTAAAAAATTTTTTTACTCCTTCTGATGATAAACTTCGAATAAATTTGCAACTCGATGCAATCTGCAGTATATAAGGTTAAGCCCCGGACCGTTGAATGACTGCATGGAGATCATGAATTGATACACGCGCGTCTGGCTGAACGATCGGCAGTATATGTTGGTCATCATCTTGGCCGATAATAATCGGCCATCTTGCGGTTATTTAGCTTTAGGCGGGCTTGCAATAAGAGGTAGGCGGACGACCGGGAATACCGCGGTATCGTAGCACCATGTGGACCTTACCGATCGTATATCCGCCAATTATCGGTACTAAATTTTTACGACCTGTGGATAATGCATCGAATCCCCTCGATCACCCTCACCTTCACCTCCACGCCTCTCTTCCTCTTCTTCTTCTTCTTCTTCTTCTTCTTCTTCTTCTTCTTCTTCTTCCTCTTCTTATTTTTATTCTTCTTCTTCTTTATTCCCAACTTTCCTTATAACGGATGACCGATCGTCAGACGCGATCGTGTCTCATATGCTGAACTCGATCGCAGCCCCGTTCAATTTCTCTTAATTAGGATCAATTTATTGACCTCAAAATGCAACAATAATTCTTCAAAAACAATCGATCTTCCAAGAAGTAAATTTCTATCCGGATTTTTCTAGTTCACAAGTAGGTACACATATTCAGCAACGTTTACATTATTTCTTTTCTTTTTTCTTCTCGGCCCCGGCCATTTTTGGCACAGCACCCTTCACATTTCCGATCCAATGATTCTTAACCCTCCGTAGTCACCGTGGGTCAAATTGACCCAGCTTCAACTTTGGGGCTAAATATCTGTATTTGGATGGAATAAATACCTTTTTTGAAACCCCCGCTATTAAGCTATATTTTTTTTTTTATCAAAGTACCATATCTCGTGAGTATCACCCTGAAATCTTTCGAAAAAAAATTGAAAAATGAAAAAGTTACGAATATTTTACTGAAAAAGTACATTTTTTGCACATTCACATGTTCACGATTTTTTTTAGACATGTTAATATCAGATTCTTTCCAAATTGACTGTTTCTACATATTCTACAAGGTTCAAAGTATGTTCTATAATTTTTTGAAAAAAATCGGCCGGATACTTTTTGTACGGCAGCCATTTGAAAACGACGTTGGGTCAATTTGACCCCCAGCGTGACTACTACGTGATTCTACAGAAGGGTTGAGCATGATTTTCACAAAATGAGAAGTATAATGACTGAGGTTTATTACCGTGCGTTAACGAGTCTCGGAGGTGGCGTTGCGTTGCGTTCCGTGGCGTCTCGGAGTATCTAATGCATAGTTTAAGCTCGCCGCGTGTGTTTGTCGAAGAGATAAAACAGGTTGGATGAAAATAGAAGCCAGTCGTCGTAGCGTCGTCCGTTAAACAAATAAGAACAAATCGTAATCGCTGCAGGTAGTGCAGCGGCGGACGTCGAACAACCCGCCGAGAGAAGACGAGACTCGTCGTCGTCGTCGCCGTCTGAGTCTAACCGAGGGAGAATTACCGCAATATTTTCCCTCGCTGATGATGATGCTCCTCGTGCTCTTCGTATCTGCTCATGGCGGTGTAGGGTATAAGGATCGAACGATGAATTGACAAGATCGTCATCCGAGATGCGTGAGAATCTACGCGCTCGCGGAACCAATTGATCAACCTTTATTTTCATATCTCTCTACTTATTCGTTTTTTGCCTTTGTCTTTTTCTTCTTTTCAGTCTCCTTGTATTCTTCATCCTTAGATCTCGCGTCGACTGGTTTCCGATGAAAAAGAAACACAAATTTTACATAACTTTTCACTTTTCATCAAAAAGTATCATGATCGCGGCCTGAAAATGACTTTAGTGCTCATTTCAACGAATCCTTGCTCCTTTTGCGGGCCTCAAATATCCGAAGAAACAGAAGAAAAAAAAAAAAATACGGAAGGCATGTCCAACAAACTTGACGAATTATCTAAAAAAACTGTAAAATTGCACATTTTTTACATCCAAAAGATGGACGATGAAAAAATTTCAAGATCTTTATGAATTTGAACATTTGGCTGCAGAAGCGGAAAGTTTTGTCTTTCGTTTTTTTTTTTATGCTTCAGTTTTTTTAGAAGAGAACAAAAAATTCTGTTATAATTGACAATGGCAATAATAGTGTAACAATAAAATTTGAACGTTCGGACTTCTTTTCTTTTTTTTACAGATTGGCTCCCAAAGATGTGCTCCTGCGTTGATGGCGGTGGCACAGGTAGCGGGGGTCTAACTGGACGTAGAGGTAGCTACGAGAGACTTGGTTCTGCACCGACTTTGTTTGAACTGAGTAATCTGCAGTCGTTACAACGTGGTCAACGCGAAATCGACAGTGAAAAACAGGTAATATATTGAACTTTTCATTTTTCATATTAGGTATTAAAAAAAAAAAAAAAAAAATTCGTTCAATTTTCTAGTGCATATAATATTTTGATCCATTAAATTTTCATAAATTTTTTTATCAAGTATAGAGATGATTCGCAATAATTCGTATTTTTATAACTGCAGCAGAAAATCTTTTGATCTGTCGCCAAATCTTTCAAAATCTCGTTTAAAATGATACGCGCGAAAATTGTTGTGAAATTTGTTGAAATCTTTTGAAATTCCATGAAACCATATTCGATAATCCGTTTGTGTAAATTTTGCGTCAAATGATTTGAAATTTCGTATAAAGTGATAATACGATGTGAAATCTTCGGAAATCACAGGAAAAATAAAATAACATAAAATAAATTAAAATTTTCATTTCTTCAGGGGACCATTAGAGCTTGGTTTGGGAAATTTTGAGTACTCCAAAATTTATTTATTTGTCAACCAAAGTTTATTTCACATCAAAAAAAAAAATTTTCTTCGAAAAACTTTGTCGTAAGGTTTCAGGCACATCGTTGGTCAAATTCAACCGTTCAAGGTTTTGCTTTCTTCAGACAGCAATTCTACATCTTATGAACGTAGGGATCGGTAAAAAAAAATTCATGTGATAAGTTACGGTCAATTATCCAAAATTTCCAATATTTAGGCCACTAATTTGCAAATAACTTGACCAACACGAAATTGTAAAAAAATTCCCTCGTTCACATGATGAGGATTTCTTTTCTGAACAAAATGAGCCCTCAACGACCTTAATCGGAACAACGATGTGCCTAAAACCTCACGACAAAGGTTTTCAAGGTAAAATTTTTTTTTGATGTGAAATAAACTTTGGCTGAGAAATAAATGCATTTTGGAGTAACTCCGAATTTCCAAAACCAAGCGTACTGGTTCCCTTAAAGTTGTGGAATCAATTTTTTCCAAAATCTTTCGACAATATTCGAAGTTCTTTTCGATATTTTGAATACTGAATCTTTAAAACCCGTCCAGTTATTTGAGTCAATTTTTTTTTTTTCTTCTTTCTAAAAGGTAAAAAGTAATCCTCGCGTTGAAAACGCACTTTATACGGGTAGCTTAGTTAATTTTAAGTTTTCCAATTCAAAAACCATGTCAAAGACATGATTTTTTTTTCTCTATTATTACTCAGCCGGGTTTCACGATATCACGATACATAATTTCGCGGAGTGCCGTTTTACAGAGAATTAAATTCTCTGAGAAAAGTTTTTCAAGAATTATTTTCATATCGTCAATAGTTTAACCGTGATAATCGCTTTCAAAGGTAAATTTCACGCTTGTAATTCATTGAACTGCCTTGTAAAATGCGTTTTTCGCGCTATTTCTTCCGCGAGGATTTCGAATAACCATCGCTTTCGGAAATAGCACAGCTTGAAAATATTGGAATATCAAGAAAGTAAAAAATTCCAAAAATTCGTATCTCTCTTGCAAGTGAGCCAAAAAATTTGTAAAAATTCAGCAGTGTTTCTGTCGGTAACTACTACGACACAAAAAATCAAATCCAAAATTGGAAGCGGTGATGTGCAGAGGTCGGTCGAAATGACATGGATTACCCCATATACAAACATATATCAGATAAGGAAGTGCCTTGAATTTTTTTTTCTGTTTCGACACGCACGAAATGTACTCGGGTATGATTTCCACTTATCAGCGTGATGTTTAACTTTCAATTTTTTTTCTTCTCTTTTTTTTTCCTTTTTTTTTTTTTTATCTAGAGTAAACTTTACTCATACATCGACGCACGTTTATCAGAGCCCCGGAGTTTATCGGCCGGATTGTACGCTGGTTAGATTATAATAACAACCGCGTACGGGCACGTGTGTTTTTCCATGAATGAAAACATGTCGGGTTGGTATATGATAACGCGGCCGTGTTATCTCGATTTGATATGATGTGATGTGGTCGGGTGTGTGATGAGTAATACGATCTGTTCCGGTAACCCCTCTCTATATACGATTATAATATACCTATATAATAAATATACACATAGACGTATCAAATAATATCTGACCTTGATTAAATAAACTAATTCGTATTGTATATAGGCCATTCCATGTCAATTCGAACTGAGTTTGACGCTTGACCTCTCGGATTGGGCCCGCGATTTTTTCTATGATTGTTCTCACTTCGAAAGGCACTCGGTTTTTTTTTTTTTTTTTCGTTTTTTTTTTTTTTTAAATCGTATTGAATTTTATACAATTTTTGGAAACGACCATATTTATCGACGATCGTCACAATTTAAAAATCTGAAAAATCGTGTGTCAGATATCAAAATTTTTAAACTTAGAGCCGGAGTGGGGAGATTTTTTCTTCTTACTGTTTCAAACCTTTTTCAGAAAAAAAAAAATGTATTTTTCTATGGATGGTTGCTAAAACATTTTCATATGTCTCGATTACTTTGAAAGAAAAAAAAAAAAAAAAAACGAAATAGCAAAAATTTGTCTTTATAATTGAAATTTTTTTTTAAAATGTCTCAAAAAAAAAAAAAAAAAAAAAAAAAAAAATTGTAAAACAAATAGATAAATAAGTAAATAAATAAAGATATTAATATATGACCGAGGTCTCAGAATTTGTTGATTCTAATTATTGTTCAAACGAATAACGTGTGTACGATGTTTTTCATTTTGTTTTTTTTTCTCTTCATTTTCATTTTCAGGAAGAGCTATGCTTTTACAACGACGATCAAAGTTTTCAAACTGTGATAGTAGAAAAGAATCTCTGCGCCAGTGACCTATGTCAACTTTTAGCGTTGAAAAATCGGGTAGGGAAAGACGTATCATGGACTATCGTCGAATCGTGGCCCGATATAGGATTAGGTGAGTGTTTTTCCAAACTATACATAATATATTAATAAACATATATCGAAAATATATTCAATTTTTTGTTCTTTTTATTTTTTTTTTTTCTTTACCTTTTCTTTTTAGTCGTTCGACGATGACTGTGTCTGAATTCTAGTTCTAGCTATTACTAAAACCTCCTTTCTTTGACGTTCCAAGAAAATTCTCGGCTCCGAAAGAGTCGGTTTGAAAAAAGTCCCAAAAAAAAAAAAATTTTAACGCTTCTCCAGAGATAAAGTAATAACATTAAAAATTAAAAATATCAAATTGGAGATGGTAAAGTCTGGAGCCGTGTTGACGCGGACGTGGACAGCCCCATATATTATGTATATGTACCTCTATACATATATACATATATATCTACTTAACGTGTATATGTCTATATACTGCGAATGGTTACAGATAATGTATCTATATTTATCTATCTACCTGCACGTATATACAGTTTTATATACGTATGTATGTACATACATACATACCTGTAAGTTATACACGTATAGGTATATATATATATGTATGTATAGTGGCGTAACGGCGCCTCGTCGGTGAGACAGGTGGGGGAGTAGAAAGGTTGGTGGCATCGGGAGAGGAAGGGGGGGCAAGAGCATCGCACCCGTTCGATGTAAACAACACCAACAAGAGAGAGAGAGAGAGAGAGAGAGAGAGAGAGAGAGAAAAGAGGGAAGGTGTAGGCTATAGCTGAAATGATTCACGAATTCAAAGGCTTTACTCGGATTGTCGGGTTTATTCATCTCATCGTTTGCGTAGATGGTATAAATATACTATAATCATATAAGGCGCGATAATGTACCGAAGTATACGTACAGGGTGTCCCAGAATTAAATGTCCAAAATGAAAGGTGTCATAGAGGAGGTCGAACCGAGTAAATTTTCCCGAAGAACATCGGGTCTGCGAAGTCGCGTTCGCGAGATATCAGCGGTTAAAAAAAGTAGCGCTCTGCGCCGCGTCGCGAGAGAGAGAGAGAGAGAGAGAGAGAGAGAGAGAGAGAGAGAGAGAGAGAGAGAGAGAGGAGGGAGGGAGGGGTGGCTTATGACTTTTGCTACGCTTACACTTTTTATTTTATTCTGTTTTTTTTTTTTTTTTTTTTTTTTTTTTTTCCATTTGTACTCTGCAGTGAAAAGATATATTATATCAATTTTTTTACACATTCGCCCGTTTATAGACAAACTTTACGTACGCCATTCACGATATAATTGAATCAAACTTTTAGAAAAAAAAAAGTTTTCCTACAAAATAGTAACGTATTTTCTTTTGATACGGATTGTGAATATGGGCGAAAAAAATAGGGGTACCCGTTTAAGAAACAAAAGTTACCTCATTGAAACCCCATGAAATTCTATAATAAAAATACGCAACCCATAAAATTGTCGAATGCCCTCAGAACCATACAAATTTTGTCCGAACTATTTTTCTGTATCTTGCTTAGTTTCGAAAATATTAGCCCTCGATTGATTAAAATCGCCCACCTTGTATATATACGTACTTATGTGCTGCAGGAAAAGAGATTCTTGAACTTAAATTATTACGAGCTTTCGGTACATACAAAATTCAGTTGATGATATACAATTGCCAACGGTTTACGGTTCTTTTTGCTATTCTTGGTATTTGAAATTTTTTTTTTTTCTAATTTTATTCTTCGGATTCAGGCAATAAATGTTTTATGTAAAACGGTTCTAAAAATCGTGCTCTATAGCTGGTTCATTAGACGAGATATGTACATAAACACGCATATACTACTCAAATGTAATTGAACGAATCTAAATTTTCATCTCTCACAAATCTTAGAAGCGGTACAAGAAGAAGTAATTCTTGCTCGGTGACATTCCTGGGGATTATTTTCTTTTATTTTTCATTTTTTTATTATACATATACTGCAAGTCTCCGGGAGTCAGATAGGTAGGGTACAACTCATCCGTGGTTCGCGAAGAACGGAACGTTTGTTGTTATGGTAAACAACTCGTCGTCGTTGTCGGGTTGAGGTCGAAACCAAGAACAAAGAAGCCGTACTTATCCGAGTTACTGCGCCCGACCGCACAGACCCTTTCATACATACATAGCCAATGCATTAAAGTGACGCGGCCATTTCCGGTAACCGAAAACCCGTTCAATTCAGCTGATACCATTTTTTTCTAGCGATTTTACCGAATTCGACTTATTTTATTGTTTTTTCTTTTTTCTTCTATGAATTTTTTGGCAGTTGGGACGAAAAAACGGAATTGAATGCTTCACAGATGATTACGTGGGGTTGGAGAGATAATTAGAAAGGGTGAGGGTCAACTTTTGGAAAGTATGCAGAATGCCCGATATTTAAGATTTCGAAAATGCGAATATTGAAATAACGAAGGACTTCGATTTGGAAATTTTTATTTTCCGATATCGGAAAGAGTTTAACTTATATTTGCTTATTCACGGGCCCTGAGAAACAGGAAATACACGAAATAAGTCTTCCGGCACTTTCGATACCCTCATGGTCCTTCTCAGTTTATACGAATCGAGATTTTGACCTTCCATGCACGTTCCTGGCCTTTCACTCAAATAAATTACGATTTATAAACTCTCTTGATATTTACTTTTCGAAAATTCGAACGGCTCAAATTTTGGAGTATTCGATTTTTTCGCCGGTTCGATATCGAGAGACTCGGTAGAGTCTCGCGCAAAGTACATTCAGCTTTTCGCGATCTTTACTAGTCTCAATACTTGTCTTCGAAAAAATTTATTTTCAAATTTTTGTGTGTATTCAATTTTCCCCTCGTCCGTTTTATAGCTTCTCGTAATATATTCTCACTGAAAATTTTGAATTTTCGTTCTTTTGATATTCGAAATATCGGTCGTTCCGTATTTTCGACTCTCAGAATTTTTACCCCCATCCAAAGCGTTACAAAACTTCCACATTGGAATAGTTTTCTTTTTCAAATTTGAAGAAAATAAAATCCAAAAATTTGATTTCGACCATCACCCAAACAAAGTCCGTACATATAATACGGTCGTGTTTATGTTATGGCGACTGCCGTCGCGACCTCCGTTCTCCGCCGTTGGTAGGTGTACGGGGGGAGGGTCGGAGGGACCCGGACGGAGAGACGGGAGTCTACGTTGCAGCCAAGAATCAATACGCAAGTTGGCCCAGGTCAGGGATCCTTTTTCCTATCTCTCTCTCTTTCTCTCTCTCACCCTATTTTCCTCCTCTACTCCAGATCCCTACCCCTATCCCTATCCCGTCATCCCACCTTCTACTCGAGCTCCCAACATAACCAACACTCTATAACATATATATATATATATGCGGCCAAGTCTGGTGCAGCGTGTCTGACTGCACGTAATTCACGCGCGTGTAACTACAGCCAGGGCTGTGCGTATGAGTGAGGTGAAATATAATAATATTTAGGAGAGATTTTATCGACAATTTATTATGCAGAGCGATTATTTGTTTATTCGTTGATTTTGAATTTTGATTATCTAACAAATCCAATCAATTTATTTCGTATCAATTTTAACTATACTTGTGATTTCTGTATACAGTCGCAATTTTTTTTTTTTTTTTTCGAACTTACGAAATAGAAAAAATGGAATTTTTTGGGCTCTATTTGAGCATGGGGCGATGATTTCTTCACTTTTTTTTTGTGTTCAAATTCTGTAATTTTTTCTGTTCCTTTTCGAGTGTTTTACATACGTAAAAAAAGTAACAATTTTATATTGAAAAAATAAATCGGGAGAATTTTTCAGATTTTCTGTATAATTTCGGTATATCTATATCTATATTATGTCCGAGGTCAAACTTGGAATAAATATTCGTGCAATTCGCTGTACTTTAATCATAAATGCAAAAAAAATATTCTGTCAAAAAAAAAGTCTTACAAGTTTTCAATTTCAGAGACACACACGACGATAAAAAAATTTATTTTACAAGTTTCGCGCTCCGGAGAGATGAGGAAATAAATAAAATAACATCATTTCTAACTCTCGAAGATCAAAAAATTAAAAAATTTTAGCAGAAGACTTTCGAGCACTCAAAAATAAAAAAAATAAAAAAAATTCTATAAAATAATAATTATGATAATAATCTCATAAAAATCCCATTTCGAACATAGATGAGCATTCCAATTAAAATTTATTTTAATGTCAACGTCGGTAGGATAAGACAAAAATTTATTTTACAAATTAATGCGCGGTATATTTTACGTTTTTTTTTCTTCCATCATTGTATTTCAAAGTTCGTTCGTTTCCGCGTCTGGTTTTTTTATTTTGTTATTTTTTTTTCTGACGTATCAATTTGATACACGAGCGTCTTTAACAACGTTCTTTTTCGGTTCACGTTGCGGTTTTAACGTAAAAACAAAAATCTATACCGTCCTCTCTATCTGAGGTGTCTCACGGATTCTCTATCGGATAGTTGTATTCCGAAATAGTAATTATAAAAACGTTGAATTACTATAACATTAACATTAACATAACATGACATAAATAATGTGAAAAATATCCGGTCTTATTTTAATGACATCGTTGGACAAAAAATAACCTGCCATATTAATTCCTAATTAAAAATAAAAAAATAAAAAAAAAAAAAAAAAAAAACTTGGATTAACGGTTCAAAATTACGGAAGTCCTCCTGGATCCCAATTATCATGATAATACTCACATGTACGCGCATGTATGTACACCGAAATAGCAATATAGTAATAATATAGTTTTTCTCATCAAAATAATTTTCACACAATCCTATCGAAAATGTTAAAAATATATATATTTTTTTTTTTGAGTTTTTATTTTATTTTTGATATATATACCTAGAGAGATATCAAATATAGTTCATTAAAATTTTACGCTAATTATTATACGGAATACCGTTATTATTAACAACCCGGGCACCTGTACGTATTTATAATCTGGAAAAAAATATTCATAAAATTTCTCACCGTGTGTATATGGTGGATATTCTTACATCCTGTCTGTCTGACATTATAGCAACAAGGTGTGTAGTTCATGCGCTGTTTCACTTAGGCATTTGCGCGGCTTATAATCTTTGAAAAAAAAAAAAAAAAAAAAAAAAAAAACAAAAAGAAAAATAAAAATAAAAAAAAAAACACAATCTTGCCATTCTTATGTACTGATTTGAATCGAATCTTTTCTTTGCCGTATGGATATACATATAAGTATGAGTACGTCGGAGGCGGGGGAGGAATGGCTTTTCGAACGATCGCCGCGGGCCATAATGATATTAGAAAAAAAAAAGAAAGAAACGAAAAAAAAAAAAAAAAACTATTAAAAAAGAAGAGTATATGATTAATGTAACTGTAACGCGTCGTTGCCAAGTGTAATAGCCGCACTCTTTCGGCACACGAAATCGGCAAGTGATCGATGAAGTACTGGAGGGTTAGTGGCACTGGTGATCACTCATTTATCAAGTAGGTATCTACCTTGCCGACGTCCAAATGTCTCCAAACAATTATTCTGTCAATTTTTATACACCCAGAGTATTGAAATATTACCGTTGCAGTCTTCGATACATGAATTATTACATTTTTAGATCAGATTGAAAATTATTTGGGATATTTTGGAACTTCGATTTACAACAGATTCATCGCATCGAATAAAAATTGGTTGGGATCGAAACTTTTTCAAATTTGGAGTGAATATTGTAAATCGATGTAATTTCGGAGAAAATCAATGATATATACGTTGAATTTATAAATTCTGGATCCGAGAAAATTATTGATTTTGAATCATGGAATATTTCTTCGGAGCGTATATCATTGATCAGAAAAATAAAAAAAATTAAAATATATATATATATATATTAAATATTTCGTTGACTAATATCGCGGAAATGATCGCGGATCATTTTCGATTTATCGACGGATTTTTGAATTGCAATTTATGAATAAAATATTATTATTTTTTTTTTTTTACTTTTTTCTCAAATTGGTCTAGAAAATCTCCGAACGATACGGAATGATTAAATTCCCGTATTATTTTTTCCTCAAACTGAAATATTCACGAATTTATATGATACAAGGATGGAACAACTTGCTCGACTTACCCGAGTGAAGTGGTTTTTATATTTTTCACAGAGAGGAAGTGAGAGAGAAAGAAAGAAGGCGATAAAAATGCGGGAAAAAAAAAACAGAAAGAACAAAAACTACGAAAAGGGGGAATAAAGAGAACAGCGAACGAACAAATAGCGAAGCCCGTCAGTGGCATGTTAGGGTTGGATTAAGGCTCTCCACTTTCCACTCGTCGCCGAAAGGGAGCTCTACGCTACGCCACTTTATGCAGCACGCGAACAACGTACCTACCCTAATTTTAAACTTTTATTTTTTATTTTTTATATTTCCATTTTTTTTCTTCACAGTCTGAGATGAAACTTCTATTTTTCTTTGATCGGATATTAAAATTTACGTACATACTTATATACCTACCCTACGCGAACGGAAAGTAAACCGACTTTCCAAAATTTTAAAGCAAATATTTTCTCTTCTTTCGTATTTTCCCAAATTTTTTTATTTAATTATTGGTTTTTTCTTCCCTCCTTTCGTGAACCCTTCTTCCGTTTTTTCACTCTGTCTTTGCTCGTTATCTTACGGCCAAATTAATTTTAAGAATATCCGCGGATCTCCCACTCTCGTAAAAGCAACTGGATCTCCTGTCTCCAGGGTTCAGCGTCCGGTTGTTCCGCCACTGCACACGTGCCAGTCACGGGTTATATGGGATAGAAGGAATGAGAGAGCGAATTCTCACTTTCCGATGTTTTACAACGGCTTCGTCTCTCGACTATCCTCGGTACCCTATACACCGTCTGTCCGTGTTAATACCCTTTTACTCTTAGTCGCAATTTTTTTTTTGCATTTTTATTTTCATTTTTTGCTTTGTTTTTGCATTTTTCTTCTTACTCTCCATCACCGTCTCCCTCTCTCTCTCTCTCTCTCCCTCTCTCTCTCTCTCTCTCGCTCTTAAGTCTTATCCTTATGCTGTGCTCAGTATTTATTACATCCAGGTTATATACCAATGACAAATCTTCCAAGATCCACCCAACGCGATCAAGTTTATAAATCGGTTCTCCTCTACATTTAATTACATATGTTAATTATCCCGTCTGTGTAACAAGACAAGCGTGCAGCATATTATGCTTTTGCGCGTGTAATTTCGAAAGGATCGAATTGATTTTTATTCATTTTTTTTCTTTTCTGTTTCATTACTCTTTCTCTTCGACTCCTAGAGGCGGTTTTGGCGAAAAATTTGGAGCAAACAAACGAATTATTTAAAATCATTTCAATCTAGTGTTAAAAAATCAAAACAAAGATAAAAAAAAAGCGAAACAGTTTTCTTTCCATGCTTTACTTTATTTTTTGTGTTTCTGTATTCTTTTTTTTTTTTTTTTTCAGAAAGAAGTTTGGAGGATCACGAAGATGTCCTCAGTGTCCACAGAGATATGGAATCATTCACTCGCCCTTACGATAGACGGTTCATATTCCGTAAGGATTTCAGAAAATACGAATTCTTCAACGATCCACAGGTGGGAATAATGCCACTCTACTTTACTAACACGTCTTAGTAAACTCTGTCGGTACTCAACATCCTTACCTATCGAGATTACCGAGTCTCGGTTTATTACCGACTGAGTCTAATATCGGTAAAAAAGATTCCAACCGACGATCGATCATTCATCTTTGAAGGGATATAAATCTTCTTACCGATGATTTAGATCTACTTGACCGACTGTGTTCGATAGAAATCTACACAGTCGGTATCCTCTGTTTCGAAAATGTCTTTTTCACCGCCAGAGTTGTCCTTATCTCGAACCTTTTTCTACTATTAATATTATTTTTAGTATTTTTGATTTATCCTCCGAAGTTTTTTTGCACTTTTAATCTCAGAATTTATCGAGATAAATTTTCCCCGTCAACGCAATCTGGTAGCTTTTTCAACCTTCCGGATACCCGGAGAACTTGAATTTAATAAAAACAAGCTCGTTCGAAAGCACTCAGCGATAGATCACCGAATTTCGCGTAATACATCATCGGTTCTGTCAACCCGGACTCTGAAAGCTACATGTTTACTTTTTGTTTTACTTTACCGATGAGCGAATGACTCGGTGAATTTGAACAGTGCAGAAATAGATATATTTCATCTCAATGCAAACATGCGGCTAAATATTGAAGGAAAATATTTTCACCGTGGATACAGTGAAAAAGAAAAAAAAAAAAAAAAAAAAAACAGGAAATGAAATAGATTCGAGTCCCGCTTTGTTATCATCCGATTACGAAAATATCGGAATCGCATTTTTTTTTTTTTTTTTTTTTTTCTTTATTTAAACCGAATCACGTATCGATATTGGTGGATATATGTACCAGACAGACAGTTATAGTCAGGGATTCGTGCCATCGATGGAGAGATTAATAAATACGCGGACATAAAAATGAATACAGTTTATAAACCGAGAACGATAACGATAACGATAGCGATTACTTTTCAACGAGTATGAAATACTATTCTCGTTTTGAATTCGAATCGTAGGTATACCTAACCTAGCTTGTACTAGTTGCGTCCACGAATTTTAATAGAAATTCTAGTTTTAGTATACAAATTCTGAACTGAACTAGCATTTTAGGGTAGGATTGCACTGCGTCTAACGGAATTCTGATTTGCACCTAAAAGCGAGAGTTAAGTCGGTTTTGAGCGAAATTTAGGCGTGAACTAGACTTTCGAAATCCTAGCTCGGACCTTTGGATCCTAGAATTTATAGATCCTAGAATTTATAGAGGCTTCGAGATTGATGCGGACTCGATCTTTGATAAAACGTGTTGTGAACATGATTGACGAATGAATTTCAAGTCAAAAACAAAATCGACCATTGAGTTGATTTTTCGTAGAGTTTTTATGCTGTAATTAACCCAAGACTGTCACACCTCGTGAAAATCCTGTGGTGGTTCACATGGGGTGTCACACACCCCAAGCACTTTGAAGCGCTGTAGAATTTCGTAGAATTATTCTGGGGGCTCAAAAAAAATTAAGAACATATTTCAAACGTTTCTCTATTAACCTATCCGAGAATGCAACGAAAATTTTAGTTTTAAGTATGTTTAAGAAATTCGTGAAAAAAATAATTCGCGAAAATGCACTTTTTTTTACAAAAAATGCTGTATTTTTTTTGTTTTTTGACATATCGACGAAATTCAAGCAGGGTCTGATTCCTGAAAGGATTCTCTTCCTGGTGGCTATATTAGCTTTCGTGGGTTTTCCAAATAGTATATTTATTTTGCACTATGAACATGCAGGTTTCAGTGTCAAAAATGATGTACAAGATGTCGATGATTTTTTATGTAAAATGATCATTTCTTTATTGAAAACTCTTCAAAAAGTAGCTCGAAAATGGCCTGGAGTGTGTCACACCCCATGCGACCGTCTTGGGTTAAAATCTGAAAATTTATCATGATGTAGAGACTGAATTCTGATTTACATCTCTTGATCCTCACGTAGGACATAATTCTACTGAAACGGAATTACATTTCTGTCTACTGAACTCAATTGGGTTTGATTCTGTTCTTTTCTTTCTCTCTCTTTCTTTCTTCTATATTCTATGAGCTAAACCAGAAATGTTAGATATATTTTTTTTTTTTTTTAGATTTATTCATGGCTTGTTGAATATTTTCTTCATCCACTTAAATCCTGTATAACAATATGATCAGAACCAACAATGACGTAGTCCTATAGTCTCATAAGATCGACCGCAAACAAGACGTACACCTACTATAGGGTTTCCACAGTCTTGTGGGTACAGAATACATCGGATTTACCATGTATGTATGTATCTGTGTCTCAGTCCAATGGTGCTTTGTGTTTTCTTAACAGCCCGCATCCCTTGCAAACTAATTACTGCTCTGATCCTCCCCTATAACTTTGACGGGTCTGAACTCTCCACTATCCACTCTCCGTAGTCTATTATTGCGGTGCATATTATACAATGCGTTTACCAGAGGACTGGACCTGCAGGATCTGCAGCAGAACGCCGTCATGAACGCCTGCATACGATATTAATATCGTATACCGTATTGTATTACTATTCGCGGACCGAATTGCTCTGTGGATTTAATTGTACAGAAATTATATGTACCAAGCTTATATTATCTAGATTATTATATCTTCAAAATTTTGTTCATCTAAAATGATACCCTCTCGTATATATCTTGGCTTGTTATTTGCAAATTATTTACTAAACGGATTAATTCGCGCGTAAAATTTCAGAGGGTTAAAAAAATTTCATCAAATTAACAAGATCATAAACAAATTTATCACTAGTTTCTTATAATAATTCAGCAGAACAAGTTACGACTGTTTTTTCGTTGCGAGAGATTTTTTATTTTTTCGCAAATTTCCGAATCCTTTGGGTTTCAAAAAGTTACGATTTTTTTTTTGCTCAATTTTAACAAGGTAACGTTATTCTGTCTTCCAGTTTGCTTTCTTCTGTCGACAAATAATATTATTACTATATGTATACTTTTAATCGCCCAACGAGTGGAACAATAAATTAGTAATTAATTAAACAGAGTGTCTTTAAAAGTTTAACTATAGTAATTAATGCTACATTCCGTGTAGTTAACATTATTATTTTGTTCTCTTTCTCCCTTATAAAGATCTCCGTCTTTCTTCGAGTCATTGTTTCCAGGTTTCCACTCTCTCTCTCTTTATTTCTCTTTATCCTCCCTCATTCCTCTCGTTATTGTCTCGGCTACAGTTTTTAATTTCAGTGATTGCGAAAGAATTTTATTCTTATTTCTTTCCTGTTTTCTCTTACGTACCTATATAGACTCGTCGAAAACTACGAAAGAGAATTTCTTTTACAATTTTCCTTTCTTTCATTTTTTTTTTTTTGCACCCATTTTACAAAAATGTTCTCCACACTGTTTCTTGTTACACCGTGACGGCGTTGTTCATTCATCTCTTTTTCCTTTTTTCATTTTTCTTCTTTATTCTATTCCGTTTTTTTTTTTTTTTTTTTGTTCTTTGCTTTTTTTCTCTTACAACATTGCCGAGTAAAATCCAAGAAGCTATTCGACGCACGCACTCCAACTTATATGTATATACCTATACCTATACACGCACAGATATATATCTGATACTATTCTATATATATTTATGTACAATCTATATACACCCGAAGGAGTTATCCGATATCAATGATACGTAATATTCTCTATTCTATTTTTTTTTTCTTGTTTTTTTGTCACATCCAATTCACGTCACGCACATACGTCACCGTAACGTCACGTCCTATGTAAAGCATATAGATATATAATTTGATCGTTTCCTGTTATATAGAATTGTGTATTTCTATCTTGAAGATAAATAACCAAAATAAAAAAAAATAAATAAAAAAAATCAAGATTGATTATCCCTGATTTTTTTTTTTTTTTCAATGAAATAAATCGTAACATTGGATCATTATATTTTAGTTTTCGCATCATGAAGTATCGGTTTGGGTCGAAGAATGACTTTTGGCTAATTTCATCGAATCTTTTGTAACATTCGAAAAATAGGACGAAATTTCGAGAATTATGGTAGGTCTGTCCGACAAAGTCGACGAGTTATCTCGGAAACGGTGGGATAACAAAGGGACGGGTTAAAGTTCCGAATTTTAACCGTAGAACGGTAACCTGGGGTGTTTAAACACTACAACGACTTAAAATCTCCCGCCGCAAGGAGACAGCTAATTGTCACGTTTTTTAGCCTCTTTCCTAATTTTTGATCAACTTTTAAGACTTTACGCAAGATTTTCGTAGGCTCACGTGATTCTGCATTGAAAAACGAAAAGAATGAGCCACCGTAGGACCTTTTACGTGAAATTATACCCGAGATATGAATTTTTTAAAATTGGGGTGGCTTATCACCCAAAAAAAAAGGTTACCGTTCTAGGCTTAAAGAAGGGTATTTCCCCGAAAGTTTGCGTAGTCGATTTACAAAAAGTTCAAATCGAAAAACACCGAAGGTCCAAAATCCCGAAAGCTAAAGATCCGAGGGGTCAAAACTCCGCAACTTGAAATTCATTCGTGGAGCGGCGTCGTGCGTCTTGATTAAATTTTCGGATCCTTGGACTTTCGGAGTCTTGAAGTTTCCGAGATTCGAGCTGACTGCATTTCCGATCGTCCCCAAGTTTGATACCCTAAACTTCAACGTTTCTCAAAAATTCGGAATCGTCTTGAAAACGAGTTTGTAATTTTACTAAAAATCTGAACTTAAATCCGGTCCCATAAAAAAACTGAAAATCTCAGAATTTTCCGTTCAAATGATGGACATAAAAAATTTCCACATATCTCGTTTTTTTTTTTTTTAGCAATTCTACGCGAAATTTTTTTTTTTTACACTAATTACGCGTAGTTTCTCAAGTACAGATGAAAAGCACTGCCGAAAAAAAAAAAAAAATCCTGATTATCACGTCTTCGTTTCGTCATTCTGTATCCAATCAGAATAATAATCGTCATCATCTTTGAAACGGATTATTTCAACCGACTGATTAATCGTTCGATTATAAATTTTCTGTTAAAGCAATTCTTTCCGTCCGATATGGTGGACTTTGAGAGTAGTGAATTCGGTGGACCGTTCATGGACAAGAACATGGCCATGCAGGTAAGCTTGCACAATAATTAACACGTTTGGCATAATTTATTTTTTTTTTTCCAATCACCCGTAGAAATCGTCGTTCTTATACCTAATAAATTAATTTTTTTGCTCTCTTCGATTCATGGCTTCGATTTCAGTCATATACCTACATAATTCTAGATCAATTAAAATCATTCATATATGCACTGGAAACTCCGTTTTTTTCACATTAAATCTGACTTAGAATTGGATTCGTTCACTCAACAAAAAATGAATAAAAAATTAACAAGAAATTTGAAACTGTTCAAAAAATTCATCACGAACTTGTTTTTTCTTCTTATTATGGTTTATTTCTTCTGTTTTTTTTTTTTTTTTTTTTTGTACAAAAACCTTGAAATTTCTTAGCGAGGATGAGATAAATATTTCTTTGTGAATCATGTGTTTACGATTAATAAAGCGAGTAAAGTTTATGGCCGGTTCTTATTATAATGATAAAAAAAGAGAAAGAGAAAGAGAAAAAGGAAGAAAAAAAAAAAAGAAAAGACCGCGGGCAATAATCCTTGAAACTCTTGTTTGAGGTTGATAATATTTCTTGTTGTATTCCGTGGTGGCTCCAGGGGTCTGGCGAGAAACAACTGACCCAAAGAGTCAGAACGACCAGAACTGGATGAGCCTCTAATTGGCATGCACAAGAACTCGTGAACTCTACTGTGCGATAAATTATACGGTGGAGGCGTAAGTGGGTTAAACTGTTCAAGTATAATTGAACCATCCGCGTACCTTGATGCGCGTTCTTGAAAAGCTTGACTCATCCTCGCTGGAATTGTCTTTGAAGTAAAGTAACGTAAAGTAAAGCAAAGTTGAGCGAAGTGAAGTTAAATTGTCTTTATATAACGATTTATCGTGAAGTCGAAAATACGAAACTTACACGTGTACATCTGCCTACCTTTGATATATACATATTTTTTTAACTTTACGCTACGAAAATTGAACATTTTCAACAATAAGGGAAGTTATTGGTTTCGGTGTGATTTTCGAGAGTCGAGTTTCCATCAGATCTCGGCGTTTGGGATCCTAGGAAGCTATTCTGACTATTTTTGGATAGACGTCCGTGTGTGTGTGTGTAAACAAATTTTTGTCGTACGATATCTTTCGAACGAATCGACCGATTGGAATGGTTCTTGCGGCGATCGAAAGAGTTTATCAAGATTTAGATCTGATTAGATTTTGGAGTCGATCGGTCGAGTAGTTTCAAAGTTATTCGAAAAATGAAAATTGAAAAAAAAAATTTTTCATGTTTTTAGCGCATATCTCCTGAATTGTTCGTGCGATTAGTCTCAAAACTTGATCAGATTTAAGTCTTGGATAGCCCTTTCGATTGCCGCAAGATTCATTAAAATCGAACGATTAGTTTAAAAGATATTGCACGACAAAAATTTCTTTTTTTGACATTGACATTGAATATAACTCCCTAAAACCTAGAAATGTTGTTGACATTTGACAAAAACTCGACCCACAGATCGACCGGTTCCTGATTTTTTTTTCTAAATTTGTTCCATTCATTTTTCCTTCTGTTTTTTTTTTTCTTATTAATCCAAATTGAAACGATCTCGATATTTTGATCGATCTCTTTTGATTTTCAGAAGATGTTGGCCCAGGGTGGAAAATGTCCGCCTGTATTTAGCGCGGCTTGGATTCGTGATCCAGGGAAAAACGTGTGGGCCAAGATTTACATGGTACTCAAAGGCAAAAAGCTTTACGTCACGCCCAAGGTAAGGACGCCTTAATTATTTAAATCGAGCGCCCGGGTCGCTTCGCCCACACGCAACGGGCCGGTCGCCATTTTTCAGCTCGACAATTATATTTTTTTTGGTCAAATTTACAGCCATAAAGAAAAAAAATTCAAGTTCACTATTTTCTGATCATTCTGTACAAGAATTTTTTTTTTTTAAACCAACTATATTCGAAACCACAAAAAATGGCAAAGTGCTTGAAGGGAAAAACGCCTTTTCAGCCTTACGAATTTAATATATGACCCCATTTGCTGGGGATTGAGGTGTTTTGTTAGCGTGAAGACTCGGTGTGAAAAAAAAAGAGAAAAAAAAAAACCAAGTTTCAGGAAGATAAATAAAGTTTCGATTCTCACAGTTTGGTAGGTTTTTAGATACATGTATCTTCGGAATTGCTATAGAGATAACGCAATGGACCAAATCTTAAAAAAAATGAACTTTTTTTTTTCAAGCCTGAGGCCAGCGTTTTACCTCTACGAGGATACACTTGAATCGTTTTAACCGCTATGCTATACTCACAGAATAAGTCCGAATCGTCTCTAACCAGAATTGCTGCAGTTTTCTCGATAATTTGAAACTGGATATACCGAATCGATTTCAGATATCGCATTAAAAGATTCATAGAAGATTTTGCAACTTGAGATAGCGATGTTAATTAAAATAGCGATAAAAAATGAACTCTTACAGATTGATTACCCCGAATTACAGTTTTTCGAATCGCATTGTTACTCTCGTACGAAACACAGCGATATCGATATTTTTGTATCCCGCTATCGACGTACGCAGAACCGCGTTTATCTTCGTCAGAGCCTGCGTAAACTTTGGTGATAATTAAATTCCGTAAACTTCGAAGTCAGAGCCGCGCGGCGTGTTCGAATAATTTTGCAATATTTTACGATTCACAAAAATTCACATTTCCTTCGATTTAATTGAACATCGGTTGATGGCTCGAGCTTGTCCTTTATAAATCGTCGAAAACCGCAGAACAAAATTGGATTTAATAAAATCTCCGGTTAGTTGTAAATTCCATAATTTGCGATCGGGGTCATTCAGGTCGGTAAATAAGGACCATATAGCTTCTCCGCAGAAAATTTGCAAATATTTCAAATTCTATATGAAGAAAAAATTTTGTACCTTTTCAAACCGTTGTTACATTATCAATTTTCCCTAACTTCGATATATGTATACATATACAGGCGTTTTTAATCATACGAAGTAGTTAGTTCAAAATTTCTAAAATTCAATTTCCGAAAATATTATTATACCCAATCGATCTTCCTGCGGTAACGTTAACAATGCATAGTCATAGTTGCTGAACGAGACGTTGATGCGAGATTGAATATCGATTAGATTTTGTCAAGGCCCTGTCAGCTGTCGGTGAAAACTTTCTGAAATAACTTACCGAGTTATAATATGTACAGTATCTACATACATACGTCTATACTTTATCGGTTAGGTACCTAGAAGTAAAGCTAAATGGAAAAATATCCGAAACCCATCGCGTGTCATAATATCCTTCTGATACGCAAACTTTTAGACAATTTTCTGACTTATCGAACTTTACTTTCACGATAAAATAAAGAAGAAAACTTATTCGCTAGTCATTCTTATCATTCGATCGGAAACGATTATCAATATTTTTTTATTATCAACCCTCCGTATAGTAACACTTCTGTAGAATCACTTAGTAGTCACACTGGGGGTCAAATTGACCCCACGTCAATTTCAAATGGCTACCGTACAAAAAGTATCGGTCCGATTTTTTTCAAAAAATCATAGAACATACTTTGAACATTGTAGATTATGTAGCGACAGTCAATTTGGAATAAATCTGATATTATCATGTCTAAAAAAAAATCGTGAACATGTGAATGTGCAAAAAATGTACTTTTTCAGTAAAATATTCGTAACTTTTTCATTTTTCAATTTTTTTTCGTAAAATTTCAGGGTAATACTCACGAGATATGGTACTTTGATGAAAAAAAAATTAGCTCAATAGTGGGGGTTTCAAGAAAGGTATTTATTCCATCTAAATACAGATATTTAGCCCCAAAGTTGAAGCTGGGTCAATTTGACCCATGGTGACTGCGGAGGGTTAATTCGTTAGATTGGAAACATTTTTTTTTTTTCAAATTTTTGAAAAATTCAAAAAAAAAAAAAAATCCAAAACCGAAGAAATAAATGCAAGACGCTGTCTAATCGTCATAAATAAATTGTCCTGTACAAAAATATTATATTTTCAACTACCAATCTTCTTTCTTCGTTATAATTCGCCCCGTGAACAGAAAGAAGCAAAAAAAAAAGTTTCATTTACCTTGTTTTTCGCTGTAAGCAATCGCGTGGGCGCGTACCCTCGCGCAGGTGCCGAGAAGGATATAGAAAAAGCGAGAAAGAGAAGGCAAAAAAAAAAGAGAAAAAACAAAAAAAAAAAAAAAAAAAAAAGAAAGAAAAATGGAGAAAGAAGACGCCGGGCCGATCGAAGGCGTAACCGGTCGTGTATATAAAGTAGCGTAAGCGAGGTTAACACTGGGCAACATTGTGGCACAATCCTACGTTAGTTACACATATATTAGATGTTGCAACACGTATAAACGCTGCCAAAGTACCGTTTACATGGCCCCATAGGTTACGGCTGCCAATTAAGTGCAGTATTCTCAAGTCTCGACGCGACGTGATTTGAAACGTCCATATCCGTTGCGGACCGGTTTTCTTGAGGGGAAGAAAAAAAAAAAAAAAAAAAAACGAAAACATGTGAAGATTGTATCTATAGTATAGTTATGATATGGGGGTTTCTGCAGGTTGGACTTTAGTCGTATGGGTCATTCCTCGCAATTATTAAACTGGTTTCGAGTCTCACCGTCTACGATTTCCTCACAATTTTAGACACCCCTTATTTCAGCCACAAGAAACCCGAAAATATTTGATTGAAATTTTTTCTTCTTTATATATGGAAAATTTTTTTAAAAATTGTTTTCGATTTTTCTGAGATTTTTTTATTTTTTATAGATTATTTTGGAATATTTTAGATTTTTTCAGATTTTGTCAATGTTGTATCAGGGTTTTTTTTTCAATTTTCTGAAAGATTTTTTGATTTTATTGCAATGGGTACCAAAGTTCGTAAAATTTGTGAATTTTTTTTTTTGAAAATCGAAGTATTTAATATTTTTATAAAAAGAAGTAAAAAATGAAATGAAAAACAAATAAAATTAAAGACAAAATTGGCGAAATGGTATGAAGATGCCATTTTAATGTAGAAAAAAATAAAACAAATTCCGTTTTCAAGCATTTTAAGATATTTGAGATCAGGGAAAATATTTTTATTGAAAAGAGCGAGAGATTTTCCACGAAAATACGTGTATCCAGACTTTATAAAAATAATTGAAACCGCGACGGTCTTCGGAGAAAAAAAAATTTACAAATACTACGAATTTTAATTCGCTTTTCAATATTGGGGGATACAAAAAAAATGTGAAAGAAAAACAACAAAAACAATATATATTTTCAGGCTCTTTGGTATCGGAATAAATGGTGTCCCTCGTAGCTGTAGCTATGACTGTGAAATTATGGGAATTATTAACTCTTCCAACGACTTTAGCTCATAAAAATAAAAGAAAAAAATAAGATGTTATTAATATCAATTTATTAAATCAAAAACTCACCCCTACATTGTAGGATAAGTATCATTATTATAAGTATAATTATATTATCAAAATTTGATAGATTCTTCATTTACCGATCAGAAATAGTATTCTTTTTATTTTATACTTTTTTTTTCTTTTCTTTCTTTTCTTTCTACCATATATATATTATATATATATATATATATATATATATATATATATATATATATATATATATATATATATATATATATATATATATATATATATATATATATATATATATATATATATATATATATATATATATATATATATATATATATATATATATATATATATATATATATATATATATATATATATATATATATATATATATATATATACAATTTTACAATTTTTGGTAAATACGAAAAATCGCATCCTGTAAAATTTGTTCAATTATAAAAATTTATCATATTCATCATATTATATATCATATATATATATATCATATTCATCATATTCATCATATTTATCATATTATTCATCGCTGTAAAAATCGATGGAAATAAAAAGGAAAAAAGTAAGAGAAAAAGAAAAAAAAAAAAAGTACGAAATTTAGTTTATTTTTTGTTTTTCATTTTACAATTGGCGGATTGAAATTAATTTGTGCACAGGTACAATTAGTTAGCAGAGTGATGCGACAGTGGAGACATAGGTCAGAGTCACAGGCAGGGGTGAGTCAATTTATATGCTCTTTATTTTATTAACCAACTCGATATTCTAACCACTTATTTGTTTATTTATTTATCAAATTATTTATTCGTTCGTTCGTTCGTTCGTTTGTTTAAATCTGAAGGGAAATGAAAAATTGAAAAATCCCCAAAATATTCCAAAAACTCCATAATATAAACGAAAAAAAGGACGAAAGTTGTATTATTTGCGGACAACAATAAATTGTAATTAAACGAATTTTCCGAGAACCCCTCATTCTTTAAAAAAAAAAAAAAAAAGAAAAGAAAAAAAAAAAACAACCTTTGCGTGAAATGTTTGAAAATTTTTTCTCTTCTTTGAACGCGAGATGGGCTCGCGGTCATATCGCGAGTATCCCGAGGTATGCCATTATATACCTACTCCGGGGATTTAGTATCCTCGTCACGTCGTTCGGCTGGTAATTACAGCTTAAATTCTTTATTTATTTTTATTTATATATATATATTTTTTTTTCTCTTTATTTTCCTCCTTTCATTTCCTTCAGTTCGAGGTGATTACCCGCCAAGGATTATGATATCCTACAATTAACTAAAATAAAACGATTCCAGCGTTTATGTACCGCGATCGGGGCCTCGCGAGGGAGCAAAAAATTTCTCGGCTATGTAACACCGTATTGATTCGGATCGATGCTGGTTCAGAATTTTTGATTTTCAAATTCGACTGTCTGATCGACTGGAGTTACGACGATATTTAGGTATAATGCTGATTTACCGAAATACTAGAAGTGAAACTAAAAATGAAAGTAAAAATAAATATTGTCTGTAGAAAAGGGGAGCGAAAATGAACGGACGCCCGCTATGTGCGATGTTTAATATTCAGGGGATATCGTAGTGTATATTTCTACACGTAGCTTCGCGAAATAAACGGGACATTAGCCCTGGCCAATGTTTCGCAAAATGCGAGAAAATTACTCAACGGAAAAAAAAAATATATATATATATATATAATATATATATATAGGTATGTATATAAATGGGAAAAACGTGAAAATCGTTGCATATTCCAGGTGAAAAAAAAATGGATAAATAAAATAAAATAAAAAGTGAATACAACGATAAAACGTGAGAGACAGACATAGGGTTGACAATTCGACGTTGACACTATACCGTAAAACGGACTCTATAAGCCACGGGGAAAGTTGTTATAATTTTTCGACTATATTATCGCTGCAGGGAATGTGTTCGTTGCTTTCTCTGGCCCCACGGGGCCCTTAGAACGGGCGAAAAGGCGTCTCTGGGGTATGTAATTAATATCGGTCTGACACGTGAAAACATCCCATTAACAGCCCACTGCCAAAACATCGTTAGCCTTGAATGACCCACATTACGTATATACTGCAGTGTATATATCTATATATATATATATATATTCTGCCGGAAAATCGGGCGAGAATTTTCACCACAAATTTAGGAGAAAAAAATTTTTTTCTATTCATTTTTGTTTTGCGAATGTAATTTTTGAAAAACTATTATTATTATTATTATAATTTTTTATATATATAAATATAAATATATATGTATATAAAAAAATATAGTAAAATGAAACGTTAAAAAAAAAAAAAAAAAAAAACTGATTGTGAATCTAAAGGATGGAGTTCATTATAAAATCTGCATATCGTCGGCTAAACGATACGTATCTGTAATATAACGTATGTAATATATGTACACTGCATTAATTAACAATTATACGCTTGGGAATCGGTATAACTTTTAATTTTAATCATATTCCATATATATGAAGGAAGGATATGAACTTTTGTATATACATATATAAAACAATTATAGTCTGAACTGAACTGCAGCAAAAGTAAAAAGAAAATAAACCAAAGAAATCCTTTATATACGATCCCGAGACCGCGCGACGACGCAGGATCATACCTACACCGATGCAGGTATATACCTTTAACCCAAATTTTTGTGCATCGAGTCGTGGAAAATTGACGGGAAAAATGAAAATAAAAAACTGGCAATATAGGTACTCGGTATAATCCGGTCTAATTAAATTTTCGTCTTCTTTTTGTCTTTTTTTTTTGCCATCGCGAATAAAATTTTGCATCTCTTCCGCGTCGCGTGATCTTGCAGCACTGCAGCTCTCGCTTGTCTCTTTCGCGTCGGGGTGTGCGATATGAATTTTGCATAATTTGCAGAATTTTTAAAATCGCGATGAGGAATACTGGAGACGCCAACGAATGGAGTTGGTGGTTGGTTAGGTAGGTATATAGGTAGGTGAGCGGTTGCGTTGGTGCTGACTGACAGCTACGCGTAGCAAACAACTATGAGTGATGATCGCTGCCCTCTCTCACATCGCATCACATCGCCATCCTTAATCTCGCCTCTCGCCGTGTCGATAGCCGCATGTAATACGCATATATATACCTATATACCTTACCACGTTGATTATATATATAAGTATATACATAGATATTATTGTATTAATATATTATGAAAAGGAACGGTTGAGGAAGGCCCAAGCGCCCCAGGGGTTGGCTGAGAGAGCGCAGCCTCCGTCCCTACCTCAAGGATTGGCCCAGTTAGGGTCCTTGTAGCAGGAAAAGGGAAGAAGAAAAAAAAAAGATGAAAAAGTGAAAATGGAAAAATAAAAAAACTTTCGCGATTCTTCAAAGAAAGGAAAATTCTTGGGGCGTTGCTGCGGTTGATCGAGAGACGACTGTATAGTATATAGGCATACGTATAACGTATATATATAAATAAATAACTACTGCAGGCGTGGTAATTAATGGAGAATGATTAATCGTCGGTGTGTGTATAAAATAATTGACCGAAGATTTATATCGAAGAAAGAAAGATAAATGAAAAATTTGGAGAAAAAAAAAAAAAAAACAGAAAAAACAGAAAAGTGAAGAACGAGACGTAAAAATTGGCGATAATATTTTTGGAAAGTATGTAAAATATGTAAAATATGTAAACGGCGAATTTGACGGTCGATCGCGGTGAGCGCGGGACACTTCCGATCCGTGTAACAAATGAAAATTAGGAAATTGAACGAAATTGAATGAAATTGAATTGGATTGAATTGAATTGAATTGAATTCAAAGCCCCACCAATAAACGGACTCGGGATTCTGCAGCTATACGGTTTATACCGTGATTACTCGTGACGTAACCGTGATCTAGTATATAGTAGGTATAGCTACAATTTTCAGCAACAGCTCTTAGTCTAATTGTCAGGAGAATATATGAGGTGTTCCACGCCGTTTCGAACGTTCGAAAAGTCGACCGATTCCAAAAAAAAATCATAATTTTGTCTTATCACACAAATATATCGAAAGAATTTATGTGAATTTTTTCAGAATTTTTCGATCACATTTTTTGAGTTTTTCCAAATTCCAACTTTTTTCTACGTACCTCCGTATCTCAAAAGTATGAGATCATACAAGAAAAATTTATGAGACAAAAAAGTTGCAGTTTTGAATCAACTTTCTGAAAAAAAATTTTTGGGAATTTCTCGAATCCCAAAAATACCAATTTTTATCAAAAATACACAAAAATACTTTTTTTTTCAACCAATACGTCACTTTTGATTTGCCACATAAATTTACATAATATACTCTCAAGTGTTAACAGCAACCATATATTTTTTTTAAGATGGTTGGCTCAATCGTTTGGAAGCTATGCTTTATTAATTCTTATTAAGACGCAATATTTCGCTGTAAAAAGACAAAATTTCGAATAAAATTTTGCTACTCAAAGTGTTTCACAGATATAAAATTAACCAGTGACGAAATTCCAAAAATTCCACTCGTCGATCAGAAGTCAAAACGCCTTGACGACTTACGTAGCACACAGATTTGTCATTTTTACTTATTTTCACTTATTTTCTATAGATATATCTTTTTTTTTTTTCTTCTCTTACTAAATATATATTCAAAATCGTATGTACGCTGCACCGCGAAAATTACTTACTTAAACATCGCGCCCGCGCGTCTTCCCGTCCCCATCTCGTTTTTTAATTATATATATATATATATTTTTTTTTTAAATTTTTTTTCTTAGTTTTTTCTCTTTTTTTCTTTATACCGTTAAAATCCCACGGTGGTAACCTCCGACACCTCAGCTCCGCCCAAGGATTAGGCCACTCCTTCTACTACCTCCTTCCTCAGAGAGGCTATTCATTTTATACCTAACCTATACGAAAGCATATCCTATATACCTACCAACCTACCAGACTAGCTATAACACTCTGATCCGCGAAGAGCCGAAGATCCGCGAGACGACAGAACGGAACTTACGTCGTGTGTGTCAGAACTGACATATCGCGGCCGTTCACCTTAGTATTCGCCAACGCAATCGTATATATACGAAATAACGAACGAGTGTCGTATATATACGTATATACATAAACGTATAATCACATCTTGAAACAATAATCGGTAAGAATTAATTAGGCGCTAATTTTTATTTTGTTTTTGGATTTTTTTTTCAATTATTTTGCTATATATATAAATTTCTTCTTCGTTGTCTCTTATACGTATAAGTATGTTGAATCGAGTTATTATCACTAGTTCATTAATCAGTGTTAATTATCCGATTTTCATTGAATGTGTTTGTCTTTTTTTTCTACTTGAGGGGGAAATAATTCTTGAAAAAAATATTGAAGAAAAATTTTGATGCATATGTATTTTTTGCTCAGAATTGTATATAATATATAGAAGATTTTAACAAAGTATATGGTATATAGTAAATTCGACACGCCACGTGGTTTTTGGTGTCGTATATACAGAGTTGAGTGTCGTTCGTGCTCGAGTTTCGTTCATAAACCTCGTCCCTGCTCTGTGGGTATAGATCCTTCGTTTCGCCCCTGCAGCAGGCGAACGTGACTTGACAGAGATTTTCTCTGTTTTCTCCTTTTTTCTTCTTCTTTTTTTTTTTTTGCCCTGCATTTTCTTTTCTTTCCTCTTCTTTTCTTTTCTTTTCTTTTTTGTCTTTCCTTCGTGGGCAACGATACCAACGAGTACTACAAGTACAAGTAAAATTACAAGTATATAGGTATAGGTACAGCGATTCTATACCCGATGCGGGAAATTTGAATTTCCGGTAAGTAGACCGGATGTAGTCGACTCGAGGGAAGCAGGAAATTGGAATAAAATAAGTTTACGGGATTGAAATTCAACTGCAGTAGAATCTTTTTGTCTTTCTTTTCCTGATCTTTCTTCCTATCTTTTTGTTCTCGAAAAAAATTCATTTACATCAAATTCAAAAATATATATTATACCTCCACACAACAACAAGATAAGGTATGAACACGTAACACAAAAAGACGAGAAGAATAACTTGATTCCAGATTCGAATATGAAAAAGAAAAAAAAAAGTCTAAATATATTTCGAGCCAAAATTCTATTTTATCAAAAAATCGTGAAAGTACGAGCGTAGGTAGCGAATTTTTATTTATTTATTTATTTTTTTGGGAGAGGGGGTTTCAGTTCTTGTCAGGCATGAGTTTACCCAATCCTCAAGATCGCATCTTATTGCACGCTTCCTGAATACGAGGTAAAAAGGACGGTAATAAGAAGTCCGTGACGCGATCAGAAATTCAAAAATATATCCCGAGAGATTCGTATCCACTTGACCCTAATAATTTCCCACGAGGAAGTAACGTCTTCCTTCTGTCTATTTATACAGGTATAATATGTACATATATATGTATGTAGCTGTACATACGAAGTTTAAACATTGCGAAAAAGAAGAAGAGTAAAAAAAAAAAACGAAAAAAACGAACGGAATGATTTCAGCAAAATTTATACACGGCGAGTTTGAACGAAAGAAGTAAAAACAAAAATTCTTTCGAAGAGTTTCGAAATATGTGAATAATATACCTGTGACTAGAATAAATAAATGGAGAGTGAAAATTGAATCCAGTGAAATTATTTTTGCAAAATTAAAATATTACGTATGAAAAAAAAAAGAAAGAAAAAAATTTAAAAAAAAAAAGTGAAACAAGTTTAGACCCTTCGCTTCACGGTATTTGGTAATGCGAAACCAACAACCGAAACCCGTCCTTTGGGAACCCTTCCCGCAGTTGTACAGTTGAAAAAAAAAAAAAAAAAAAAAAAAGAAAAAATTGGATCTGTCAGTTGCACGTGGTTTGGACAGGAGGGCGAGCGAACAAAAATCTCCGCAATTATTCCCGGGATCATTATTTAAACTAACTCCCTATTTTTCGATTTGATATCATCAGAATTTAGTTACCCTATATAATACGGCTAATCCGAGATTTGGGTAAGTTAAAATGATCGTCGTTTTAAGTAGTTGATTAATCTCATTATTATCGTAATTAGGAACCGTAATACGTCATAACGATCTATACATTTTTTTTTTCGACCAGTTTAAACCTCGAAAGAATATAATAATTGTCTCAAAAATTCTGGATGCAGTGAAATTTTTGTATTTAGTAGTTAAAAAAAAAAAACGAAAAAACAGTCGTGTTTATAGTCTGTGAAATAAATCAGATATTTTATGACACGAGAAGAAGAATTTTTGTTCATTAGTGGAATTTGACGTGCTCATTATATCATGTCTTGGGGCGATAGCCATAAAATTCTGTAATCAAAACTCATTTTCTAATCTTTTGAATCTTGAAAAAATTATAGGCTCAAGATGTCTGTTTCGTTTTGTTTTTTGTTTTTTTTTTTCTCCGTTTTTTATTATCAGGAATTTGAAATAAATTGGTTTGCTTAAATTAAGCTTGGTCCTTTTCGTGAAAACGTACAGGTACGTTCTTGTCTTTGGACAGAATATTTAGTATCGCAAACAATTCAAAAGAAAATTCGGGGTTCTGAAAATTCTGAACGGTAAAAATTGCGAATACATTTGAGATGATTTTGAAATTTCAGAAACGCTAAATTTTGAAATATTAGAATTGGTAAAGGTCGTAATGCAGACAGCTCGAAACTCGGAAAGTACAAAACTCCAGAAGTCCAAGAATCCCAAAATTTAGTGAGCGGGAGGCACAATGCTCCATAATTTTCAGTTTCGGAGTTTTGGTTTTTCGAATTTTGAACCTTCGCTATTTTTCTATTTAAAGTTTTTTGAATCGACTATGCAGACTCTCGGGGAAATACCATTTCGAAAAACTGCGAATTTTCGAACGTTCGGAATTTAAAAAATTCGGATCTTAGACTCGTCCCCGAAAACTCATATCTTGAGCTCCATAAGAGATAAGAATTCAAAAAGTAAAAAAAAAAAATACCGAATACGCATCACGATTCAATGAACATAGAAAAAAAAAATTGACTACAGAATCGAAATTTCAAGTGACACAGACGTTGACATTGAATGCCTTATATGTATACCTACCTATGTACAGTACACTCATATGTACAGTATGAAGCAGCAGCTGCAGGCTTAAGCCTATATAGGCAACTGTTTCGTACAATTGCGATTGTTATTCGCCTCGCAAACAGGCGTCGATCAGTGTCGACGTCGTCGTCGTCTGGCACGCGTCAGCTGGCTATGGCCATCCTGTCGAGGATCAAAGGATTTCAGATCTACACGGTTTTTACACAATTTAGCGGGTGGAGTTAGCATGGATGAACATATACTACAGTAGCCCATGATTTTGGGACAGACCGATTTTCTGATTTATTGTTTAAACACAGGTTTTGACACACCCCTGTACAGTGTGGTTTTCTTTTTTTCTTTCGTTTTTCTGGTTTTTTATATTTTTGTTGCTTTTTTTTTCATGATTTATTTTCTACATAATGAGAACACTGAAAAACTCCCCCCTTTTTATTATAAAAATCGAAGAAATTCTGTTGAAAAATGTTACAAATTTAATTTTCCAATTTCAAAATTCCTAAAGATTTCTGAATTTTGCGCAGATTTATTCGGTCCACGAAATTTTATAAAGAATTTACTTCAATCAGTGAAACCAAAAAGAAGAAAAGGAATGCCAAATATTGAATCTATAATACAGAATGTGCAGTAGCTTCGGGAAAAGTGAAGTTATTTTCCTTTTGCGCGGAATAAATTCGCTGAGAAAAGTTTCTGTAATAAAAACCAATCAAAAAAAAAAAAAAAAAAAAACAGAAGAGAAAAGAGCAAAAAAAGTGAATAAAAAAATTTCGTAGTGACGTTGCAGACTCGGGAGTGCAACAAAGTTTTATCTAATTATTGTCAATTGCTTTGAAAATTTTCAACGTTTGCGATAAGGAAGTAAGAAAATGTTTCTTAAAGAAGATCGCTGGGGGGAAGCAGCTAGTCGTGACGGCTTTCGGAGTAATGGTTGGTAGGCTATATAACCTAGCCAGCTACCTAGCTAGGTATATAAGGTATATAAGATACCGGAACGGTAAACGTCTGAAAGTTTTTTTTATTACACGCGGAAACGTTGAAGTTTGTCAAGAAAGAGTATTGAGGCATCAAGAGGTCCAGCCGAGCAGCTAGGAGCAGCGTATACGCTGGGACTTGAGGTAAACTTAGTTTCAACAAACTTCAGGTTTATATCTACCGGGTTTAGGGGTTGAAATTTTTCTTCAAAATAACCGCCCGTCCACGGGCGAAAACCTCCGCACAAGTTGAAGGTATAAGTTTCCTTCGAAGGTTCGGTCGGACAGTGCCTGCCGGTGCTCTCTAATCATCGATATCGGAACTATATCGATCGCGGGGAGTCCGTTTCTCTCTCTCTATTTCTCTCCAGAGTTGTTTTCGTGGTTTGGGGGAAAAACACTTCCTCCCCAAACCCGCTTTTCCCATTTTCCCCTTTTTTCTCCCCTGTTTTTCGGAACTGCTCTTACGTGTACGTACTTGCATAGCATGTAGAAGCTCTGCCCTTGAATAGTGGAAATTTTGCAAGAGAATAAAGGGAGAAAAACTTGAACAAAAAAAGGGGGGGAAGAATCGTTAACGAGGATTTTTGTCGGCGATTTTAACCCGTTTTAAAGTTTTTGCTTCCGCGTCACGAATCATCGCGAATATAAATTGTTATTCGGCGTCAATCGCTACGTTGGTGTCCAGCGTAATCAGTACTTAATATTCTGTTGGCCGGATTTCTATGTCACTATGTATGTGTAATTCACGATCTGTGTTACCCGTTTCGGTAATGTCATATTGTTGTCTAGTTTTTATTTTCGTTCAAATTCTTAGAAATTCGAAATCGCATATAATGGATTTGCCAAAAATCTGACCGAGTCGGAATAAAAGTTCTAATTCGATTCCACAATTAATTTCTCGCTTTGATTGATTGACGAAAAAATTCTAAGTAGAAAAAAAAGAATCGATCATTCAGTTGATTTTTCGCAGACTTTTTAGGCTGTAAGTAGAATTTGAAAATTTATTAGGTTCTCTTTGCAAAACTAGAGAACAAAGAAATTGAGGTTTCGGAGGATCAGAACTTCTATTCGGACTCGTGAATTATTTGAAAAATTATTTTTCGCTTAGTCATCATCGTTTCTGCAGTTTTGTTTTTTGTCTCGATGTGTTTAAGTAGCTTTGCACGCGCCAATTAGTTAACAATGGGGGCTATTTTCCATTTTTATTTTCTTTTTCATTCTCTTCACTCTTTCTTCTTCTTTTTTTTTTTTTTTTTTGTCATTTATTTTTGGAGCACATTTTTTATTTTCAGCCACACAGATCGTCCATTGTGCGTTGCCCATATTGCCCATTGCAAGCCAACATAATAGAACACGTATACATACTCACACATGAGTTAAAAACACAATAAACGATATATTGCAAATGCAGTTTGTATAGGTATTGCCATTGCCTTTCGTATAACGTCCGCCACAGCTGTCTCATAAAAGGGTTGCTGCACGCAGCAGCCATACCCACTACGACCATCGAATAACCCGAAAACATTCATCTGCTGCTTTTGCTGCTGCTGCTGCTGCTGCTGCACCCTCCGCAACCTATCGACCCCATACGCACTCTGTAAAATTCTCTCTTTCTCTTCACACCGCGTGAACTATACCCGTATGCATATTGCAGTTTTGACCGGAAATTGTCTTTTTAACGATCTTTTTTTTACACGTATCGGTTCATTTTTCAGTTTATAGCAAACACTGAACACAATGAAATTGCATTTTAGTAATAAAATTTGCAATAAACTGAAAAATGAATCGACATAGGTATATAAAAATTTGTTGAAAAGATAAATTTTAGTCAAAACTGCAATGTTTGATGAAAACTTTTGATGGTAGGGTAAAAATTTAACGAAGTATTAAATTGAAAAACAAAAAAGAACAAAATTTTGTCCAAAACGACAAAACAAAAAAAAATTATTCCTTCCGCGAATATCAACGAATCCGCAATAATTTTCGCGTCGATATCAGCAGTTTTACTTTGCTTTGATTCGCTTTTTTCATAAGTGATTGTTTCAATCGTTCAAGTAATATGTCGAAGGATTTTATCTAAATTCTTGCTAATTATCCATAATATAAAATTCGTCGTCAAACGCCAATTTATTTCCAGTTATCAATGAAATTCCGGAATATTTTCCGCGTCGAGTATATTTCACTCCATCGAATTACGTGTACCTATACCTACTTATGGTATAAATAAGATCCGAATTTCAAGTTATTACGATATTTTTGCAGAAATATTTTTAAATGAAAAATATCCTTCGTTTGAAAATTCAAGTATAAGGTGAAAGGATCTTATTCAATTAATTTGACGACAAGACTAGTCGCTTAATGCCCTCTGTAGAGAGAGAATTTGTATTAAGCATAGACCGTGCTGCCTTCTGCTACCTATATATTAAAAATTGCTTAATGGAATCTCTGGTTTTTCTTCTGGAAAAGTATTTGCGCCGAAAAAAAGGTTACGGGGGATGGGGTTTCGGTGAGTAGGTTGGTATAGGTACTACATACCTTTATTTATATATATATTTATATACAACAGCCGGTGCTATTGGACGAGAAATAATTTCTGTTCAATGGAGATTAAAATTCTTGGCATTCGCACGTATATAGGTATGAAAAAAAATAAAATCGTTATCATTTTTTGAAACAAGTTGAGTCCGCGTCAGACCAAATTTTACACGAGACATTGGAAAAAAAAAATTAATTTAAACGCTAACGGAATTAGCAAATGAGTTTTTTTTTCTTAATATTTTGAACATGGACCTTTTTGAAAATCCGAAATCGTCTCAAATGAATTCACAATTTTGACCCTTCGGAACTTTCAAAATTTGGAACTTCGAAATTTTGATATTTTCCGCGAATTCATGTATCAAACTCAAACATTTATGGGTTTATAGTTACCTAAAATGTAAAGGAAAAAGTATTTCCAACGTATCCATCGAATCCCGATTTCGCCGAAAAAGTTTAAATTTGCAAAAAATGTGACTTAGAATATTTCACAAATGATCGATTCAGATATCGACATCTCGTTCTGAAATTATGGGGAAAGATAAGTCCTGAGTGCATTTTTCTCGCCCTTAAATTTTTGGGTCAAACTTGTTTTCGTGCACGTGCCGTGCAGGAGGAAAGAACATCTCGTTTATATCAAGAAACCGGAGAGTTTGACCTCGTGACCTCGCCTCCATCGTCCCCCTTCCGGAGTTTCAACCTTAAACTTATCCCTCTGTACGAGATATCTTGAAGGCAACCCTCAAACTGTAGTATGGTACGTCCGTATAGAGATTCTGTCTGATCCTCAGCCTCGCTTTAATTACCCATACAGCGTAATTAAACGTGCGATTCTTAACCCTGCAGCAAAGTTTCGGAACGGATTCTCGACTCTGCTCTGGCTTCTTCTCTTTTGCCATTGTGTAATAAATTGTCATTATTCTACTAGATCTTTGGACAGAATTTTAATCTTTGCTTCAAAATTCTGATATTCTATTCTTTGGAATCTAAGATTTAAATTAAAAATCGGTGGAAAAAAATAATATGAAATAATTGCCAATATATTGATTTCTCCCTTTTTGTTTTAATTTATTTGAATAGGACGAAAAACTACACGTTTTTTTTTTTTTTTTAGTCACAATTTTTCCACGGTACTGGGTGTAGGAAATTAAAGCCTCATCTCATCGGGTTTCATTCAGAATTCAAAGCCGAGACTCCGTCGAGTATAGAAAGAAAATACGTTTTCATGAATACTATGTACCTACACGAACAAAAAAATATATATAATATGCAAAGAAAGAAGAAAAAAGTCAAATCAGGATATAGAAAGTTGAGGTTGGTATTCAGATTTCAACTTGACCGAACAAAGATCCTGGTAAATTGACTTACGGAGTATAATGCACATAGATAGAGTCTCTATATATCCGTATGTATATATACCTATACTATATATACACATACATAACACAAGCACATACCTATATATTAGGCATATATATATCTGACCTGGTATATACGCGAAACGATGTCACGTATAATAGGTATGGTATACATCCTAGCAGGTAGCGATGGTTATACCAACATTATAAATGTCTAGCCACTTGTATATTTACATAAGAGTATGTATATACATAGTATGGGAGGATTAATTTATACAACACCATAGATAGATATATTTATGGTATAGTACGGTATGTAGTAGCTGTCGTTGGTAATTTAATTTTGCGTAGGTGATCGGGGTCTTGAGAGATATATACGTATATATTAGCATATCAAATAATTTACATTTTTAATTGCAATATCTTGACGGCTGTCACCTGGCACTCGCCACGTGGCTGTAATACATTATGGATATATATACACCTATGTACAAATAATAAAATTTATTTTCTACAGCAGAAAAATATAAACTGTAAATTGAATCTTTATATACAGAAATAGGTGGTGGCGCAACGGACCCCCCAACGATTATTGACGACTCTCAATGCGTACATAGAATTTTTTTTATTTTTTCTTATATAACTAGGCTCGAGACTCTACCGAGTCTCTTGACACGACCGTGTTTTCAATTCAATAGCGAAACTATACATGTTTAATATATCTCAGCTATTGACGTATATGAATTTTCAAAGTTCGGGGCGCAATGGTCGTCCCGTAAAAAATAAAAAAAAAAACTGATAATCAGAATTTTCACTCGAAATCGATATTTACACGTAACAATATTGTCGATATCGCTGACTATTCATCGGTGCGATACATTTCCACGAATAAAGCTACGCGATGAAAAATATATAACGTGTATTATTGCATTTATTTTTATAAAATTAGAAATTTTTTCTTAGCAGGGGGCCTCGTCGTATCCCACACTTCCCTAAAATAAATAAGATTCATATTATTCGGTCACGTATGCGTACATTTTTTGAAAAGTTTCACCGCAAGGCAGAGGCCAAACTTTCATTGTCTTTTATACATAGAAATATAAAACTGAGTTCGGGTGCTGTTGCTGTATATAGGGATACAGTAAGCCGAGTGGAACAATAATAGAGAAAAATGAGAAGGCGTTTCTGTACGTGCAGCTGTACAGGTATTTTATTTTATCTCATTTTTTTTTTTTGGCCTTCTTTTATTTTTATTCAGATTCGCTTTTTCAACAAAATTTAAAAACTATGCGCGGAATAAGAAATTTTTCGTAAGATTGTAAGTAAGTTCGGCAATAAGAAGGCTCATATACGTATACCTATAGGTATGAAATGAAAAATAAATAAGAATACAAGAAAAAAAACAAAAAAAAAACATTATTTTTAGAAAGTATATATATGCGAAACTTTATGCTAGATCATATATATTATATACACATTTTTTTTATTTTTATATTGAACACACTGTTTTTTCCCTCTTTGTACAAGTTTTTTTTTTTTTTTTTCTCGATTTTTTTATTTTACCGAAAATTTTGATTGTCAATGTTTTTTTTCTCCCCCATGTGATCAGAGTTGACCTGCGAAATGTCAAAAAAAAAAAAAAAAAAAACGAATAAAAATCAAATAAAATGAAAAATTGCGTTTTGAAAAAGCGAACATTGAATTGAAACATTTTTTTTTTTTTTAACATTATTGTACGTTCTCTATCAATTTCCGTTTCTGAATCGGTCGGGGGGGCTTGGGGGGGGGGGGGGGGGGGGGGGGGGGTGACGGACCAGTAGGTAGAGAACGCGGGTGATAATATTTAAAATGAAAATCCCGGAGTATATATACAGGCGATTTGTGTTACCGGTGAAATGGCGGATTTTGTTGGGTAGGTAGGTATACATACATATAGTAGAAGGGAGGATGACAGAAGGGAAAAGGGAAGAGAGTAAAGGGAAAAGGGAAAAGGGAAATTGCGTGGGCAGAGCGTAACGTACTTTGTAAGATAATGTAATTGGAATCTTTCTCGTTTCCGTGGTAATAAAGTGAAAGTCCTCTTATATATGTATATATATATATATATATATATATATATATATATATATATATATATATATATATATATATATATATATATATATATATATATATATATATATATATATATATATATATATATATATACATGTACATAAATATATATGTATCTATGTATATATATAGATATGTACTTGTGCGGACAGATTTAGGTACACACATAAATGTTTATCGCTTAGGTATATACTATACATATATATACATACACATTAAATGCAAATATCCATTTATATTTTATATACCTCATTTATGTATATATATAAAATATATACCTACCAACACAGAATTATAGAAAGTCTTTATTTCGCCTAGTTTTTTACCCTTGCAAAAAAATCTTTTTTTTTTTTCTTTGTAATTTCAACTTTTCGATTTTTAATATTCACGTCAGAATCACGGGACTCTGTAACCGTTCGTACCTATGTACAATACCTATGTATAATAAGATCCCCAAGCTAAAATCGTAGGAAATAAAATATTCTGAAACGAAGAAGAAGAATAAGGAGAAAAAAAAGGTTAAAAAAAAATAAAAAAGAAACTCGAGTGATCTCGCGTGTATAATTTCAACTCGAGTAACTTGAAACTGTCCATGTCGCAGAGTTACACAGTAAAGTCGAGAAGAGACGGATAAGGTACCTATCCTAGTACCTTGAATATATATTTTTTTTAGTTTATTATTAAAAAGTCGTTCGAAAGAAGAAGAAGAAGAAGCAGAAGAATAAGACGGTTTTGGTTTGTTCAAGCGTATTAAGAAAAAGTTTTTTTTATCTTATTTTTTTACTCAAAAAACTTTACGACGATGACAACCGACGACGGTCGTGATTCTCCTAACTAACTAAGTCAGTTTATCTAACCATGCCTCGCGAATCTCGCAACCGAAGTCAAGTTGAATTTTTCATTCGCAAACCCCGTCTATACCTTATAGCTGTGGACAAAAATTTTCCCTGTTTACCACGAAGAAACAAAGCTTATCTCTTTCTTCTTCGCTTTACTTATTATCTGCGTATCTTCAATTTCTTTATTTCTTTCCTTATTCTTCTTTTTTATTCGTTTTATATCTTCTTTTTATCTCGTTATTTCTCTCATTATTTATTCCACTCTCTCTTAGCTGTTGAATCTAAACTCAAACCTGACAAAGGCGGAGGTAAACCGAGTTGAATAAATAATATATCATTTAGATAAAAATCAAAGTAGGTAGCGAGCTGTAGGTAGGTAAAAACCTTACTACCGTAGGGTACCACCTCGGCTTTACACCACCATTAAAATCGATCTTTATATTCCACCCTAGCATGGCTCTGGGCCCCCTCCTGACTTGTTAGTCACCGTAATTTTTATCGCGGAAATAGTCGCACTCTATACGGCTACTTCTTTTCTTTTCATTTCTTTCACCTTTACTTCCGTGACCCCCGGAAAAGTAAAAGAAAAAAAGAGAAGAAAGAGAAAGGTTTTGATGGACATTGAAACGAAGAAGAAAGATCGATTTCTGCACAGCGACTGAAAATTGGTTAATACCACTTTTTTTTTTTTTTTTTTTTTTTTTTTTTTTTGTGAAACTGAGCTTTTTTTCCTTTTTGTTTTTTAATTCTTTCCTTTTTCTTCATTTTGCTTTAAAGTTTAGCCCGCCATTATAACCGGGCATCGAGGAACCCCTGTAACGAAGTTATCCCTCGGGAGAAACGCGGCCTAGGTCTCTCTACCTCGACGTTGCTCAATCACCTTGGTCGACGCTCTTCACACTCCGGGGAATCCCAACGCCTAACGCAATTTCACGCCAAGTTTAGTCTGGCTCCATATTCATCACGCGCGTTAGCGTTAAAACCCAGAATCTCGAGGCCTATATATACGAAAAGAGAGAGAGAGAGAGAGAGAGAGAGAGAGAGATCCCCATCGCAAAAACTAAACTGATTTGTCAAGTTTTTTCTCTTTTTTTTCTTTTTTTTTTCAGTCTTTTCTTCATATTTTTAATTATTCATTACGTAAAAGTTACAGATTTTTAATTATTCATTACGTAAAAGTTACAGGGGTCTATTTTATTTTTCTTTTTTCTTCGTTCTTCTTCTTCTTCTTCTTCTTCTTCTTCTTCTTCTTCTTTTTTTTTCTCTTCAGTCTGCAGATATGCATATGGAATGGATATAACATTAACTTTAACAAAGTAAAATACGCGGATGAGGTAATATGTCCGGAAACATGTTTCCGGACTTTCGTAGCTGTTGTAACCATATCGTAGATTCTGTCTGCGACAGGTTACAGTATATATACTTATATATAGAAGAAGTTCGTCACGGTTCGCTGCAGTTTTTCGCTCCGATACGATTAATTACACGATTAATTAGCCAAAGTCCTCTCTATCCGTATTTCCAGCTGCTGATACTCCCGTTATACCTATCTACCTGCCTTTCTGCCTTCCCATATATACCTATATACCTGTCTAATTTCTATACATATACTGCTTTGTCTGATGAAGAAGAAACAGTTTCCTCAAAAAAGGATAACACTCTCATCCTATTTTAGACGCTTTATGTCCCTATTCTCTAATTACTTCCTGACCGAAAATTCTTTTCAGGTATATTAAGGGTAGATGTACAGGGTGTCCCCGAACTGAATGTCCAAAATGAAAGGTGTCATAGAGGAGGTCGAACCGAGTAAATTTTCCCGAAGAACATCGGGTCTGCGAAGTCGCGTTCGCGAGATAACACAGGTTAAAAAAAGTAGTGCTTTGCGCCGCGTCGCAGACCCGATGTTCTTCGGGAAAATTTACTCGGTTCGACCTCCTCTATGACACCTTTCATTTTGGACATTCAGTTCTGGGACACCCTGTATAATATTGATTTGGGAGGAGGATTCTAATACATTTTTCCGAATAGAAATTCTAATTTTATTGTACAAGTTCTGAACCGAAGATCATTATTATTATTATTATTATTATTATTATTTTATCTAAATATCGTACGTGTCTAATTTATTTTGAATATAGAGATTAATTTCTACCGGGAAACTATCTTTCCTCTGGGATTGCTGAGAGAGAGAGAGAGAGAGAGAGAGAGAGAGAGAGAGAGAGAGAGAGAGAGTAGCGATTCGTGATGAACGATGCTGTATATGCGAGAGTTAAAGGTCATTGTTCTACTAAATTATTGAACCGTGTATAACACAGATGTGATATAGGTATAATATATATCTATATGTATATATATATATATATATATATATATATATTATATATTATATATTATATATATATATATATATATATATATATATATATATATATATATATATATATATATATATATATATATATATATATATATATATATATATATATATATATATATATATATATATAATATATGATTAATAGTATACAGTGCAGTGTGAAATGTAGGAATAAAACGCGATTCAGGAGTTTTACCATGAAACCCGAAAAAAAAAGAAAAGAAAAAACAAAAAGAGTACAAAAAGAAAAAAAAAAAAAAAAAAAAAAACGTCGAATAAGTAAATATAATAAAAATAATTGAACAGTAAGACGAAAAAACAGAAGAAAAAAAAATTAATAAAATTGCAAATTTTAACCAATCTATAATATCGTTTCGTATGTATGTCAACTTGTGTCGGTGTAACTATAAGCTGATCGCTAACTAACATACATCTAAGAAAGAACGAACCAAAAAAAAAAAAAGAAAGAAAGAAAAAAAAAAACACGTCATCGACCGAACCTTACCTAACATAATTGAACCTCACCTAGTCTGGCCTCGCTTGAAGTGTCAGTGATCCCATGGTACATAATGTACTATATACCGTGGCATTAGGAGTATACATGTATATGTATACATATATATATTTGCTAAGTTATATCTATACGGTTTTATTGCGGGAGTGAAAGTAAGTATTCGCCCAGGTCTGAATTTAAGGTGGAATAAGAAGAAAAAAAAAAGAAAAAAATTAAAAAGGACGAAATTTTTTTCTCTTTGTTTTTTTTTGTTTTTTTTCTTCTTTTAGGTATATAAAAATTTGGCGAGTGAGTGTCTATCTCTCGGGTCGTTGACTTACCTCGAAATCCTTGGCTCACATATTCAGTCTCCGCGAAATTATCGATGAATAAAAGAACAAAAAAAATTAAAATAGAAAATAAAAATAAAAAAAACGCAATACGAAAAAAAAACAAGGTTTACTTCAATGCTGCGGTATAAAGGTGCTAAACGGTCTGTTCGGACGTCTGTATTATATAGGTATAAGGTACTGTTATACAATATCGTAAAACGGAGGAAAAAAAATTTCCTAAAAGGTGAATATCAAAAATTTATAATATTTATAGCAAAAAGAAAAAAAAGAAAAGAGTATATAGGGAAAGGAATTGAACAATCACTTTTTTTATGTCTGTCTTCTTCTTTTTTTTTTTGCATCTAACTTGCACCTTTTTTGCATTATCAAAATGGACTTGAATGGCGAACTCGGAACAGATATATAAAGTTCAAAAGCAACAAAACGATAAAATAAAGAAATGAAAAATAATAACCCAATAATAATTAATATTTCAAAAAATATTTTTCATTTTTTATTATATTTATTTTTACATCTCGCGCGTATCAGCTTATATGTATACATATACCTCGCGCTCGCATCGTTATATCCGTGAAATAATAATATATAAATCTCTAGGCATCATTATACCCCGTCATAGAAAGCCTGTCATGACTTTTAATGAGCATGAGTGTACAGCTACCTACAATTTTGAAAGAAAAAAAAAAAAAAATGGAGAAACGGAAAGAAAATAGTAAAAAAAAAAAAAAAAACGGAAAAATTCTGGCAGCATCTTAAATGATCCTTATACAAGCTATATATGTATGTCATGGTAGTGTCTTGTAGACTTAGTCTCAGTCTTAAGGCTTAGGCTTATAGTTTTCTCGGTTCAGGAGATCCGAGAAGTAAAGAACGTCGGCTGCAGGCAACGCCTCGATCACTCGCTTAGCTATACTGACTGACTGACGTCTATCTTTCCCTAGTATATACTATATATATATATATATATATATATATATATATAAGATGCGTGATCGAAAATTAATCATTCCGTCATGCAAATTACTTGAAGCCATGCAAGCCGCTTACAATTAGTCGTCTTCAGACTTCTCTCAATACGTTATACCTACATATATATATATATATATACATACACATACATACACATTAATGTATACATATATGTATATTATGTACGTATATGTATATGTACATACATACCTCCTCTATACTTTTTCGCAATTATTTATCCTCAGGCTCTGCAAGCCGTAAACGAGTAGTCTCATGTGGAGTGAACGTGGGCGAAAATTTTTATTTTGCTTTTATTTCATTTTGTTCATTTATTTATTCATTTTTTTTTTTTTATATACGTATGTATATAATGTTCACATGGACATGTGATTACAGCCGGCTGTGTGTACAAGAAATTAATCAATCTTTAATTAATTAATTCATTTTTATTTCTACAACCTTCGTGCATAAGAACTTTTTTTTTTTTTTTTAATAAAACAAAAGTAAAAAAAAAAAAACAAATTTCAATTAATGTATATATATGTATATAGTATACAACTGCAACGATGGCACGGTATGATGAAGAAGTACAAAAATTATACTCCAAAGTAGCTTATATAGTGATTAAAATATATATATATTTTTATAGTGTTGTCTTCTTTGTTGAAAAAAAAAAGAAAAGGATTTTTGAACGTTGAATTGATTTTGAAATTTTGTAAAGGGGTTATAGTTAGTTAGTTTTAGATCCGATATTACATAGCCTGCAGTACACACTACGCATGGGTATAATATAACTGCGATTGTGTAATTGAATAATGATCGCACCCGATTAGTTAATGCAGTTTCGTATATTGAGTTTGGAGGCTCCGTTACGCAACCAAAGCATGCTTCCATCAGTTTAGCTGGGTTAACAATATACCTACCTACCTGCAGCGGGTGTATATATTATACAAACGGACAATAATATACGCGGACAAGCCGAGAGGTGCCCCTGCAACGGACCGTGACGACCGAATGTTAATCACCCATTGTTTCTATGATTATCGGGTTTATTTTTTAATTTTTTTTTTTTTTTCCTCTTACTGTTCGTTGTTATTATCATTATTCGTTTTTATTTTTTTTTTATATACAACGATTTTTTATATACTATTTTTTTTTTATATACAACAAACTACGATGGCTTTTGCCCTATTTATGTATAATATAAATTTCTCGTATACAGTTATGAGAAAAACAAACTCTATAGCTAAAATTATACAGGGTGTCCCGGAACTAAATGGCAAAAATGAAAGGTGTCATAGAGGAGGTCGAACCGAGTAAAATTTCCCGAAGAACATCGGGTCTGCGAAGTCGCGTTCGCGAGATATCACAGGTTAAAAAAAGTAGCGCTCTACGCCGCGCGGCGACGCGGCGTAAAGCGCTACTTTTTTTAACCTGTGATATCTCGCGAACGCGACTTCGCAGACCCGATGTTCTTCGGGAAATTTTACTCGGTTCGACCTCCTCTATGACACCTTTCATTTTTGCCATTTAGTTCCGGGACACCCTGTATGTACCATCAGGTCTGGATTAGGCTTATTTGTAGCTACCCCTAGCCCGCCCTGCCCCCGGCCGCCGTTATACTCTGGGGAGTCATAAAAATGCATTTAAAAATATTACACAGGTTTTTGTTTTTTATTGCTATATTCGGAAATGATTAACTGTAATAAAGCCTGAAATTTGACTCAATAAATATACTCGTAAAAATGCGATATAACCTCGCGAGCGTAAGGTATGACTACGGTAACGTAATAAAATTATTATTAACATATTGTACAAATTTTTTTTTTGTTTTTTTTTCTATATATTTTTATGGTTTTATAGCAACCGGGTTGAGTTTCGGAATTTTGAAAGTTCCCAACGGTATAAATTTCGAATTTTTAATATCATCGAATCGCAGTTTTTAGATATAGGGTATGTTTTTTCTGGTATAAGTCTGCATAGTCGATTCAAAAAACTTCAAACCGAAAAATTAAATTTCTGGATTCTTGGACTTTTGGACTTTTCGAGTTTCAATATCCCGGACTTGAACTTTTTTTTTTGAAATTCTAAATCGTCTCAAATGATTTCGTAATTTTGAGCGTTCGGAATTTTTTAAATTCGGTGATCTAACCTTGCCCCGATTTATATATCTTTTAATTTTCGTTCTTATTTCTGCAGGTTTTGGTTTTCTTGCTCCTTTTTTGTTCAATTAAAAACTAAATTATGAATATATTATACAAAATTTACGGGCTACAGATGTAACTTTATAACGTGTACAGTTGAGTAACGATAATAATAATAATAATAATAATGATTAAATCGCAGGACTTTCAGCAGGATAAAAATATTGTATTGCTAGAACTAGATTGGCCCGCATATTATACATGAATTATTCTCAAGTATTTATTCCTAATTGTATATCTACGGTTGAATTTGGTCATGTCCAAAAGGCTGCAAGACCTCGCCAACTTGCCATTTAGAAGCTTTTTTATTTTCGTTTTTTTCTTTTTCTTTCTTTCTTCCATACAGATAATTTTTCTCGGGTATAGAGATTAGTCTTTTAAATTGCTCTTTCGAATTACATACCTTATACCTCCTATCGCCTATATATACCTATACATATATGCACAAGTATATAATATACAACGACGCTGTATATTTTTTTCTATATGTCAAATCAAATCGCTTCTCGACAAAAAATATATTCATGGAACCTGATTACATATTAAAATAAAAAATGAAAAAATAAATGAGTGAATCAAAATCGAAAATCAAAAATACAGAAAAATAGAAATTAATCAAAACGACTTGTGATAAAATTTTTGATAATTAGGTACGTATCGAAGCAACTTTCCGATTCATTTATAACGACTGCATAACACGCAGAGATCTGAAACGATTTTTTTTTCGTAAATTTTCGTTTTTTTTTTTTTGTCTAATTATATAACAAAAATTTCGACAAAATATTTTGGCAAAAAAAAATTGTCCGAATTGGTAAAAAAACACACATTTCGATGTTCTATTTCGATCAAAATGTGTTCAAAATGCGTTCGAATGTGGAGGCGAAAAAAATTGGAAATAATAGTCTGAACGAAAAGGTGAGGAGAAAAAAATCCAAAAAAATTTTTCATACGATGCGTTTTTTTTTTTCTTCGTGTCCTCAATTTATCAAGTAAAGTACTTAGAGGAAAGTGTACATCAATTTCAGCGACCAAAAAATTCGATATAATTGACGAAAATTTTTTGCTCACCTCGCAGGCAACACACTAAAATTATTTCAGAATTTTTTGAAGACATCGAAAAATTCAGATGGCTCATTCGACAAAGAATTCATGATATGTACAGTTATACTATAATTTATAATACTATATTTGTCGGTGTACCTAATCGTGCGCGAAATCTAATATTAGCAGCTTAGGGTATAGCAGCAGTAGCACCACGTCGATTATGCAACTGCACTCCAGACACCTTGGAGTTTTCTGGGCTGTTGCTAGGTCGTTGCCAAAACTAATTTCCCTCGCCTTCAGAGTTCTTCATTCACTATAACGATTTAGCCCCGCAAGCTCTAATAATATCTCCCTCGTCACTAACGGCGTATACTTCACATTTTTTTTTTTCTTACGTTTTTTTAACGTTTTTCACTTCTAATTGCAGCAGTTCTCTAAGAGAAGAAGAAGAAGAAGAAGAAGAAAAATCCATTCTTTTTTTTCCCTCCTATTTGTATCCCTGTTTTAAAAACGTGTTTCATTTATTTATATACATAATCCTCGTCATTTCCAAAATTATTTTCAAAATTATATACGTATATATAATACATACAACTATATGTAGAGTTTAAATAAACCTCTGTAATTCATCTCCGTGCACTGTTTGCTAACCGAACAGTTCTTCCTTTATTTTTATTTCATTTTTTTTTTTCAAACTGTGAAGTTGTCACTTCGAGAGACGAGTAGACAAAAACAAAAAGAAGAGAATAAAAAAATAGAAAAAATGACCACTTGAATAAATATATATATATATATAGTATATACATATATATTTATATAGATAAGTAATATTTGACAAGAGTCTGCTAACTCGTTGAACAAATGGTCTAGTCTGTATATAATAATAAATGGGAGACGTACGTGTGACACGGTGACACTCGCTAATTGGTGCCGGCCAATGAGCAGTTCTTAGAAATAAAACAATTGATGCTAATTTGAGGAATTGATTTTTTTTTTAACGAGTATAATATGAAAGGTTTAGGTATAGTGTAGGTGCGGATAGATACCTTATACTGTAAGGATTTTGGATCATCGTTTTCGGATTACGTAACTCGAATTTCGATCCCAAAAATAACTGAGATTTTTTACATTTATTTTTTTCTCGGTTATCCAATTATTGTTCATCTACTCGCGGAGATTGGGAATCAGAATAATCACTATACTCGTCGAGAAAGCCCGAATCACGTCGCGGTAAACCGAAATTGCAGTTTACTCGGTAATTCGAAAACGAATGTACCGAATCTATTTTCGCTATCGCATTAACGATTTATACAGAGAATATCGCGACTTGAGATACCGATGTTAATTGAAATAGCTATAAAAAATGAACTCTTACAGATTAATAACCACGAATTACAGTTTTTCGAATCGCATTGTTAGTCTCGTACGAAACACAGAGATATCGATATTTCTGTATCCCGCTATCGACGTACGCAGAACCGCGTTTATCTTTGACTGAATATCGTCAGAGCCTGCGTAAACTTCGGTGATAATTAAATTCCGTAAACTTCGAAGTCAGAGCCGCGGCGTGTTCGAATAATTTTGCAATATTTTACGATTCACAAAAATGAACTTTTCCTTCGATTTAATTGAACATCGGTTGATGGCTCGAGCTTGTCCTTTATAAATCGTCAAAAACCGCAGAACAAAATTCGATTCAATAAAATCTCCTTTTAGCAGCAATTCCGGTAATTTGCTATCGGCGTTATTCACGTTCGTCAGAAAGCACTGATGCACTTTTCCCTTAACGGGTGTAATGGAAAGCAAATTAATTTCTGAATACCATTCGTGTTATGTACGGCAATTAGAACCGATGTTAAACGTGGTAAATATGTTCAAAAAAAAAAAAAAAAAAAAAGAAAGAAGAAAAAAACTGATGCTTGTCAGCCTGCAGTCTAGTTCCCTCGGTGCAGCTAAATTGAATAATAATAATCGTTACATTGTGAGTAATTATGTTAGGAAAATTAGCAGCCAGTGAACGTGTGAATGCACACATACATACATACATACATACATGCAAAAAATACATGTTACATATATGCACCAGTGTAATATTATAAATTTAAATTCGCTATTTGCTAAACACGGTTAGTCGTGTTATTACACATGCGAAATCTTACAGGAAAGATCGTCGACCTCATTATATGTATAAATTCAGTCTTGCAATCATTATATTCACATTAGCCTGTCGATTCAAGTCACTCTCTGTTCTCACTTTGTATGTATACCTATACTCATCGTCGGTACCTATATCTATCTATCTACCTATCTTCGCTATGAAATATATTCAACAGAGCTCTGACTGACTCGTGCTTAGCCTAGAATCTAGATAATTTTCAAATCTTTGCATATTTATGATACACACTACTGTACGCCTTTTATTACGCTCTGTAGAACCGCGCTGCTAATACTTGGCACTTGCAAAAAAAGAAAGAAAAATGGGGAAGGAAAATAGAAAACCTGACATATATGATCCAATTTTTTTTTCTTCTCTCATTTTTCACGGTTTATTTTTCCGATGATCTTGAATTTTTTTACAACCTGAAACTGGCAAATGTTATTTAACCATTTTTAGCGCATACAAAAGTGGAGAATTGGCTTGAAGAGCTGTCGACAAAATTGACCAGAGCGACCCTTGTCCGAATAATTTCTTTGAGATGGATTGTTCGATCGGTCTGAAATTTACACATGTTTTTAGATCAAGAAAATGTTCCGAAATTCAGTAAAAGTGCGCAAAGAATCGATGAATAATGTCTGTCGGTTGTAGATGTGAATAGTGGTTTCGTTTGGCAGATAAAAAGCCATGACCGGATCGAAGTTCGGAATTTTTCAAGTTCGGAACGGTCAAAATTTGAAAATTTAATATTATACCAACTCGCAGTTTTTCGAAAAAATATTTCCCCGAAAGTTTCCGTAGCCGATTCGAAAAACTTCAAATCGAAAAATACTGGAGGCTCAAGATTCCGAAACTCCGAAACTTGAAATCCAGGCAGTTCTGGACTTTCCGAATTTTGATATGTCGAACTTATACATTTTCGAAAACTCGAAATCGTCTAAAATGATTTCGCAATTTTGTCCGTTCGGAACTTTAAAAAATCGGAACTTCAACCCGGGCTCTCAAATATCGGCCGATTTATCCATTTCGTTCATTTTTGAACTTTTCAAAAATGGAAAACTAAAAAACCCAAAGAATTGAGAGAGGAAAAAAAAAGAAAAGACAAAACAACGAAGGATGTCTAAAACCGGAGTCTGACACTTAGCCGCAATCTCCATGAAGTACTACACACATACACTTAGATATTGTGTAATTCTGAAATCGCATGTATAAACGGCATTAAGCTCGTGGGAGTTTTGCGTGTTTAAATATTCACTCGTTCACTCGGCGCGTACGTTCTAGTCATTACACAGCAACTGAAATCTCTCGTGTGATTTAAATTCATGATTTAATCGTAAACGCAGAGAGAGAGAGAAAATGAGAGAGGCGAAAGATTCAGCCGCGCAAAGCAGATAGGCACTGAGTGTTTTACTTGAGCGCCACAACCGCGCACGTGGGTTGGGTGGTGAAATTGTTGAGTTTACCCTTTTAGCCGCATTTCGTCGACCATTGCGTTGCGGTAACGCGGTGGCGTCTATTAACTCCCCCGCCCTTCCCTGCACCCTTCCTCTCCCTGCAGTGTAGGTATATACGTATACACCATCAACTCTCGTCGTTTGATGAATAAAGTTCACGTATAGGTATACAGGGGTGTATACGATTTACGGAATAAGCAGAACGTCAGGACGTTAATATGGATATATGGTATTTACAAACGTAGAGATAATTTCATTATATTACCGTCGTATTTCGCATTCGAAGGTAATTCCGAGTTCTATACGAACGTTTCTACTGGATTTAATTGATACTCGAATCATCTCAAGCTCCAATTTCACCAAAATTATACGATAAATCATCTAAATTATGAAGAAACGTGAGGAAAATATGTGAATAAAATTGTGAACCTTGATGGAAATGTAGGGGAGGTTGGGACAGGACCGAAAGATAGAAAAATAACGATTTTTTACGTTAATTTTTGTAGAATTATACGTTTTTTTTCAAGGGGGTCTACCGAGCCCCACTCTTTTCTATGTGAAATATCAATTGAAGAAGTGAACTTGAGCTGAAAAAAATGATGATAAATTATTGAATAAAAAAGACAAGAAAAAAAAAAAAAAAAACAGAATGACTTCGTGGTCTCGCGATATATATTCCCCTCTTTCTTGCATCATAACGACGAGACGCGACACGACGCGCGCCCGCGGTCGTCTTACCTTTCTCGGAAATCGAAGGTGACCCTTGAAACCGACGTAAGAGGTAACAGAGAGAATCTACTCGGTCTCCATCTAATGCAGGTGGGTCCAATCCCCTTAACGCGTGGGTAGGTGTTGTACATACAGTCGTGGGTTTAAAAATGTAGTCCTAATTTTAGGTACGACACGCGAACACATATATACGTACAATCAAAAATTCCCAACCCGTTACATACTCCGTGATCACCCTTCGTATACAGAGTGATTCGGGTTGACCACAGCAAATTTTATGGGTATAGATTCCTCGAGAGATTCTAAGACTAAGTTTCCTTTACAAAAAATTCGCGGGTCTAATAGTTTCCGAGCTACGGAATATCTTAGTTGACCAATCACAGAGCCTGGGGCTGACCGAGTCAGGGCCTAATCAAAAGAATAAAATTAGCAGTGCTCGTGGGTCTCAGACTGTGAAATTTTATTTTCGTTTTTCGGTAGGTATGTGGACGTCACTTACGAAAAACGAAAATGAAACTACAGGCTGAGACCCACGGGCACTGCTAATTCTATTCTTTTGACTCTGCTCTGACTCGGTAAGCACCCGGCTCTGCGATTGGTCAACTGAGATATTCCGTAGCTCGGAAACTATGAGGCCCTTGAATTTTTGGTAAAGGGAATTTAGTCTTAGAATGTCTCGAGGGATCTACCCACAAAATTTCGTGCGCTAATCTGGAATCGCCCTGTATACGGTAGCTTTAATAAATATCATGACTTCAACGTTTTCCGTAACCACAGCCTTATTGAAAAATCTCTTGAAAATAGAAAAAGTAAAAACAAAATTTGTGAAGAAAAGATTAAAAAATAGATTTATTTGTTTTTTTGTTTTTCAAACTAATAACTGATTCCATTAGCTACATAGATTCGACTGCTTTTTGTTTTTTCTTTTTCTTTGAGATTTGTAGAAGTTTGGGGTGAAATTTATACATATACGATTTTATGTACCGGAATATGTACGAGTATATTTGGTAGGTATGTATACGTATAGGTTTACAGTAATTTAATGGGTATTTATCTTCCTGCGAGTTACATATACTTATACGTATAGTGCAGCAGAGCAATCTACTTTATGCTTCCGAAATGGGCCCCGAGACTATAAGGTATAGGTATCTATCTATGCTGTTCGAGATCTAGCTCTAGCTCTAGTACCAGCTCTAGTTCTATAGCTCGAACGTTGTAAGTTACGTAACGAGTTTAGTCTGACTCATCATCGGATCAAGTATAAGCTCGTCAAATGTCAGTTTCGCGTATCTATAAGCAGCGACATATTGCGATGTCCTTAAGGAAGAAAGAGGACAAATGGAACGAGAGAGAGAAAAAAAAAAGAGAAAACAAAATTGAATAAAAAAAAAATTGAGAAAAAGAACAAAAAATAAGAGTAATAAAGAAAAAGGTGTAAAAACAAACGAACGAACGAAAAAAACGAAGACGAAAAAAAAGGAACAAAAATGGAAGAAAACGAAAAAAATAAAAAATGAAAATAAAAGTGTAAAAAATGACAGAAAAACGAGCCCCGAGTAGCCTTGAAAAATCCACGTTTATCTACCTCCACCGCAATTTTATACATACATACTCATACATATATACGATCATACATGGACGAATCTACGTATACATGGGTGCAGGTATGTAATAATGATTCATGAAGTGCTGTGCGCGACCGCGTTCGTCTCGCTCATTATCTACGGTTTATAAAATATTTTTTTTTATCCGCATGATCAGCTGCTTTTTTTTTTTCATTTTATTTCAAATTTTTTTTCCCTGTTTTTTTTTTCATTATCGGTGATTGTTTTGGTTTTGATTTATTCTGTTTTTCTATTATTTGCGAATTCGAAGTATGTACCTACGTACAATGCCAAAATACATGAAAAAAAAAAACGATTCTTCTTTTTTGTGTTTTCAATTTTTTTTTTTTTTTTTTCTTTTTCGTTATCAGTTCGTTCGAAAAATTTTTTCCACCGTTATTGCATTTTCCGCGCCTATTGTTCTCCATACAGCAGTAATGAATGTTCGTTCGTTATTCAACGACATCGTTCGGATACACATGGACGTATACACCTACATCTATTATTCGAAAATTGAACTACAAAAATTTACAAAAAAAAAAAAGATAAAAAAAAAAATCAAACTGCAAAAAAAAAAAAAAAAAAAATTTTCAACTGCAACGCTGCACTCGTTTATATAATTGACTTGTATGAATATGTATATGGACGGATATAATACACATAGCATCAATATTTCCCCGCGGCTGACAGGTCATGTTGTTAATCATCGTATGTATTATATGTATTTAGAAAATTATTAAAAAAGGTACTTTCATCAAAAGTTCAAAAAACATGAAGAAATGGTTTTTTTTTTTTTTTTTTTGGTTTTCTATTGAAGTTCATATATTATATACATATAATATATATATAGGTATATATAGTGAAGTTTTATTCCAAACCTATAAATATATATACATAGGTATAGGTATACATTCTGTATATAGGTATATGTATGTATAGATCGTTGAAATATTGTGTTACTATCGATAGGTACCTACGTATAGGATATATGTATATTATATATATATATATATGTATAGGTATATCTAGGTATATGCCGACCAATACGTGCAATTGCAGTTTCGTACTGTATTTTATATCGGAATTTACAGTGCACTATACATATACCTATATACCTCCACACATACGTATATATATATATGTATATATATATATCGTTGGATAACGGCCAGTTCTATTCCTGACAGGAACTCCAATAATATATGGGGTGCTGGTGCGGGGTTGTTACGGGCCAGTAGATCGGCAACGTACACACTTCCGCTTTACCGCTCCGGATGTCTCCTGTCACGTGATCCTAATTGATTGCGCCTATACGCGACGTGAAATCTACCCGCTCTCAGAGATCACCGCGAGTTTAATCTCACCGCGAAACTTTATACCTATATACATATATACATATATACCTATAATATATAATATATATTATATACCCATGCATCTATCGTATATCTGTATACTTAAATTTCATTGAAAATAATATAAAATCATTGTCCCAAGGTCTACATAAATTGACATTCGAATTCTCAGAAAACCAAAAAACAGAGAATAAAACAAAAAAATTAATTCAGTTTCTCAGATTTCATTCTAATCTGCAAAAAACGGTTGAAATTTTATTGATTTATTAACAACCAGGATGATAGAATCGATTTATAGTTTAAGGGGGCATATAAATTTAGCAGGATCAAAGAAAGGTAATTTTCGATATTATTTTTCTGGGAAACTGTTGGAGTTATCGGATCAGGGTTTGTTTTAGTTGAAAATATACATTTTGAAGAACCTTCACCATTTTTTTTTTTAATTGAAAAAATTTCTCAAACGACGGAGATATGGCGTCGTGAAGAGGCAGTCTTTGAAAAATCCTGAGAAACTGTATCGGGTGGACCTTCACCAAAAATTACCTGGAAAAAAAAATCAAGTGGATCATTATCAAAATTATAGATACTAATATCTTTGTCGTCTCGTGGCCGATTTTGAAAATATTGATTTTTTATTAAACGGCGTACGTTTGAATGTATTGTAGCGATTTTATTGTATATAGCGGTCAATACAAAATACACTATTTTTATTCAGTAAAATCAATATTTTCAAAATCGTCTACGATACGACAAGGATATTAGTACGTTTTTTTTTTTTTTAGTGATTCAAAATTTTTTTATTTCACTTGATTTTTGGCAAAGGTTCGCCTTGTACCGTTTCTCTGCAGGATTATTCTGAATATATAGTCTGAATTTTATCAATTAAAAAAAAAAAAATTCGTGAAAGTTCTTCAAAATGTACGTTGTCCACTTCAAAAGACCCCGATCCGATAGCTCCAATAGTTTCCCAGAAAAAAATTACCGGAAATTCGTTTCTTTTTTTTTTTTTTTGACCCTGCTACGATGAATATTATATGCCCCCCTTAAAGATATATTGCCATTAATTATATAGGTATGTGTTGGATATATAGGAATAATTTCACAGTCTAGATAATAATTATATACCTGTGTATATATATGTATGTATGTATATGCATAATGTGTAATGTCCTTTAATTTGTTCATGCTAAAAGAAACGAATTACGTAGATGATAAATTAGCGGAATGACATCATCATATGCTGCTGCAGAGAGATAGGCATACGATTAATATAATATGGAGAGATGCGATGTACATACATGTATGTACATATATAAATACGTGCATATACATCATCTATATACTCACATGTTATATAGCAATGGAAAAATTTCGTTTTATAGATAGAATTGAAACTGTGAGGTCCGTCGTATAATGCGCAGGTAAATGTATGAACGTAACGCAATGCAACGTAACGTAACATGGCATATATAACGTAGAACGGTCGGCTGAGAGATTCCGCGAAACTGCACAATATACGTATTTGCATATAGCTATATACGTCTACGTTCGATCCTATATATATGTATACATATACATATATGTATGGATATATAATATAATGGCGGTGATGGTGGTAGGGCGTAATTGGCCAGTTGCGCAACCCACCACCGTCATTACTGGTGCCCCGTTGTAAATTGATACGCGTATATATGTATAGTAATTCTATATCACATCATATGCCTATACCAGCCTATTATACCTACTGCAGATTCGTAGAGCTCTGGAGTCCAACGTTACGCTGTATAGATACTAGACTAGGTATACCTACCAGTAGGAAAAAACGTATAACAATATCGCGCGAATTATGCTATACGATATAGAGAGAGAAAACAAAATCAAAAAATCGCAATTCAAATTAGAAACAAAATTATATACATATATATTGTGTACTTTTATTATATACCTTACTTATTTCTTTTCAGAGATCCCATGCACCGCACAAAATCTTTTCAGTTACGTCCAACGATCAAACTGCCAACGGTGTAATTGAAGTCTAAGCGGTGCCTGAATCGATGATAAGGTTTTCCGCTTGATTAACACGTGGAACCGTTAATATCGCGTTACTAATGTTCGTATAATTTGACCGGAAATAATTGTAGTACGAAAGTCTGTCTTTGATTCTCGCAGAATTTTTGGCTCGTAGATTCCGAGTCCGGGGTCTAAAAAATTCAAAATTCAAAATGTCGGATCTAATCCAAATGTTTGAATTATTCGAAAGTTTTTCACGGAATTTGGATTCTTTTACTCCTCGGATTAAAAAACCCGAGCACGAAAGACAAAGTTTCGTACTACTTGTTTCCGGTCGAAGTTATACGAACATTATAGTATGTGTTACACGATGTTGACCTCAAGGTTTCGCGTGTTAATCAAACGGAAAAAACGTTATCGTCGATTGTGGCACCGCTTAAACTTTAATTACACCGTTGTTCTCTTGAGAGGTTGATTGTTTTACGTAATTATAGAGGTTCTTGCGGTGAAAACTCGTAAAAAAAATAAAACAACCGTGTTGATTCGAGTCGGCGGACCCTACCGAGTCTGTTCATGTTTCTTTTCGTTTTTTTTTTGTTTTTTTTTTTTTTTTTTACTGACAATTCGTGAACGGGTATACTTGATAAATTCACGATTAATAATTTATGATTCATAAAAAGTTGTCGGGGAAAAAATCATCCCTTCGATATTATATACATACATACATATATGTATACGTATGTAGGCATGTACATACACAGTTTAATATATTAATGCTTAACTTACAAACCGCGGGGGAATAGCCGTTCCGTTAATAACACGATGGTAATTAGACCCCGGTTAAAGTACGCGGGGGGTACTTAAATCTGTGCAAATATTCACTGTGACATATACACGTATGTATATTACGTATGTGTTTTGCATTTTGAGTATATTTTACTACTATAGTTGAGTACTGGATATTATTATAAGGTATTTCAAATCCGTTGCAACGAGCAGCGAGTAGGTATTGCTGCTCTGCAAAGTAAGTGGAAGTAGATTATTAAATACACTTATATACTCTACATACATACATATTTTTACATATATGTATATATGTAAGTATATAGTGTTATAAGGCCAGTTAAATTTTCGTGGAAGACACGTGTTTTCTATCGTCGCAGCCGCGAAGTGGGGAGTAAGAAAATGAAAAAATAAAAAATAACTTCGAGACGTCGCAGCAAATAGATGCCTTTCGATTTTTACTGTTTATTTAAGTTAATAACGCAGTCGCTTATACATATATAATTTCTGCATGTTATGTTTCGCTCTTATACTCCGCGGGCATACCCAACCGCGGTGCACCTAGAGTATAGAGGCAGAGCTATCTTCTCGGGCATCTCTGACATGTATGCGGCTTACTGTATTTCCTTCTTTTATTTTTTATTTTTTGTCATTTTTTGTGTGTGTGGGGAGGGGGAGGGGGGGGGGGGGGGGGGTCTTTTTTTGCTACTCTTATCTAGATGTTTTTTTTTTTTTCTCTCCTTCTGACCGAAACCTACTTTACGATGAGAAGACTATTTGGACTTTCGTTTTATCGATGTCTAGGTACATATATACCTAGATACATCTCAGACGCTCGCGTATTTATCGAGATTTCGATGTACGTACATACATACATAATATTTTGAAAAAAAAAAAAAAAAAAAAATATATCTCTCGAAGTAGTAAAGAATGAAGAAAAGAAATAAAAAAGAATCAATTACACTTGCTGTACAATAATATATGCAGATTGGTGAAAAATTGGGTAATTAACGAGTAATCAATCAAAAGAAGAATCATCATCGATCAATTTTTAACGATTTGTCTTCGAAATTTTTTTTTCCTATGCAAAGTCCTCGTATAGTTCGTTTTTTTTTTTTTTTTTTTTTTTCTATTAATTTTTCTTTCATTTCATTTCATGTCTCATTCTTTTTCTCATTCGTTGTCTTCTTTCTTTTTCTATTTTATAATTGTAAAATAGAAATCATCTAAGTAGGTACCTATACAGCTACAATATGGAAAGCTATATACAGCCTCGTCCATCCATAACTTCCGCACTTGCGTGCAAGCGCATCAACGTATCAACACGCAAATATATCCTTTTTTTTTTTGTTCTTCTTATTTTTGACACGAAACTGTCTTCACTTGTAATATTTTGACTTTTTTTTTTTTCTTCTTACTAATTCCTTCAACTTTTTTCTTCTTCTCTTGTTGATCATTACGAAAAATCATGGAACAAAGAAGAAAAAAAAAAAGAAAAATCAAATGAAACAAAAATCGACGGCTTCCGGTTTTTGCACTGTGTACAGAACTGATTGTAAGTCATTCTACGACTCGATCAGATAACGGCGCGGCAAAGTCTCTTTTCTTCCTTCGCCCATATCACGTCATCACGTCAGAATTTGAATTGAAATATAATAATGAATAAAAAATAAAAAATGTAATACTTAGTATTTAGTCTATGGTCCGCGCTCAGTTCTGGCTAGACAAGACCCGTTCCTTTTGCTAGACAAACACTCCTCCATGTATAGGTATGTGTTCTACGTAAATGTACACGTATACGTATATGTACCAAATACTTGGGAAAAAAAAAAAATTAGAAAAACGAAAAAAAAAAAAAAAAAAAAAAACGCTACACCTATATACATACTAAGTTAGTTTAGTCTACGAATGGACGTGTGTACCTATGTCTGCAGATATATGTGAATCACGGTCACGTTTTTTGTGTTTTCTTTTTTTTTTTTTTTTTTATACACATCGAAACTGACTCGTTTAAAATTTATCTACTGTTTGATCTATCGCAGACAATATTTTTTGGTCGAGCCCGGGTTATTGGCAGCGAATACAAATTATTTATCAAACGGTTGTTGGCTACCGTATTGGATTCGGTACGTGAATCAAACCGCGAATACCTCCATTTATTAAAAAAAAAATAAGAAATAAAGCGAAAGAGGGATTAAAAAAACGTGAAAATACTGACAAATCGATCCTCGATTTTCCTCTGTCTCTTAATCGGACAATCAAATATAGTTACGAACGTTAGAGATAATTTCATTATTATCATCCTATTTTCACGTTTGAAGGTAATTCCGAGTTCTGTATGCGAACGTATAATCTGCAGGATTTAATTGATACCCTAATCATCTCGAGCTCCAATTTCACCAAAATTATATCATAAATCATCTGAATTATATAGAAATAACGTGAGAAAATATACGAATAAAATTATGGAACTTGGTATGGAAAATGTAGGGGAGGTTCGAACGCGACGAAAACCCCTCGAGGAAATGTAACGATTTTTACGACTCTGTATATACATCGGTCGTGTTTTTTTTCTTCAACTCAATAGCGAAACTACATGGCCAATATAACCTCAGCCATTGAGGGATATGAATTTTCAAAATTTCGGGGCGCTATGGACACCCCGTAAAAAAATGATCAAAATTTTCACTCGAAATCGATCGAACGAATATAGCTACCCGATAAAACAAAAAATAACAATTTTTTTTGCGTTGATTCTTATAAAATTACAATTTTTTTTTATTTTTTTTTTTTTTTCTAGGGGGGTCTGTGCAGGTGATTAGAAACTTTTTTAGAAATCGAGTTCGCGTGTCTCGCTCTTGCTTTCTTTCTCACTTTTTTTTTTTTACAATAGTATATAGGTATATGTATTATATACCATGTACTTCTCCCTTTCTCTCTTTCTTGTGTGTGACTCGTCATAAATACAAATGGCTAATCTTATCGCCCGCTGCAAATGGTTGCCAGGTTGGTGTGGAGCCGGTATTAACTCGAGTTCTGATTGGACGTAGGGACGCCCCGTTGTGCTTCTAGTTGCGTTCGAGACGTTGGCGTTGCTCGTAAATACAAATTACTTCGTTTCAGGCACACACGGTCGACCCAGGTTAAACACCTCGTCTGCCCTCCGATGCATCGCTCGTAGTTTGTGCCGTTCTTATACCTCACGTTCGTACATCCACATGCATTTTGTATACACGTGTGTTCCTGTACCTTGTGTCTACGTTCATTCGTTCATTCGTTCGTTCGTTCATTTTATATACAGGGTGTCCCAGAACTAAATGTCGAAAATGAAAGGTGTCGTAGAGGAGGTCAAACCGAGTAAATTTTCCCGAAGAACATCGGGTCTGCGAAGTCGCGTTCGCGAGATATCACAGGTTAAAAAAAAGTAGCGCTTTGCGCCGCGTCGCGGCGGCGCAAAGCGCTACTTTTTTTTAACCTGTGATATCTCGCGAACGCGACTTCGCAGACCCGATGTTCTTCGGGAAAATTTACTCGGTTTGACCTCCTCTACGACACCTTTCATTTTCGACATTTAGTTCTGGGACACCCTGTATATTTGGGTACGATACATACGAAAGTTCGTGTACACTTCTGCCCCCAGATTGTGATTTATGATCGTTCGACCGAGGCGCAAGCAGAGCAAAGTAAAGCAAAGCAGAGTCAGAGGTGGAGCAGAGCGGAGAGTCTGGTTCCGCCCTCGTCCTCAGTTTAAAAAGCAATGAAAAAAATTAAGGGGAAACAAACGTAGATAATATGTCGAAGGTCTTGGGTGAGAATCGATAATAGTTTTGATATTGATCGTCATAAAAACACGACGCGATGATTGAAATTGGATCATAATCGACATTATATGTAAAAAAAAAAAAAAATTGAGGCGAAAAAGGGAGGATTTTACATATTTTACGCTCACATTTTCGAAATTACTCAAAATTCTTTTTTTTTTTAATTCGATTCGTTTCTTTTTATTTATCGATATGTAAACGAATATATGTACTTAGATGTACTTGGCGCCGGGACTCTACCGAGTCTCTTGATATGTATACTGGCTACCCAGGGGCTAGTTGTTTGTCGATTTGTATAGGTTTCGGTGTGTAACTCGGTTTCCGGAACATTCAAAAGAGAGAAAGAGAAAGAGTTGTATAAGTGAACCTGCGCGCTCGCGCGACCGTGGAGTAGCCGATGATAACGAAGATAAAGCGAACTGTGGGTCAGAACCGGAATTGCATTTCATGCGTAAACTCGTATACATACTTATACTTGTGCCTATAAAAAACATGAATAACGTAACTAATTATCGTCCCGTTATTTTATACTTCTATGCAAATTCAGGGGCGGCCCTTATTTTGGTCATATTCGAATTTTGGTACTCCTATGGGCCAAAATGTCTCCGAAGACTTACGAAAAAATCTAACCGAAGCCCCCGGTCCCGATCTCAATTCTGAGTACTGACCCAAAACCGAAGAATTTTCCCATTCGATTAACACACGATTTTTGACACTTCGTGGGTAGTTTTATTTATTTTTTTCCCATCGCAGTATCGATTAGAAAAATTCGAAACTCGGCACAACTTCTTGCCTCTGGTAGTAAATGTTCTATTAAAAATTTCTGAAGAGAAATGAAGATGATGCTGAGGGCGTGAAAGAGAAAGGACTAATAATGAAAGAAAAGAAAAAAAAGAAAACTGAGATAGAAAAGAAGAAAAAGCGAAAGAAAGAATACAGTATAAATAAAAAATGAAAAATAAAAAATTGAGATATGGCATTGTTTGCTAACCTTGAAAGCCGGTTCATTCGAAATATAAAACTCCTTGGGGTCCCTTGAGGTGCCGTGTAGATATATACCTATATACTGCCACGGTCCGGTGAGTGTCAAACTAAAACTCTACACGCATTTCAAACCCACCCCCTTTACCTTTCCCTTTCCCATTCCTATTCCCATTCCCATTCCCATTCCTATTCCCATTCCCATTCCCTTTACCTCAGCGAAACAAAGAGCCTAAATAAACAAAAGGATTTTTCGTTACAATCTTTTCCTTTGGCCTTCTCTGCATGTTCTTTCTCTTTCTCTTTCTCTTTTTCTTTTCTCTTCTCATCTCACGGTTTTCTCCCCGTTTTTTAATTTCATTTTGTTCCATTTTTTTCGCGTTATTTCTCCCCCATTCCCCTTCTATGAACTTATTTATTTATTTATTTGTTTATTTCTTCATTTCTTCATTTTCCGTTCCCCTTTGTTTCGCTTTCCATTTTTTAGGTCCTCGTTACTTTCGTAATAACAGCGGAAAGTCCGCCTCGGGGCAACGTACGTAAAGAGATCGTTGTCGTAGAGGGTCTCTATACTCAACCTCTTGCCTATCTCTATCCATATCTTCATCTTTCTCTGTTCCCTCTATATATCTGTACGCGGAGCACATCTCTTCATCAAAGAATATTGATAAGAAATCTCTGATGATCCAGACTCAGAGATTTACCTCTCGAAATATGATTTCATAGAGACACAAATTCTAAAACTTAGGCATCATCTATTATAAGATTCTATGTATTAATATCGAGTTTAATTAAGGCGAGTATACATCCAATGGAAACATCCCAAAATTATGCTTGGAAAAAAATCAGAGTGATGAAAAAAAAAAAAAACTAAATTGAATGATAAAAATTTACAGAAACCATTTCAAAATCGTGTGTATTTTAAAATGGCAAAATTTACCCTGTTTGCGGGAGGGTTTAGAGTGGAGATAGAGAGCTGAAATTTTTTAAGGATTTCTATCGGATTGCTTGAAGACGATTTGGTGGGGGGGCGGCCGCAAAAAACATTCGTCCACACCGTTAACCACCACCCTTTAAATCGTACATCGTAATTTGACCCGAATTATACCGCTGCTCTTCATATATACATATATTTATCCAAAACTGAATATGATCGACCGTTGAATTAATTATTCCGCAACGAACATCAATACCCGTCTAAATTTGTTCTATTCTCAAATTATCTTCATGATGAAACGTTCTCGATCGAACTTTGAGTATATAAACGATGCGATTTCGCTGTAAAAAGGCAGAATTTGAAAATAAGACAAAGAAACTATGTGGAGATTTTTTATTTTCTGTTCATTTTTCATAAAGGGTGAAGATATAATAATAATAGTAATGATAATAATAATAATAATAATAATAATAATAGTAATAATAATCGTAATAATTATTCACGGCGCAAACTCCGCTCAGCTGAGAACGAACTCCGCCTGGTAACAACAGCTGATTCTGATTCGTCCGCCCTCGGCGACCCTCGTGAAATTTCGTAATTCCCGTGTCGTAGTTTAGACCGGAAACTGGTATCCAGCGCGCGCGGTTGGGATATTTGCCAGGGTCCCGGAGGAGGCCGGAGGCCGGAGCCGCAAACGAGTACGTCGATTAGTACCTACATAGCCTCGAGAATCTCTGTTGAATATATCTCTATATACCTATAGGTACATGTATAGACAGATAGAATTCGGCCTTTAACTTTGAGTAAACTCTAGTAGGAATTTTCCTGCTTTTAGGTATGTGAGAAAAAGGAAATTCAGATCGTACTATATACATGTATACATACTATAACGCTGTATAGGTATACAACTTGCGTATACACATGTAACATTATAACATACATGTACGTACATACGTACGTTGGATGGTCTCTGCACTCTCCTCGTTTAAACAGATCCTGGCTAGAGATAGGGAAAAGTATATATGGGCGTTCGCTCGCTCACCCACTTTCGTCGTTCCGCAATTATACGAACATTATATATATATATATATATATATATATATATATATATATATATATATATATATATATATATATATATATATATATATATATATATATATATATATATATATATATATATATATATATATATATATATATATATATATGTATATCTATACGGTACATATGTATTTAAATATAAACTCGGTATATTGCGCATACATATATATATGTATATATATTTAAATATATGTATACATACAGGTGCGTACATGCACCTGTAATACGCTCCGAGCATTTCTTTCCTCTTCCTTCGTCTTCTTCTTCTTCTTCTTCTTCTTCTTCTTATTATTATTATTAATCTTATTTTTGTTATTATTGTTTCAATTATTGTTATTATTCGGCTCTTTATTCATTCTAGAAAGCGTGAGACTATAGCCTGTACAGAAACTACGACTCTCTCTCTGTATTACTCTCTTCCCCACCTCGAATTAGCTGGTCGTTTCTGACTTGCCTATAACCTACCGAGTTAAAACCCTTCGTTATTTTAACCTTAGCAGTTCGAGATATACCGTGAGATTTCATTTTCCTCTCGAAGAGCACACATCTTATGTACATACATTAAAGGTATGTGTGGTTTAGAAAATCTGCGTTTATCTCTTGATCGAGAACCAACTAACGAACGAAAAAGGTTTTTCTTAAGTTTTTTTTACAATTTTTCTAGAATTCAAGAAAAACGAATGACGAAAAAAATTTTTAAAAAAAAGAGAGAGAGAGAGATAGAGAGAGATGGAGAAACTCGAAGGAAATTGGATAAAATGATCAATTTTTTTTTATCAAACGATATTCTGAGATATTGAATTATTTTTTGTTTTATTTCTTATATAAAATAACAGTCCTTCTGGGAACTGTTTCCGATCATATGGCACATAGGTGTATGCGTATAAAATATTATTATATCCGTAATAATATCCGGTATCGTACGATACGTATGTACGTACGTTCATGGTTTCATTAATTCTACCGCGTGTACACATGTCGATACGATCTAAATTTATTTTTTTTCCCTATTTTTTCAATGTTCAAATTGACTATTGATTCAGTAAAAAAAAACCGTGACACTCTCGATTCGACTGAAAACAAAAAAAAGTAACGAATTTTCATTCGTTTCGAGCGGGATTTTCACTTTTTTTTTTTTTTATTTGCTCTTTGTAAAAAGTTGCGCGATATTTTCACTCCGAAAAAAAAAAAAAAAAAAAAAAATTTACAGAATATTTAATACGCATGGGACCGTGTTAAAAGTTACAAATTTTCAGAGTTCTGAACGGTCGAAGAACTAAAATTTTCAGTTCTTCGGAAAGGGTATTTTCCCGGTAGTCCGGAAGATTTTTTTGTTTTTTTTTGTTTTTGTTTTTAATATTTCAGAAAAATTCTTTCCGTACATGTGAAATTCGGAGTTGAGAGTTCATATGTATACCTATATGTATAATATATCTATGCGAGTTTATTATATCTCACACACGTAGCTGGAATCCGCAAATATCTCCCCCTACCACCCGATGCCCCCTAATTGTTGCGGTTACATCAAAACGGTCGTTGTTACTATTGATTTGTTGATGCGTTCATTATTACTATACATATTTGTATGTATACATATATAGTAGGTTCATATCTATATTTTTCTTCTTCTCTCGTATTATATCGTATTACTATACCTATAACTGCATTTACGATCGTATATAATTAATACATGTATATCCATTCCCGAAACTGCATATTTGCGTGTCCCTCTAATAATACGATATCACATATACCTGGATAGGTGTGTATGTACAGTCGGGCAATAAAGTTCTTGGAGGGTTGAAATTCAGGCTCAAACGTTTCAGTGTCCACGCTGTTGAGCAGCCCCCTCGCGCCGCATACCCCGTTCTCTGAGAACGCGAATCGGGCAGACTACCTACTCAAAGTAAAGTAAGAAATACTTCCTAAATATACACCGTGTCCCAGAACCAAATGTCCAAAATGAAAGGTGGCCTAGAGGAGGTCGAACCGAGTAAATTGTCCCGAAGAACATGGGGTCTGCGAAGTCGCGTTCGCGAGATATCACAAGTTAAAAAAAAAAGTATCGCTTTGCGCCGCCGCGCCGCGGCGCAAAGCGATACTTTTTTTTTTAACTTGTGATATCTCGCGAACGCGACTTCGCAGACCCCATGTTCTTCGGGACAATTTACTCGGTTCGACCTCCTCTAGGCCACCTTTCATTTTGGACATTTGGTTCTGGGACACCCTGTATATAATAAACAACGCATCGATGGGCCTGCTCAACAGCGTAGACACTGAAACACCTGAGCCTAAATTTCGACCCTACAAGAACTTTATTGCCCGACTGTACATACGTGCATAGATACGATATACCTGAAAACCTTTTAAATCATACTACGATATTACGTAATTGTAATACATAAACCGCGGATGATTTGTCGCGGTCATTTGAAACGGTAAATAATTCTATATATCCAACTCCTTACACATATATACATGCATAATAATATCTACCTATACTATAGCCAGGTATAATTATTGTTCTACCTTATATACCTACATAAACTCTATTATCGTTAGCCACGTAGGCGTACCTGAATACATACATACAGTTATACCTATAGGTAGTATCTACACACATACACATGCATACGCAGTGCGTCTACATCTCTCTTCTCCATCGTATACCTACACTCTTTCCATATCACACTCACCATACACACACACACACACACACACACACACACACACACACACACACACACAGATACATGAGTAGTAGGTGATCGTATGTGAGCAGAAAACGCAGGCACTAACAGCTACAGCAGTATACTATAATATACCATACTATGTACTATACTATATGTATAGTACACTATATAGCATCGGAGGTGCTGACTTGTGTGCGAATGTCTCGTGTCAACGACCCGCCGCCCTGTACCGGGCCGCCAATGCTCTCTGTACGCACTCTCTGTTCTCCATAGTAGAATGGCTCTCTTATGTGTGTCACGCGAATCGGCCCCTCGCGTGCTGCTGCTACTGCTGCTGCTGCTGTTGCTGTTGCTGCTGCAACGTGCTGTTTGCGAGAAATACGCCGTACGTATACGTACGTATCTACGTATATTTTACGTGTATGAAATATACATGGGTATGTGCATGCAAACGTATGTTTAGGTTTAGGTACAGCAGAGATACAGAAACACTGGATACTCTGCGGCCTTTACTTCGTAGGAGAATGGCAAGAGGTTGTATTGCTGGTGGATCAGGATCAGGAGATCGAGGATTTGAGAGGGATAAAACTCATACCTACAACCATAGATTTCTAATATTTAAATTACTGCAACTTATGGTAAGTCGCAAATTCAATAGCTGCAGCAGTAAGGTGAAATAGGATCACTGTTAAAATAATGAACCCTTAATATTAATATTCAGAGATCGCTCATCGCTATTTTTGTTTTCCACTCAAAATCCACGGGAGATATTCTGGTGGCACTTTTCGATTTTACAGCTCAAGACCTAATCTACTCAGAAATAATCTGCATATTTAATTTTAATCAAAATTGAACGCTTTACAAAAAAGGTCTCTTGGTCTTTTCCGATGAATCCAACCGTTTCCAAGTTATTATTTGTTATTATATGGTTATTAACCATGATTATCTTGGAAACAGTTGAATTCGTCGAGAAAGACTAAGACACCTTTTTCATAGAGCGTTCAATTTTGAAAAAAAAAGTATCCAGGCAGAATTTTTCGAAGTAGATCAGTTCTTGAGATGCAAAATTGGAAAGAGCCACCAGAACGTTTCCCATGCAATTTAAATGGAAAATAAAAAATAGCCATGAGCGATCTATGAATATTAATTTTAAGAGCTCATATTTTAACAGGCATCTTATTTCACCTTACTGGACCTGTTGAATGTGACTTTGAGATAGAAGAAAAAAAAAAAAGTAAAGGGCAAATAGTCGATTTTTTTCAAACACTCTGGTGGCCACACATCTGTAAGATCTGGAAATCTAGAAATGTGAGGGAATTTTTGTACCCAAAAATTTTTGGCCACCCTGGAGTGACGGAATCATGAACAGATCCAATTGGCATGTTTTACTGTTCGACATGCGGTATAGAGAATTATTTTGCATCGTTCATCATCCTCAAATGTATGCAATTATTTCTCAATTACGGAATAAATTATATGCCAATCTGTGTTACGAGGTTATCTTTATGTCTTAAATCGTCGAAGGAGAGACTTTGGTGAAATTTTGATAAAAACGATTTTTTCGTTTCGAAAATTACAACAAAAAAAATAAAAATCTAATTGCAAAACTTCCTCCCAGCAAGATTTGATGGTATTATGTGTATTGAAGAAAAAACACAATTCAATTATCCGCGATCAAAATGTAAGCAAGGTATTTTCGGCGACGGTTTAAACGGTTGAACACGAAAAAATTATTTTTTTTTCAATATTTTACCGAAGTTCCCCCACCCTTAAGTCAGTCGTAGTTCAAATTTTTTTTTTATCCTTGTTTTTATTGACATTTATTAACCCGAGAGGTCAATTTTTTTTCTATATTTGTTCCCCCTCGTAGCGAGATCCTTTTTCGATATTTTAGGACACAAGACATTATCAAATTCGAAGAGTTATGGTTTTTTTTCTGTTTTTTTTTCGCACCCATTTTCTTGAAAAATGTTCAATTCAATGTGACACTACTAGGTTCGATAAATATAATTCTTCAGTTCAGTGAATGAAATATGATTGGTGATTTGTGTTTCCGATCGAGTTTTTTTTTTTTTTACCATATATGTATTGGAAGACGTGTCGATCACATAATAAATAAATATGTACCGCGTCTATTTCTTTAAATTTTTATCATATCCTGAATCATCAAGGTCTGAGTAGGCCATTCGCATTTAAAACTAATACAGGTCATTACATATCTAGTTTCACACTACTATTAGACAGTATCACATGTCCCACAAAATTATTATTCACATCAGCGACGTATAGACGGGTTGATATTTCCAAACTCATTAACCCGTGTGTGTTTGTGTGTATGTATATATTATGTATATACTTATGTATATACATCAAGGTGTGCCAAAATGAATCGATACTTTTTTTCGTTTCCGAGTAACTACCGCAAAAATCTCTAGAATTACGTAAAACAATCAACCTCTCAAAAGACCAACTCTGCAATTAAAGTCTGAGCGGTGATTCAATCGACGATAACGTTTTCCATTTGATTACCTAACACGCGAAGCCCTAACATCGTGTTACTAATGTTCGTATAATTTGACCGGAAACAAATAGTACGAAAGTCTGTCTTTCCACTCGGGTTTTTTTTCGGTTCGCTGATTCGGAATCAGAGGTCCAAAAAATTCCAAATATCGTACAAAAAATTCTACAACTAATATCTTGAACATTTCTACGAATTCAAATATTCAGATCGGATCCGACGTTTTGAATTTTGAATTTTTTAGACCTCGGATTAGGAATCAGCGAAAAACCGCCCTCAGCACTAAGACAGACTTTCGTACTACTTGTTACCGGTCAAGCAACACGAAGATTAGTAACGCGACGTAATGGTCTCGCGTGTTAATCAAGTGGAAGACATTATTTTTGTTCCAATTTGGTCAAACAAAGAGAAGAAAAACGATATCTGGTCATAGCCGTTGTTCTTAGGGCGTAAAGCTACAGTTTCTAATACTTTACGATCCGTCTACACGACAGCCAGTCTCCTTGGGCCGTTCGCTACCGCGGGACTTTCAAAATGACGTATAGACGCCGTTCTTTTGATCGGATGAGTCACGCGAGATGAACGTGTTCGGTTCTGCTTCGAAATGTCAGACGTATGGGAGTACCTATATGTATACCTACCGATTCTATTGAAGTCTGCAAGCCTTCTCGTCGCCTTATTTTTTTTCTTTCTCTCTTTCGAGATCTTCGGCACGCCCACAGGTGCAAATAAACTCGGCGACGGGATTCAATTTGAATATATAGTTTCGAACGGTTATCTTCGATCGTAAACCGCTGCTACTACTACAACCACTGCCACCTATTCGTTTATCGGTCTAACTCTCTATACCTTTGAAACATAAAAATCCGCGTTTCAAATCAAGAATCTTATGAAAGGAATTCAGATGCTCGCGAAGTTGGGTGTAAATTTTCAGTTTTTTTTTTTTCTATAGATTATAATCATTTTCGAATTTGTATATAGGTATAAGAAGTTTCAAAAATATGTATAAAAATTACTTGCGGTTTGATTGGACTTGATAAAAATTTTCAACTTCGTAGATATAGACTCGAAGTTTCTTTATCTTTTGAATTGCTGTGTCATATGTTTTTTTTTTTTTTTATATTCCTAGAAAAATTTGGATCTGTAGGTAATCAGTATTAAGTAGTATTTAGTGAAGTGTATATACCTATTAACATGTATACATACCTTAGAGATATATAGGCATAATTGCGATTGATCGATAACGAGATTACTGCGTCTAGGAAAGATATGTAAGAAGAGGTAGAACTGCACTGAGGTACTTGACTCACCTGTACAAGGATACCGTTAGATTCATCTTGATTTCTAGCACAATTTTTTTTGTTTCTACCTCTGAAAGAACAAAAAAAAAGGCACAAATCAGAAAGGAAAAAAAAAAAAAAAAAAAAATGAATAAAAATCAAGAACTGTCGAAATTGTCGATACTTTCGATAATTGATATTCTAAGAAAAAAGAAAAAAAGACGAACCAATAAAGAAACAAAAATCGCTCGCGGGATATACGGGTCTATATAGCCTTCGAAATTAGCGGATCGAAAGATGTATATAATTTCTTTTTTTTTTGGTTTTTTCTTTATTTTCAAACTCTGTAATAGTTTCAGAAATAATCTACTCGGAAGATCTGCTGCTCTGCATAGACTGATATTATTTTTTTTCTCCTTTTCTTCGAAAATGATGATTTTTTTTTTTTTTTGCTTTTTGTTTAGTGTCCACGATGATGAACGTTAGACGGTTTGACTTCAGCTAACACGACACGTACATATGTATTTGCACGCAAAGTTTATTTTCATTATTTATTTATTTATTTTTCTTTTGCATGTAGATATTTTCTCATCGTACCGAGAATTCCATTTCTTTTTCTTGCCAAAAAATAACGGGCGTTGACCACGTACATACATACATATATACATACATTATACATATATATATATATATATATATATACTGCAGCGGGTAAATTCTCGTTGGAAAAATCGAGTCAGATAAATTCTCTGTCAGGTATATAGATATATGTATATAGGTATATGTTAATGTAGAGGTGGAAGTACCTACACGGTACGGTAGTAGCAGCTTTTGATCTGATCCAATTTGTTCTTCACTTTAGAGGACGATAATAGCTCGGGGCAAATTGAAAAGTACCCTACATCAATCTAAGCCTCGAAATAAATAATTCAAAGAAATGCTGACTATGTTGCTGTTGCCGTTGCTGCAACGTGATGTGAGCCGGTTTCTGAGCAGTGAAAAAAGTAAAAAAAAGAACAGAAAAAGGAAGAAAAAATGTATATTAAAACACAAAGAACCACGCGAATTACACTTGATATACCTACACCGCTATGACCAGATAGACGGACGGATCGGGATGAGGAGGAGATCCGCTGCTTATAGCTGTCCGTAAATTTGCTTGGCACGCTTTTCAAAGCGACTCTATGTCTACCTTACGTATATACTCGAGACAGGTAAATTATACTACTACGATTTACTCAGCTCCGATCTGTTACACCCTGTAGCATACTGTTCGTGAAATCTGGTTCCGGAACGCTGCCATTATACCCAGGTTGGAAAAAAATAAAAAAATAAAAAAATTATTATATGAAAAACGTATAACAGGTGGTCAGTGAAAAAAGACCCCCTGTCAAAAATTAGACGCGTGTTAATTCGGTTTCCGAAGAATCGCATGAATCTAAAATCTAGAATCTAGATCAAAGAACGATTTCTCTAGAAGTCGTAAGGATTTATGAAAATCGTTCGTTTTTTATTTTCACCAATTTTCTTTGCCAATTATATATTCGCGAATCATTATTCACCTTACCTCTACGTTTTTAAATCCATCGAATTCATCTCCGATAATTTTCAGACAGTCGAGATCAATTATTTGTCGTACGATATCTCAAGGAAGAATGAACGGAATTTATCCATCCTTATATCAATCGATTGGGTTCTTCTTAACTTAGAACTGATCAGATTTTGGATTTAATCGGTTTCGTATAGTTTTCAAATTATTCAAAAAACAAAATTATGGAAAAAAAAAGGTTCAATTGATAATATCTCGAGAACTGATCGATAGATTTTTACGATTTTGGTATCAATCGATAGGATTTGCTCCAACTTGAATCTGGTCCAATTTCGGAATTAATCAATCCAGTAATTTTCGTGCCAAGAAATGAGAAAAAAAAATTCATTTTTTTTTTTTTTTTTTTGATCAAACTTCCCATACATAATCTTGAAAAATGCAGGCCGGAAGTTCTGCAAAATAATACACATCGGAAAATATTATACATCTGCGATGCGTAATATATGATTTCAATTTGAAATAATCTATCTTTCCAAAAAAAAAACAACGAAAAAAAAAGAAGAAAAACACCAATAATGTATCTTGTAGAAAAATAATTTCACTTTAAATTTATTTTTTCGATGTTGCAGACCGTTATTTATTGTTCGGTCAGATTTGCGAGTATCAAGACACCTTGTATACAATTCGCGATGATATATATTCACACATGTAGTTTACATTTGTTTGAGTTGTTTCACTAGCATCACGATTTCATGTCGAGGTAATATATATATTATATATATATATTCTTTTTTTTTCTCTCTCTTTTTTTTGTGAGCTTTTTTTTTCTTGTCTTACCGTTCGGACGCTTGTCCGACGCGTATACACACGCGATATATTTTCGCGATGCATAGCATTACCGGGCACCGTCCGTTGCATTCACGTCATTGTTTGCGATCATCGCGCGTGACGAGGACACGTCCAAATGTTCTTTGATATGTAGGTAGGGTTGGTAAGGTATGTATATATGTACGTCTGGAACCAGGACTAGATATCTATACTAGCTGTACGCGTACATATCTCGATATACCAAAACCACGAAACGATCATTTTCTACTCCATACAATGAAAAAAAAATAAAAAAAAAAAATTATCGAAAAATGAAGAAATAATGAAATCAGTGGAAATAAAAATTATACAAACCTCCGTAAATTCGCATTTCAATTTTGTGTGTTAATTTTGACGAAACTCCGGACAATATCAACGATGAATTTTCGTCATTTAATCAAATTAGATACAGAAAATACGATAATTCCTTCAAAAGGAGAACGAGTTGAAGTGTGAAAATTAATGAGACAAAAACGTTAAATAACGTTTTACCGCATTTACCCAAATTCTTTCTTTATTTCTCTTTCTGGGTCTCTTTTTTTTCTTCTGTTCATTCTTTTTATGTGCGGTAGCTCATTTCACAGCAAAAGAATTAATCTCTTAATGATAGCCGTGAAAATTAAAGGTAGGTAGAAAATGTAGGTATAGGTATAACGACGAGGGTCGCAGGGGTATGCTTCTAATTCTTTCAAGTCTAGAATTAGGCGTGGCCGGGGTTGTACAATAATTTCTAACTAATTTTATACAGAGGAAAAAAATAAATAAAAAAAATAATGATAATAATGACCTGTGACAGAAGCTTTTCGGGTGTTGATGATGGTGGTGGTGGTCGTCGTGGTAGTAATAAGGTATTTTTGAATGCCGCGTTCGCGTCGCGGAGGTAAAAAAAAAAAAAAAAAATGGGGGGAGGGGACAAAAAGTGAAAAAATAAAATGACAGAGTATAGAAGCGGTATGTATGTAGGTATATACGTATATATATATGCAATAGCCTTGAGTTTATTTCCTGAATATCTTCCGCAAGGTTAACTTATAATTAAAGGGCTACCGCGCGGAGAAAACGAAGTTGAATAACCTCGAAGTAATCACGAAAAATAAAGAAAAAAGAAGGAAAAATATATATGTATTATATATACCGACCTTTCAACGAATTAAAACCTCTGCACTTTGAATTTTAACCACGCGCGTTAATTAAGGCGAGATCAATCAGACCTCCGCATCCTGCTGCAGGATTAGCCCCTTTTATGTATGTATATAACCCCCCCGAGCTCTTTAATTTGGATGAAAGCGCACATATACCTGTATAAAAATTTATACATCCTTTAAATAATTGCTAAAATAATTTTATCGCCTCGTAATTTTTTCTTTTTCTTTTTTCATTCTCTTTTTTTCCTTTTTTCTTCTTCTTCAGTGCGATCAAAGAAAGGTCAGTCTTGATCGTTCTACCCTGTAATTAACTCGCGGTTGAATGAAATAGCTAATCAAATTTATTCGGCGTATTACACGCTCCCTTTTGCAAAGGCATGCAATTTACTTTAAAACAGTTTTCCACGCGATAATATCGCGTATCCTACCTATAAACTGCGAGCAAACTAACACGAGTCTTTTATTTATTTATTTCTTTTTTTTAAATAAGTTATTCACGACGAAACATTTATCTACCTCACCCTACACCGAGCCATGCACGGTATAATAATTAGAGTTTCTAACTCTTCCTTCGAGCTGCAAGGCAAGGCAAGGCAAGGCACGGAAATGCGCTCGGTTTATAAGCTAGAAGATATACATAGCTGCAGTCCTGAAGCTTTAAATTTTCAAGTCGCGTATCTTAGAGCAAATTTAAACGTGCAAACTTTGAATACACAACTACGACTCGAGCTGTACTATTATATGCGTTTCCGTATATGTAGCCTGAGTATTATAAATTCTATCTCTCTTGATTTTAATGTGCAAGTTACACGTGTGTGTAACATGAGTTGGTATACGTATGAGGAAAGAGCGAGTCGGTTTTTTTTGCTGCAAAAAAAAACGAAAAAGAAGAAGAAAAAAAAAAAATTAATGATAAAATAAAAGGAGTGAATGAGGTAAAAAAAAAGAGAAAAAAAAAAAACTCGTTACGTAATAATTCTGAACTGAATATGAACTACATATGGATATATAAATAGGTATTGTCTGTGCGGGAGTTTAACTTCCAACTTGGCAGCCTTTCGAGTGCGATAAACTTGATGGCCATCGAGTTACATAATTGTATAATTACCACTTGACTCTTGCTGGCTGGCTGGCTGGCTGGAATAATTCTGAGAATGATTCCATACTTCTATATCATTTATAGGTACAGGCCACAGTTTCACTGTATGCGTATACATCGTTTGATCCGATACGTTACTTTATATCGTACTGTTACTGTACCGTATATCTTGTATTGTAACTGTAAGAGATGAATTAACGAATTAATTGAACCAGGCCATACAACTTGTTTCAATTCATTTTATAACTTGAACCTACACAAAGAGCCGGAATTTATATTTTCATTTTATCAACTTTAGCCAACCTCAATCTCCTTCTCTCTCTCTCGCTCTCCGTCTTATACTTCGATGTGGTCTTTGTTCGCTTATTAATTCTCAGAATTATGAGACTGCGAAATTTGACTAGGTCACGTACAGTTCGGTTAGCGTATTATATTTACAGTTTCAGATCGATTCTTGAACTCGAAAAAGAATTGAGATTTTTGTTTCTTCGAGGCTGGGTCGAAGTGACGAATTTTAAAAAATTCCGGATTCAAAAACGTTGAAGTTCGGAATATTGAAATTGCGAAAAATCGGAAACGCTGCAGAAAATTATGTGAAAAATGAATCGGATAATGGAAGAGTTTTGCCTTAAAGCCAGCTGGTATAAGAAGATTTAAGTGAACACATACAAAGCTGTGTAAATATCTGCAAATACAATCCGTGAAAATTCCCATATTTCAACATTCAAATTCAAAATGGCGTCTCGGATATATACAAACTTGCAACGCGGTGAATCTGTGCCAAATAAATTTCACACGTTTGAGACAATATAATTTTCGAATATAATTGCTACACTTACTTTCGACAATTGAATTATTATTTCACGCTAAATGAATTTACGCCATAATTTCATTAATTTTCTCCCCCCTCTCTCTCTCTCTCCCTCGTTAATTAATCAGAACTAAATTTATTGAAATTATGAAACAAGAGGCCGAGTGAATAACCCTTTTTGTAGAATGATCTTAGTTCTCTGTGCTTTTTGCTGATATAACAAATAATAATCTGGCACCAAGGCCCGTGGCGAAAAAGTTCCGCGGTTAAGTCTAGACTATGAGACTAGCCCAGGACCTTGGGGAAATATTTTTTATTTTTTTTTTTTTCATGGTATCTTGCCTTTTTTTTTTTTACTCTTTTATTTTTTGTAACGGCAGATTTCTCTTAGTTTCGTACAGGCCGAGAGGTTTGATTCCAATTCCTCTTCTTATATACCGATCCGTATTTTAAATTTCAAATTTCGTTCCCTCTATTGTTTTTCACTGAGTTATGGCAGTCGTCCACCGATTTCTTACATCAGAGACGAGTTAAGAATGGCGCTGACGTAACTACCTCGTAAGTCAGTTCAGTTCAGTTCAGTTATTATAGCGAACAGCAAAACTCGTCAGCCAGACGCCCTGGCGTCCAAACACGACCAGTTTTTACCTACCACCGCGCCACAGTCTCTCACAGTCGTATTCTCGGCTTCTATATCTCTCTGTCTATCTCTCTTTATCTCTAGATCCCTTCATGCGTGGGGACGACAACGACGACGACGACGCGCCGCTCATTCGTACCTCCACGATTCTTCACAGATAAACTTCGATCAATTTAATCGAATCTAATACGAACAAGTGTGCATTATCTGCCAGATTGAATTAGAGTATCTCTTCTCCGAGATCGTTGCGTTTTTATCATGAAAGATCCTTCTTTTTTTATTTTTTTTGATTATAATAATCGACCACATTTCTTTTGAAAGTTTCGAACGGTCAAAATCACGACCCGATTTCAAAAGATTTCGAATTTTTAGAAACGTTGAAGAAGTTCGGAATATTAAAATTATCGGAAACTCGGAAAGTTCAAGGATCCGGAAATTTAATCGAGGGACACGACGCTCCATTCGCGAATTTCAAGTTTCGGAATTTCGAATCTTCGGTGTTTTTTGACTCGAAGTTTTTTGAATCGACTATAATGCAGACTTCCGGGCGAATACTCTCTCCAAAAACTGTGAGTGAACTTTTAGAATAGGAATAACTTGAACCGGTAAAAATTTATTCCTTCTCAATTTTTTTTTCTTCTCAATTTTTAGAGGCAAAATTTTTTTAATCTGTTTATCCTATGATCCGATTCTCACTATATATTATTCAGCTTTCAACCGAGAGTAGTGACTTGCGATTATGGGTAGAGAGCTTATATGCGAGCGACTGAAAATTTACTATTGCACTTTGAAACTCGATAATGCACGAGTGGATTTCGGATTATGGTAATGATAAATTATTGGATTCCTGCAGCTGAGGATTGGATATATCCGGGTGCGGTTTACCTCGAAACTTTTAATGCACCAAACCTCGCGGGGATGAAATCGCTATTCTACAAAAAAAAAAAGAAAAAAAAGTAGAAAAAAAAATCAAAAATTCATGCTACGTATATTTGTGAATATATTATTCTAGAATCTGATATAAAAATTAAACGAAGTGGAAACTGATTTAGTTTTGTCATCCTGACCAAAAAGAAACAAAACAGAATTTTTAGTTCGAATGATTATTACAATTTTTTGTCTTTTGGTTTTCTTTTTCTTCTTCTTCTTCTTCTTCTTCTTCTTCTTCTTCAACCACGAAACTCTGAGACGTACGTGATTATCGTTTTTATGCATGAAATTTCACGTGTCGTTATTCAATTAAAGTAATTTAATATTTTTTTCTTTTACTTTTTTGAAATAATGGTAGGTATAAGGTAGGTATACCTACTTACTTACAAAGAAATGAAGTCGAGGTTCAAAAAAACGCAACAAAAATGGCAAGCGGCAATAATTCCGCGGCATTGGTTCGCAGTGGGTGCAAAACGAAACGAAAAAAAACCCAAAAAAACCAAAAAAAATTAAGACATAAAATAACCAAAACCAAAAATAAAACGAGAATAAAGATTTCGAACGTATGTGAAGGTTCGCACGGACGCCTCGGGTACGGTCTACGTGTACGGGTATGTATAAAGGACGCATATCATGCGAAGTTTAATCTCTTTTTAAAATTGCTGCACGCTCGACATCGCATGTTACAGGCAATTCAACGTTGCAGTGCACAACAAAGTTGCAGACATTACTTGTGCACCGGCGTGCATACATGTATACACACCGTGCACACCGCGCCGATTGGGGCACGAGCATGTATGGAATATACGCGTTTACGCGTAATTTATCGTAATTACATACTGCACCGCTCGCACGACGACGGACACATACCTATATACGTATATATACATAACATCGTCGGCGATCGTCACCCCAGGCAATTCGACGCGATCGGACCGTATAATTACAAAGATACCGAACTAGTCGCCGCGCCGGGCTGATGGCTGATCAACAGTTTCCGACTAACCCGAATACATAAATAATCCGCTATTTTATATCATTTATTATTCGCCAATTTTTTTCGCTTACAATTCAATTTTCGTCGCGTCCGAAAAGGGTGAAGAAAAAGAAAAAAAAAAAACTTTCACGAGCTCAAATTTATTACCCGTCGTATCGTTTTTAACGAAGCAAGACGTGTCATATACTTGGTACAAAGAAATGCAGAAATTATGAAAATAATTGCCAATCGAATTGACAAACTAATCGGCTGTTATATTTCATCCGATCGCTACTTTCTCTAATTTTATTTCGGCTTTAGTTTGTTAGATAAAAAAAAAAAAAAAAATGAATAAAAAAATGAAAAAGGCTAACGTAGTTAAGTTCTTAGTTCATTTACTCCCTTTTTCGCACTTTCACTGTCTACTACCGGTCAGTGAACACGACCAAAAGAACCATCGCGGATTTCTCTATCCAACTTACGCTTCCGCTTACAGAAGCCGTAGCTGTGGCTATAAGCTAGCTCGTCGTTTTTCGACGGGTGTGTGAGCGTATTATTCATGCGCGTGTAATTAGCGATTACTCTCGAAAAGACCAGTGGCTCGTTTAAGGCGGAAACCCTATCGGTTGTGTCCCAAACTGGATTATTTTTGGGATTTTTTTCTTTTTTTTTTTTTTTCTTAAGGGAAAGGTTTTGACCGGTTTTTTTTCTCAAATTGCTGGGCTCATTTATCACACATTAGTGTATTTTCGTGGTTTAGATTCGTCTATATAGCTATAATTGAGATTTTCGAAAATCAAACTATAGGACTTTCGTTCCAATTCGGTTTTCGTTTTCCCCCGATTTGTATATGTACAGGACCGCGGATTGAAATCGCTGAAAACGTCATTAACAGGGGATTATTTCAACGGTGTTATGTCATAAAAGCCCTCGAGCAGACCTAACGGCTTCAAAATGATTTGAAAACATCCCTTTTTACGATTTTTTGCGATATCGATAGAAGATCCCTAAAATTTTGCTCGAATTTAATTAAAATTTGAAAATAAAAAAAAATCAGAGCGTATTTAACCGAGTTACTTGTCGATATTTTCGTGGTGCCGATCACCGCTCACTCAGCGCTTATACCCCGTCTCGTCGTTTTCCCGGTTTATACATTCTATTTTGAATCCCGCGATATTTTGAGGTTTTCGCGGAAAGATCGGCGCGCTGAAACGTCAAGATGGCGTACGTCGACCTTTCAACGCCACGGCAGAGTACCGTCGTCGTTTGTATTTAAAAAGGAATCAAACCTTAGACGTGTGGTGCGACACGAAACGACGTAGGTATCCGTATAACGGCCGTTAGCCAAGAGTCAAGCGACCAACGTCAGTGATGAATATCTCTGGACTATAGCCAACCGGAAACTGCGGTCACCTTGTTAGGTCGCGGAGGACTAACTCCGCGATTTTTTTATGCTCTGATATAACTTTTAGCGATAATTTCTTAATTTTGCATCGCTTTATCCTAGACGTTAAAAAATAATCATAATTATATACTGTGACGTTGAAGTTATCCGATTTTTTTGTTCTTTTCTTCTTCTCTTTTACATATATATCTTCGCAACATCTGCAAGCCACGTTTTTGGCGCTTAGCTGTAAAGAACGAAGCGATACAGAACCCGCGGGACTATAATTGAACGGAATTGACCAAATGACGCCGGCCCGTCTACCGAGAAGATTCTTTGGCCATAGGCCACCCGTCTTAACGACACGCCCGCTGACCACGTTAACGAGATGCATGGTTCGTTAAAAGCAAAAACAAAAAAAGAAAATTTTAATTATCGGACATTTTTATTCACCCCCGCGAACGGAAGCCACAACTTGTTTGTGCAGCACGGAAATTGTGCGTCAAGTAAGTCTGCGGTAGTCAACTTCGGTGAGTCGTGAAAATCAAAAAACGTGTTAGAGAAACTAAAATCAAAATTTTGTTTGAAACTGCAGATTTTCGAGAATTTTTAAGCCTTTTTATAATCGATAAAAAATCGCCCCGAAACGTCCATGCCCGGATTTTTTCAAGATCGAAAAATAGTTCGATAGAAAAGTGATCAGCGATTCAAAAAACCGCTAAATTCAAGAAATTTAAGTGCCAGAAAGAAGTTAATTTATTTTTTTCAACTGGAAAACTGCTGAATTAATAAATTCCACAATTGAATCAGATTTAAGCTGCACCAAAATCCGTTGAATAGTTTTCGAGATATCGTTAATCGAAGAAAACAATTTCGAAATGTTATACTTTCGATATTTCAAAAACTACTGCAAGGAAAAAATGTCAAAATCTAAGTAGTATTAAGATACATAAAACCGCGTCGATCGGGCTAACGAAAGTTGAAATCGGTTGATTCGTTATCGAGATATCGTCAGAAGAAAAAAAATAACCATGGTGGCGATTTTCTGGGCCCAAAAACGTTGAGATTTAGTAAAAACTGGATCTCTAATTTTCTGGTTGATTACAATAACTCCCCTTTCCGAAACGGGAAGTTTAAAGAATAAGTTGAGAAAGAAATCGAAGAAGGATGTGGAGTTTCGTTTGTATATTTCGACAAGCCGGTGCGGTGCAGCCTGCATCTCTGAATTATAGCGAAGGATGGTGGAAGACAGAGTCTGGCAAAACCGCCGTAACCACAGCCAGATGTCGTGAGCTTAAACATCCTGCAGTAGGTACTGTCGATTTGTAGATCGAGCTGAATAACCGGCTACACGTTACCGTTCAGCAGTGGCACAGCAACGAGGTATTGATACACGTAACTGGTGATTGTTTATTATTCGATCGAAGAATCGTTGGGCAATAATTTGCGCGCATTTCAGTCGAATGCAGTCGAATGCAGTGCAGCTGGAATTACACTCCCGGAATTGATCGGCCCCGTCCGATGGACCCACACAATTATCTGCAATTCCGTGGGAAGAGTATCGGCCAATCAATAAACCAGTCGATCGTTTCGACGGAAAACCTAATTTCGGACCACCCGGGATTTTACTGATACAAAATTAAACTCCAGGACCACCCGGCAGAGCCCGTGAAGAACTGCCGAAAATCGTTTCAGATGTTCGGAAAACAGATTCTCTCAATCGTATACAACAAAAATTAAGCTTCTTCTTTGTTGGCTGCTCTCAACCTCATCAACTATCATTACGCAACTCATTGTCAGACCGCGCGTTACTCTCCTTGGAAACAGGCCATGAGCGAGAGAAAATAACGCCCAGCGAAATATCGTATTTCACCGTGAAATTTATTTCACCGAATTTTAGCGGCCGGCTGCGGGGTTATTCGCCTTTCAAATTTGCCTGTGTAACAGATTTCTAAATTTCTGGTAATTCGAAACGAGATTTAGGCTCTTTTTTTCAGACGATATAGTTTCAGATGCAGGATTTTTGAAAAATTGAACGCCTCTCGATTTTGTTTTTCATTCAAATCTATCGGATTTGGTATTTTCGTTAAAATTTCGTAAAAAATTCCAAGGGGCTGACTGGCGCTGTTCGAAATCTTTTGTGGTATATCGGAGATTTGAAAGAATATAGAAAGATTTTTATGGATATTTTTTTTACGAGTCCGTTAACATTTCTCATCCATTTTTATTCGATTCAGAAACAGATTTTGTGCATTTCTTAAATATTTCACAAATATTTTAAAAATTTTATGGGCTTCTCTCGGGTTTCGAGAATTCTTTCAAAGGTTTTAGGTATTTCATGGGATTTTGGAAGAATTTTACAGGCTTTATATAGCTACCATTGCGCGTCGTATCTCATGGGTAAAATTCAACCCCTCGGATTTTACATAAAATATTATGGGATATGATACAATATGATATATCCCGGTTTTCAAGCCATTCATACAACAAAGACCTAAAAAAAAAGAATTTTTCCACCATGAAAGAAGCCCGAAAATTTATTTGTAGCAAATACCGATGATACACGAGTTTAAATAGAAATTCTGATTCTAATAAATTTCTGATTTGCACCTAAAAGCGAGGGTTAGGTCAGTTTTGAGCAAAATTTGAGCGCGAGCTAGATTTTTGAAATTCTAGTTCGGACCTCTGGATCCTAGTATTCAGAGAGGCTTCGGGATTCTGCAGTCTCGACTTTATAACTCTTAGATCTGCAATAAAACGTTTTGTGACCTGATCGACGAATGAATTCCAAGTCCAATATAAAATCGATCATAAAGCAGGATATATATCTTTCGGCAAAACTGAAGAACAAAGAAACTGAGGTTTTGGAAGATGAACCTAGAACTTCTAGTCCGATTCTAGTAATTGATACAAAAAAAAAAAAAAATCAGTGCAGATTCAACAGATGATTTATTCCGATGATAGACAAGATTTGAAGAAGAAATTTATTTCACTTACCGAGAGCAAGTCCGTAAACAGACTAGAGAAAATCTTCCTCGCTATTATAAGTCAATTTTTCATCAAATTAGGAAACAGATATCTTGTTTGCTCTCGGTTCATAAGAATGGCCATACCCTTGCCTTGTCTTGCCTTGCAGCAACAACAGCAACAGCAGCAGTGAATCTGCACGTTTAGAGACGCCGTCGTGAGTCGGCGTTTTCGTTTAACCGATTGCTTTTATTGTTGCCAAGGGTTGATCCCATCGTCGAATGATACATCTGCGTCTATATACCTACACGTATACCTGTAATGCTGTGTGTATCAATAGCAGCGGTAAGTTAGCAGTTCACCGTTTCTTTTCCAAGTCTCGGATGGATATCCGAATATTTACGTTACACTCAATTGATCTCTGTCAATAGTATAGCCTCCAGTCATTCACCCGTCGAGTTTAAAACTCCCTATAGATGGATAGATAGAAAAGACTTCAGATGAGGCCGTTGCTGTATGGCAGGAATACTTCGACCCACCCACCCACCCAAGGGTCACTAAAGGCCAGAACGGATAGCCTGAAGCTGAAACAGCTGTTTCTTTTATCTCGCCGGCGCCAGGGTAAATACCTGGAAAGGATGTCCAGTTCATAACTGTTACCTTTTTCTTTTTTGTTCTTCCTACATACATCAGCTGCGACGGCGTTCATGTCACGCAAACGAACGTCTGCCAATATCCGCAAATTTCACTCCAGGAATTCGACACATTTTTATTCTAAAAGCGACCTTCGAGTGGTTTGAAGAAGATGGTCCTAACGATATCCACGGAGTTTGCGATACATCTGAAGTTTGAACTTAAATTTTCATTAGTTGAAGTTTTTGATTTAGAAATGAGGATAAATTTGTCGAGAGTTTGAAGTTTCTTCTCAAATGAACTCTGCCCGGATTCTTTCGGAGCGGTGGAACTCGGATGCTGAAATTTGAAAGCCTTATACACGGTCGTTCGTGAAAATAAATCGAATGGGACAATATTACGCAAATCCATACGTTCGCCGAACGTATAATAAAGCTTTAAGAAAAAGTCTTTTGAAATATGGAAAGCACATTCATATACCGAAGCGGAAAAACCTCATCACCGCAGAAATATATATGGGGGCCATCAAATCTGCTGTGCGGAATAACTCGGCCAGAAGTAACAACCAGATTTTCTGAATTATTTAAAAGCTGTTTCCCCAGATGCTAGAATTACGATCTCACATTGTACCTACATACTCTGTGTTCAAATATTTCGTAAACAAAAATCGTTGAAATTATCATACGAATCCGCTAAAATTCTCCTCTCGCTATAATAAAAATTAAAAATGAAAGAAAAGTTTAATTTTCCACCGAAAAAGACAGACTGGAACAAATCCATGGTCGGTGAATCGCATCCAGGCGGCAACGCAGTTGGCACATAAATACATGCATACTGCAGAACAGAGAGGAGACGGTATTGAAACTATTTTGGTTAGCGTTTTACCTATACTATTAAATTTTCAGCACCGTTGCAGTTTCCACAGAGTAGAAAATATACGCCTTAAAAGGCTATAACTATAAATAAGGGAGCGTTGTAATTCTCTCCACGCTAGCTGGCCGACCGAAGATTCATAGTTCTATCCTAACAGCGCCAGCCACCAGTCTACCTACCTACAGCTACGCTACGTGCGGGTCGTACTACGCGACCTGCTGACCTCTGCAGGGTGAACCGACCGACCGGACAATCGACCAGGGTAAAGGTCTCCACGCAATTTTTATCCCCGGATGGGATCTTTTTTTTTTTTTTTTCATTTTTGAGGTTTCGCATTTTTTAAGGAAACAGTTTTAAACTAGAAGTAAAGACAGGAATTTTTTAGGGCGGGTTTTGGCACCCCAGAAGCCCATGTTGTTACTAGAAATGATATCGAGGATGTGAAGAATTTGAATCGAGATAATATGGGAATTTTTGGGGCCAGGTTAAAGTCCCGAATGTTGAATATTCCGAACGGTCAGAATCACGAATTCATTTGAGGTGATTTCGAATTTTCAGAAACGTTGAAATTCCGAATATTAAAATTGGGAAAGATCGAAAATGCAGACAGCTCGAATCTCGGAAAGTCCAAAACTCCGAAAGTATTTTTCACCAGGATTCGTTGGGATTAGCAAAATCCGTTTATCAACCAAAATCGACAATAAAACCAAGAGATGTGCCAATTTTCGGTCTTTCATCCTCACAGCTAGAAGAAAAAAGAAAAAAGAGTAAGAAAAAGGAAACTGAAAAAGGTTTCCTCTTGGGTGTGAAGGCAGGAAGAGATATCCTTCTTTTTTCCCTTGAATTGTGGATTCCGGTAGAATCGATGTCTCCGAAAGTGGTTTGTAGAGGAGCGGAGAAATTTCTTGCCGGGTGTTAGCCGGGTTAGCTCAACCGTCTTTAACGCATATGCAGTTTTATACCCGAGATCGAAATCCCTTGCGAAGCTTGAAACCGTTCGAAGGAATTTTTCTGCAGTCCCGCTTTAGGGACGTACGTGGTTTCGCCGGTTTCTCTCGGCTGCCCGCGAAAATCCTTAAAGTTTAGCAAAAGCGAGATAAGGATAAAGGCATCGCGGGCGGATGGTATATACCCATATACCTAAGTATATACCTATATATCCTCAAGACGCGATTCCTTTGACTCGGCTCTGCAGCAGCAGCTCCGTTTAGTTGAAAAATGAAAATCTTTGAACACGGTATTGAGCCGGTGTTTTACCCCCCCTCCGTAATACACCAACCCGCAACGAACCTTCCCCCATTTTAATTGACTCGGACGATTTACTGCCGATATTAGGGGGTGATACGGGAAGAAAATGCTCTGAGTAAAAGTTATACCTACCCGCGTGAGGCAGGCAGGCAGGAAGGAAGGGAGAAAGGAGGGTAGAGGGCTTTGATAGCTGCGCCTATGTAGTTCTTCCAAATTATTATCATTATTATTATTATCTGTGTCTTTTTGCTTTTTGTATCCTCCTTTTTTGTTCATTTTATTCAGATGAATTGGCCGGAAATTGATTCTCTTTAATTCTGTGATAAATCGTTCACCCTGCAGGCAGGAAGCGAGCCGGAGTTCATATCGATATTCAATAATCCTAATTTCACTTTCCAGTGTATTGAATAACGGTTTATAAATGCGTAAAGAAATTTTTTTGTTCATTTTTTCTCCCATAGAATAATTAGTGCATGCGAAATGGAACTAAAGCGATTTATTTACCGTTTGCTGTTCCTCCGGATATACGTAGACGAAAATTGACCAAAGCTGTACCATTAAAAGTATAACAGAGGAAACTTTTCGCATAAATATACGAGTATATATATTTTTTTTGTATAGTCCTCTGGATATAATAAATTGGGGTTTCTATTGTAACGGAGCTTGGTACCATCCTCAATTAGTTACCGAGGTCAATATTTATGATTTATTATAAATTGTGAAATTGTGACATGGAAGCATAGCCTTTTTTCTTCCTTTGTTCGTTGTATAATGGATTCCTGCGGCGATATTTAACAGAAACGGTTATTCACAAAATTGCCAACTCCGAAAAGATCCTTATCTTGTTATACCTGCGTTCAAATTGGAGATCGACGCGATGTGCGATGCGGTGCGAACGGTTCATTCGATATCGACAAAAATTTCAATAACCAAAAATAAAAAAATTAAAAAAAAGAACATGAAAAAATGGGATGGACTGAATAGATTCGATGCTGAATAGGCTGACGTGATAACAAACTAGCTCGACATTTTTGAGTCAACCTATTTCGGACTTAGCATCAAATTTGTTTACCCAAAAAAAAAAATCGGGCGGGGGTTAAAATTTTGCAAGACTAATTTTATATAGAATACCCAACATTTCGAATTTCAAAAATGAAAATACTTGAATACCTAAAGTATTTTGATTCGAAAATTTTTATTTCCGATAGTTCATACGACTCATCGACTTCTCCTAATAAAATTCTGACATCTTTTTGTTACAGGGTTCCGGCACGACTACGAAACGTCCCAGTGCGATCGTGAGTAACAATTTGTAATTTGGTATTTAGGTATTATAATAATGATAATAATAATAATCGATTTTTCCCGTCCCACGGGAAGGTTGTCATCATTAATTAACCCATAGCTCAATTATTCTCTGCTATGCCTATCCCCCGGGGGGATTTATATACGTATACCATAATAAATTCACCAATTCGTCCCCAAAATTCAAAAGGCTCCCCAGAGCGCGAGCGTTAGGCTAGACTATTTTCGTGTCTTTATTCCGGGAACACGGGCCAGTGGGGCTTTTAACGGTTGGTTATATACTTCTAAACGTACTCAGGTATAGGTTTATGTATACCTATATACATTTCGAGTTCCAAGGGTTTTTGTAGTCTACTTTCCTCTTTTTTAATTTAATTTGAAAGAGTGAATCATGACTTGGAAAGTTTATAAGATGAAAATTTTCGAGTGTCAAGAGTCAACATTTTTATATTCGATTAAATTTCGATGCGTAATTGCAAAATATCGCAATTTTACCACGTGGCTGGGTGTACTTAGCCGCAAGACGGCAGCACCGTTCATTTCCCATTACCTCGTAAAGTTTGGGATAGGTACCGAATGACTTCGGTGCTCCATACCGGATGTATGGGTTTACTCGAATCCTCGCGACTTTAGAAAACCGTAAATCTGCTTTAACTCTTCGTTATGGTAATCGTAAATACGACCTTAACTTTACTTAAGGTCCCAATAAGCCCGAGCTACGTATAGGGTGGCTGGCTATACCTCTTTCATCGACCCACTAAAACCCTCTTTCACTTGCCGCCTCTTTCACGGGTACAATCGAGCCCCAAAAACTTCCGAAAGTTCGTAAAAATCGGTTTTACGATTCGAAAAGGGCTGGGGAAAAAGACGTTTTATAATTTTATACGCATGAACGGCGCGGCTCGAAAATACACATCGACGAATTTTCACTACATATAAATAAAAAAGGAACAAAAAAATTTCCTGTGATTAAGAAGATCGCTTTTTTAGCTTTTCAGATCGTCTTTCGTTGCCTGGGATTTTCGCAGCTATTTTTATGGGTTTTTTTTATACTTATTATCGCCGAATTTGGGGGAAAGTTGATTTTGAATTAGACACCCCTTAGGTGGCTTGGGTTGATGCTTATTTCCTCCCCGTTTATAACGTTATTAACCTCGAGGAAAACGTCGTCGTCGCCTGTAAATCTGCATATTAACCCGGGTACCTGTACCTACGATAATGGTAATAATAATGAAAATAATAAACGTGCGGCAAGATCTTCCCGGATACACGTAATATCGTGTAGGTAGGGATAGGGCGAGATAAGGACTCGGGCTATTATTTATGGAATTTGAATTATAATTATTACACGCGGACAGAGCTTTATAATGTGGCTTTAAAATGAATGGAAAGTGTATCTCGTCGACAGTTTGTTTAATATTTTTGTGGCCAGCTTCCAAGTAAGTCATACGCAATTTGCGTGCAGCGATATTTCGGGTAAAAAAATGGTGATGATGAGAAGTTATGAAATTTAGAAACGGAAGTCGCCCACGTTTTGTATATCTCGCATTAGCCTAATGCCGTTTTGTACGTTACGCCATATTATGAAATACGAAATTTGAATATCTTTCAAATCTCATAAAGCTTAATCTCCCTATTGACTATACATTTATGTGAAAAATTCCAGTTTAAAACTGTGTTTTTCTTTCTAATTATTAGACCATCTCAAAAACGCCATTTTTCTATTTTTTTGCAAAAAATTCATACGAATTGTATGATAAAAACCGATGATTTTGAAAAAAAATAGGCAAAACCGGAATGCCACTGTCGGTTTGGTCTTAAAAAATCATCGTTCTTTTGTCAAAGAATTTGTGTGAATCTTGAGTGACTTCGCATGGAAAGTATCCGCATAAATATCCGTTCCAAAATTGTAACTATGGGGAAACCTAAAATCTGGGAGCTTTAAAATGATTTCCGATATGAAATGAAGCGGTGAATAAATTTGAAAAATTATACTCGCTCATTTTTGGCCTGTCACGTAGAGAACGTAAAAAAGATCATGACTTATTTCCATAGATTTGAATTTATTTTCAATTTAAATAATTATAGGGGATCTAAATTTGTGAATTTTCTTCTCCAAAATTTAACGATTCTAATTTCCACCGCGGTCGATCGTACCTTTATCGGCTTTGAATTAATTTTGATGTTTTATTTAAAACAACTTTGCGAGAAGATTATAATTTCTAATTATATATTGTATGAAATATCTGAGCCGATTTGTTCGTTCATTCGTTCCTTCCTTCCTTCCTTCCTTCCTTCCTTCGCTCAGCTTCTTAGCTATAATACTTGAATTATAATTAAGCTATATATACACACGCACCGTTAATCTAATCTGTATAATTTTTAGCGAGCTATACACGACGAAGAAACTTCCGCGAACGTTTTATCCGGTGTAATTCTTAAATTTGAATTTTTTCTTTTTTTTCCTTCTTCCTCCCTTTTTTCTTTTTTTTTTCTTATACCTTTTCTTTTTAATCTCTACTTCTTATTAATAATCCACGCAGCCCGTTTTCTCGTGGGACATCTCGACTTACCCACCCCTCGAATTTCTTTTTACCTCCTCGCTTAGAGACGGTGGATTTCAAACCTGAAAACGGTACGAAATCTAATTAAAAAAAATTTCACCATTACTTTTACAACCACTCTCGGAGTTTTTCTCGTTTTTTTTTTTTGTTTTTTAACGGTTCTCAAATGCCTAATATATACAGGGATATAGATTAATACACTTTCAACATCAGTCGATCAGTTTTAACATTATTTTTCCAATACTCAAGGATCTAATAATGAAATTCGAAGAGAAACTTAACGAATTGATTATTCGGATTAGAAAATAGTGCATTTTTTTTTTTTTTTTTCGGCAAAATTCTGCGAAAAACTGAGACAAATTTTCTACAGTGGTTCCCCCTTCCTTCTATATAATACAGATCGTTCGAAAGTATATAAGGGTTTTTAGATCCCATATTTCCATCCGCTTTGGGAGACGTTGCGTTGATGCAAAAAATATCACATCTTATGTCGGTGTGGCTATATATTCTTCTCCTTTACTTTAGCCGGCTGCAAAATCTCCGATTTTTTGCTTTCCAAACTCCTCCGGTCTCTGCAAGAGACGCGATAAAGATGCCAACACCGCCGTGCCCTTGCCTCCTCTCTTCTACATCTACATCTATATATCTATAGGTATAATATACCTCTCTTCGGTTTCTGCCACGATCTTCGTTATATTATACATGCGTATATACGTAGAGAACACGGGAGTTTATAGTTGAACACAGACAGCAGACATCAGCCTGTATAACCCTAACCGCGAGCGCCGCGCCGTGAGGAGACCACCAAAATTTCAAAGCCAAAAATTACGGTCTACCTTATACCTAGTAACCCAGGAACAGTCGTGGGACCGCGAACTTCCACCAGACTTGAATGGAAACAATAATTTATCCTCGAGACACCTTGAGAGCTTTTGGGAAAACGCGAACTACCATCCTTTTCCTTTCCCATTTTTTTTTTCTTCTCTCGATGCTTTTCCGCTTTTTACTTTTTCTTACGCCTTTGAAGGAGCAACTACGTTTCAAAGATATTTGGATAAAATTTTGGACTTTTGGGTTCAAGTTCCGAATTTTAAATGTTCCGAACGTGAAAAATGTCGAATTCAATCGAAACCGATCGGCGAACGTCTAACGTTTGTTGAAAAATCTTCGGAAAAGTACGCGGTAACAAAAAAGCAATCAAATGTATGTAAGCCCTTAATTTATTTAGAGTTAAAAGAAAGGAGGAAAGAGTATGGTAATAAGAAATTTTCATTAGCTGTCAAGGACTATAAAAGGAGAATTAAGTATAGGAAGAGAAATAAAAGGTGTATACGTATGTACGTACGTGTGTGTACATGTGGATGATAAATTCCACGTCGGAAGAATTTAATTAAAATTTGTTTTTATATTTTGGTAAAGGAGCGAGTATATGAGGATATTTATTTGACAGTAACTGTTAACGTTGACGGTGATCTCTGCCGGTATAATAATACAAGAAACATCTCGGACCACTAAAGTCTGTATTTCCTCCTCCTTTTTTCTCCCTTTATTCTTCCGCCGCAGACCGTCTCTCTGAATGGTATGAGGAGAGGAGAGAAGGAGGGAAAAGATGGAGAAAGAGAGGTTAAACGTATAGCTCCGGGATTGCGTGGTCTCTCTGGGGCTGGGGACACAACAAAGGAAATGCCACCGTCGAAACGCGATACGCCATCATTTCCCGTGACAAACGCCACGGAAGCCGAACCACCGCTGGTTTATTGGCCCTGTTATTAAAACGAACGAAAGGAAAGGTAGCCGGTCGGCAACCCTGATGCAGTCAGTAAAAAGGAAACGGAAAAGGATACATATATGCGGCTAAGGCATATGAATTAGCGAAGAAGGGGGATGGACAAAGAATATTTAGATACTTCGGTTTATAGTTTACACAAAACGTTTTAAAACCGTCTTTTCATCCTCTTTTTACACTACCCGCAGGTGCCTAGTCACGTTACACATTCCCGAGTCGAAATTCCTGTTTTATTCTTCAAGTTCTCACCCGAAGACTTGGAAATGCAGACTAGAATTTGAGGGTAGGATTGCACTACTTTTAATAAAATTCAAAATTCTAGTTCGGACCTCTGGATTCTAGAATTTGGAGAGAGATTCCGTGATTTTGCAGTTTCGATCTACAGCTCCTCGATCTTCGTTAAAACGTGTTCTGAAAGTATATTTCTTCCGGCAAAACTGAAGAACGAAGGGATTTAATAAAAGTTGTATTCCAACTCGGGTAGTTTCGGGTATTTTGTGTTTTACAAGGATCTCTTCGTGCTCGGTCATCGAAACGTGACGAAACGTTGACAGAATTAGGAGTCTGTCGGTAGGAGTAGAAGAAAAAGGAAAGGGAAAAGGAAGGCTCACTGTTTATTTAACAAACGATCTTTTTATCTCCCGTTTTATACCCCCAAATTAAGTCCCTATTCATTCTCAATTTAGTCCACTGTTTTATTCCCCTTTTTCTACTCTTTTATCTCCCGATCTCTTTGACGACACAATTTCGACCTTTACGACCGTACCCAACTCGCTCTTGCCCCACGGTATTCGGTTTTATGAAACTGGCTACCTACTTTTCTGATCCTCAATTAAACAACGAAATTACCCTGACAACTGGCAATCTCTATCCACCCTCCACTCGCGTTCACAAAAGTTTATTTCAAAACGATAAAAAAAAATTTTCTGTTTTGTTTCAAAAATGAACAAGATCATCACATTATCGTTTCATGTTTTATACCTTTTATCCCATTAGCGATACAACAAAAAAGTTTTTCGGTTTCGGTAGAAAAAAAATGATTGAAATGATTTTCGGAAATTTACAGAATTTTTGAATCAGTTAGATGGGAACGAAACATTGCCCCATCTCTATCGATTCATAAATTTGCTTTTCACGATGAAAAATAAAAATTGGACATTTAATTTTTGACTGACAATCCAAATTCTTCTGATTCTACTTGACAGAATTTCTAATAATTACACGCGGCTAGAAGCTCATGACAAAAAGTACCGTTGAAAAAAAAATCTGATCTTACGTCTTAGTTCGTCTTAAAATTATACAAAAAATTTGAGAATTCTAAATGATTCATAATAGTTAATTAAAATTATTGTTCATATCAAACAAGTAAAAACTTTCGTGACGTTTCCATTGTGAGGGTTCGGTGATTGTCACAGCAGCGGAGACTTCTGCGGTAGGTATTTTTTTTAGTTTTCTTTCTTTCTTTTTTTCTATTTCCTTTCCTTTTTATTTTTTCTTTGGGGTTTCCGATACCGGGGGTGCTGGCACGACACCCGCGTAGCAACAGTTGTTACAAAGAGGTCACGCTTCGGCAAACATGTTTCCACCCTTCCCGACGTCCTTGCCTCGTCACGTCAGCCTCCCGGGGTTCATCTGAGAGCCCTTATAGATTTTTCTTCTCTTTTTACTTCCTCGATGCCTCCCCTCTCTCTCTCTCTCTCTCTCTCTCTTTTTTTCTCTTCTTTACTCTGCGATTACGCGAAGGGGGCGCGAGATGTTATATTTTTTTCTTTTTTCTTTCAAGTTTTATTTTTTTCATGGTACTTTCAAAGGGGCTGTATATACCCCTGATCCCCTTGACAATGAGTTTGAAATCAATCAATCGGTACTGGAAAGTCTGAATTTCTTTGTTTTTTTTTTTTTTTTTTTCTTTTTTTTTCTTATAAAATTGAAGGTCTTTAAGTGGGTGTATAAAATATTATATCGCGAGGATCGCTGGATTTCAATTCTTTAGTTCTATCTTCGAGTATTCGCATCCATCCCATCGCGGAACGGGGATTGATAAAGTCGGAATTTCCGACCTCTGCAACCTTCGGATAATCAATTTTGTTCAAATGCGTGGGAGATCCACGTTCGCAGCGGTCAAACTGCTGAATGATATTTTTACGATCCACGGACGCATCGTTTCGCAGCCGCATCCCCAGAGCTATCGTAAATAAATTGGTACTCGATAAACTTGCAGCATCGATGAAACATGAAATTTTCAAAATAGAAATTGGCAAAGAAACGAAATTAGAAGCTGCAAATGTTTGTCTTAATTTTTTTTTTTTTTTTTTTTTTACCATTACCGTGGATAGAATTTGGCTTTTCGTACATAATCGTTCATTTTGGGTACCCACCGAAAAGGAACGAAACAGAAAAAAAGAAAAAAAAAAAAAAAAATCAGACGTTTGGACGGGACATTTCACTAAGTAGAGACAAAGGAAATCATCAACCTTTCCTCGTTTCTGACCCATTAGCCTAGTCGTTGTTAACGGCGAGTTGTTTTCTTCCCTCGGTCAAGTCCCGGACCGTAATGGGAGTTGGCTTCAGGACGTCTGGTGACCGTTGGAATAAAGCGTAAAAATGAACGGCAGACAACTTTACTCAACGCTTAGGGCTGTGTGGGTATAGCTGTAGGTGAGTATACCTACTCCGAGAAAAACTTTACCAGGATGGATACGGATATATGGAGAAGTTTATATTTACGGAAAATTTTCAGGGGTCGGGTTCAAGCTCCGAATTTTTAAAATTCAGAAATTTATTATTACCGATTCACAATTTTTGGAATGGGAATTTCCGCGAAAATCTGCATAGTCCATTTAAAAAAAAACCCTTCAAATCGAAAAACACCGAGGGTTTAAAATTCTGACAAAAGCTAAGGTTCGAAAGGGCCGAAACCCCAGAACTCAAAATTTGCCCATGGATAAAACTTCCGGATTTTCAGACTTTCCGAGTTTTGAGCCATCTGCATTCCGAACTTTCCCAATTTTATTAAATCCTCTAAAATGAATTCGTAATTCTGACCATTTAGAACTTTAACCCCGGCTCAAAATTTAGAAAGAAATTGAAAATGAAGCTGAGAATTCGAATGAAAAAAAAAAAATGAAAAAAAAAAATTGTAGATTGAAATAAAATGTCGAACAAATTCGTTTGAATTCGTGAAAGATATGTGCATGATATTTCGAACAAGTATCGAATATAAAAACTCATTATATATTCTTGAAAAAATACGAGAAATTTTTCGTTTTTCTCTCTTTCTTTTCTCAATATTAAACTTTGATCGTTATATTCTCGGAATCACAAGAAATGTGAACGAAAAATAATAAAACTCGTAACTTTGAAATTGGTTATTACAGGGCTATACAATAAGTATATAGGTACATATATATAACTTCCTCGAATTGGCACGGAATGCCCGATAGATATTATATACATTTGTAGTGGTAAACAAAGTGGCAATTTTACCCTCGACAGAATGATTATATATTTTTTTATCTTTAGTTTTGCTGATTTTCTTCATTTTTTTCTCCCTTGTTTTCTTCTTCTTTTTTTTTTCTCTCTTTTTTTGGCTTAATACGCGAGTCATTTGGATCGCAATGTTTTCGCTCACGAGATAGAGAGAGAAAAAAAATAAGAAAGAGAGAGAGAGAGAGAGAGAGAAAGAGTTCTGAATTATTTAAAGAACATTCCTAACTCCCACGTGACTTTAGGTTCGTTGATGTACGACTTGACGCCACTCAATTTAGCCTTTCTCTTTTCTCTTTCGCTCCTTCTTCCTCGTTTCTTTCTTTATTCATTTATTTTTTCTCCTTTTTCCGTTTTTTTCTCTCTCTTTTTTTCACATTTATTCGTCCATTATCCGTCCCACACGCTTCGTCTAATTCGCTCGACTTTGTTCTTATTACTACATACCTATACCTACCCTACTTACCTACCTACCTACCTAATTCCTATTTGATAAAGTGCACTGCTGCTAGGAATCAAGGTCGTTAGATCGCGACAGCTGGTTCTCTTCTATCTCCACACTTTCCCACAATAGACTCAGCTCTCCTGTCTCTTTGCCACTTAATTTCCTTGGCGAAAGATTACAACCGTTCCCTTGTTTTTTTTTTTTTTTCTTTTTTTTTTCTTTTTAAAACGAATCTTTTCGTATTCGAAGAACCGAGGAACAGATTGGCCATTCAAATTCAGGAATTTTTATTTTCAACTTCAAAGAATTAAATGTTGGGAAAAAAAAAAATTTTTTTTGTACAAATGCCAGAGATATATATTTGCAGAGAGGAAAGAAAAAAGTATTACTTTTGGTAAATTAGTAAAATAACTCAATCAACCTTACATCTTATGAAGATTTTTTTTTTTCTCTCTTCCTTCGAAAGGTAATTTGGATACTTGGTCTTTTCCTTTTTTTGGGGAAGACGGACTGAAGATCTGATTTATTTGAGTGTTTCGCACGGTCAAAATCACGAATTCATTTGAGACGATTTAGAATTTTCAGAAACGATAAAGTTTGGTACATTTGAATTGGGAGGGATCGAAATTAGACAGTTGAAAACTCGGAAAGTCCGAGAATTCGAAAATTTAACCGAGAGGTACGACGCTCCGTGCGGGAATTTCAAGTTCCGGACTTTCTGCCTTCATAATCTTCACTTTTCGGAATTTTGAATCACCGGTGTTTTTCGATTTGAAGTTTTTCCAAGTCGACTATGCGGACTTCCGGGGAAATACTCTTTCGAACAACGACTCGGTGAATCGGTATAATCAAAATTCGGAGAATTTTTACTGTTCAGTACTTTTAGAATTCCGAAATCCAATTTATCTCCTCCAAAAACGCGTAATCAAGTCGCATCTCCATTTCGAACATGTCAAACTGATAATTCAAACGAAATTTTTCCCTGAAACATGTAAACCCCGAACATTAACGAGGTACGTATATTATTCGGTATACTAAACTCTCGCGTCCGACTATATTATAACGCGTGTACACACAGATATACATATTATATACCTATATCCATGAGTAAATACATATACGTGTTGAACACGTGTCGAGAAAATCGTAGGCGGTGCGTAGAAATGCAAATTAAAATATTCGCGACGTGAAACCGCCTCCGGGTTACAGCATAGCGTAGCATAGGATGGCATGGCATGGCATGGCATGGCATATAAGCGAGCTTGGGTACTTCTACGCTGACAATCAGCAGGCAGTAAGGGGATGTGTAGGTATCGCGTTACAGTACAATGTTGAAATTAGCATTTAAGACGTGACAGCTGTCAACCGCGAGACAGCTCAAACTAGAATTTAGCAAGATGACTACACCTTTAGCTTTAGCCTTAGCTGACGGGGGTCTCTGAGAGGCAAAGGAGGTGTAAATTATTCTGAGAAGAGGTCCGGTAGTTTCGTTTTATTTAAATCCGTGCAGCAGCGTGCCTACCAATTCCTTTTTGTGGTTTTTTTCGTTTTTTCTTTTTTTTTGTATCTAATTACTAAGCAGAATTCGGAAACAAAAATGACGAAAATTGAATCCAAAAAAGAAAGGAGAATATACAGACCTCGCCAGTTTGTTACACGCGTGTCTATTTCAGACTTTTAGACGCTCGCCTTATACCTAGATATGGCAACGGCATATGGCAGGCTCGCGCCTTAGCTACATAAAAACAAAACGGCAGATGCTAGAGGATTGCAAAAACCAAGAATTTGAAAAACTAGCTCTGAGGAGGCCGACAGGAGAAGAGAGTAAGCGAAACAGAAAAAAAATAAAATAAATAAAATAAGCGAGAGAGCGAAGGAGAGTAGGGATTACATTTTTGCTAGACAGCTGGTTCCGCGTTTCTGAGAACGGTAAAGCCGTTTTCTTTTTCCTGTCAATTTTTTTTTTTTTTTTTTTTTCGTTCTCTCTCGCTCTTTTTTTTCTTCTTTACTTTATTTTTTTTTTTTTTTTATCCATTTTTCACACGAAATTCAATACTATATAGTCTAGGTACCTGCGTTAAAACTAGGTCAGAGGCTAAATATATATACGTAAACCTGTACAACACGAAACGAAATTTTTTTTTCTAACCCCGTCTATACAGCGAAAAAATTTTACGAGCTTCACCAAAGCTCCTGACAATTTTTATCTTCGTATTTAAAATCAGGATTAAAATTTCAACTTTTTCAACATTTTTTTTTTTTTTTTTTTTCTCGGTACTTTTTTTCACGAATATAAAATCTCCAACGAGTCGTTGAAATTTTTCGTCAAAATTCCAAGAGGATCGATAGCAAAAAAAAAAAAAAAAAAATTCATGAAATAAATTCAGGAAACTCTTTCGTTTTGAATCAGACTACATAAAAAAAAAAAAAAAAAAAAAAAGAAAATTGTCTCAAAACTGTAATTTTAAAACCGGAAACTGAATAAAATTTCATTCGGAAAACGGCACAAATTGCGGAACGTTGTATTAGTTAGCTAGTTGGTTAGTTAGTTCATTCGTTCATTCAGCGGCAGCAGCAGCAGCAGCAGTAGCAGCAGCAGCGGGACGAATTGCCGGAATTTCAGACTCCGCACGTATATTAGAAGCGGGTGATAATTAAGGGTAATTTATAACGGCGATTCCACGTGGACGTGTCAAGTGAGTTATGCGCTAGGGGTTGTGTACGGTTGGCTACGTGCGGCATGGTACCGCCAACTGCAGCAATTACGACCGTATCGTATTATACGAGTACTATTGCAGCTTTGCTCTCTCCCTCTCTCTCTCTCTCTCTCGGATTTCTCTACGCTATTATATTCCGTAGCTATCTGTATACGAAGATCGAAAGAACCGGGGAGAAAAAAGCGTTTTTCGTTCTTTAATAAAAAAAAAAAAAATCACGTTCTGTGTTTCAGTTTTTCCTTTTTTTTTTTCCTCCGTTTTTTCTTGTCCAATTGACTCGTTTTGTATAATCGAACGATCAGACGCTGTTCGATTTCAAATTACAAAGAAAAAAAGGTTAAAAAAAACTAAAAATCTCAACGTTGTTTTTTCTATCGAAGCGATTTAAAAATTTTTGAACCCATTTCATCGTATCGTCAATTTTCTTTATAGCTATAACAAATTATTTTCTCACTTCGTCCAAGTTATATCATGGTATTTGATAATATCTAGGTCGAGTGCGGGAATAGCTTGAAGTACGTACACGTGATATATACGATTAGAGTTATGTACGTAGATATACTTTAACGTGTGCTCGGAGCTCTGCGGAGCGTGTCAATCGGTATTTGCAGACCTGAATTGCACAGATCGCATCTCTACTTCATTTATTACAACCTACGTATGTTTAAACCCGTTCATTGACGATTGTCTTTTTCTCGAAAATATAAAGTTGAATTATTTTTATCGGTTGATAAAATAGTAGTAAAATCTCTTCCCTGTTTTTTGTTTTTTTTTTTCATCCCTCTCTCTCTTTTTTTTCTCGCTCAATTGATCGGAGCAACGGAAAAAAAAAACTGGAAAATAGAAATAACACACGAAAAAAAAAAAAAGAGAAACGAGGTGAAAAGAAACGCGAGTGTTAAACCCTTTCGAGTCATATGTGCCTATAGTCGTTCGCCGGTGTTTATTCGCGCGTTGTTTTACCCTTTCGCGAGTTTATTGAGGCTGCCGCGGTGGCTCTATGTGGATCAGTAGAACGTAAGCTGTTTGGCAAACTTCCAGAAGGTTTGGGTTTCCCGGGCGTGCGTAACCTCTGCTTTTAGTGTCGCCGAAACTGGGAAATATGTGTAGAAAATCTAATCAAAAATCAACTAAATGCACAGGTTATGCGTTTCGGATTTTAAACGGCGAGTTATAAGTTGCGAACGAATTGAAAGAAGATCCCCAAAAAATCGAATCACAAAAAAGAAGAAAAAAAAATATATAACGAATCAGTTTTTTTTTTGTCTACTACAGATTTATATCTTCCACTCGTATATATATACTTTCTTCGCAAACAAGGAAACTAACATCGTAGTTAAGACATCTTTGTCGTAAATTGAGCGGGAGATAGAAACAACAAACCGATAGTGTCACCATATTCCGGAAAGTAAACTTTGCCTTGTGTCTTCGCGCTATTGGAACAACGAAGAGCTGTGTGGATGAAGCTTTTATTACAAAGTGCAGTTCGCCTTTTGAAAACAAATAATAATAATAGTTTCTTATTATCTTTGGACGATAATTCACCAACGGAGTTTAATTTGGATTTATTTCTGTCCAAGAATACGGCTGTATACTCAAACAAATCATTTTTGAGGCGGGATAGAGTGGGATTTTAGATCTAGAGTGAGAGTATGAATAATATTGATCGAGGCAGATGATATCTAGTCAAAGTTTGATCTGCCGTAGAACCTGAATCATATTTTTTTTTTTTTTTTCTGTTTGTACATGATCATTATACGTATCAACCGAATGACACAGAGATTCGTATCTGTAGCAGCTTGTCTCGAGCCTGTATATTTATAGTTATAAAGGGAAAAAAAAACTTGAAATAAGAATAACAATAATCGATCGAGTTATTACAAGTTATTTCGACGCTATTTGGTACATGATAATAGCCATAATACAGAGCGATGATACGTATCTTTACAAATCAATCGGAGTGGTACAGTTCAATGGCTATTCAATGCCAAGGGGGGCCGCCCATGCATGCATTCATTTCATTATTTTCGTACTCAAATATAAGTCCCCGATTTTATCGATCGGGTACGAACAATGAAATCTTTATGTTCTAATAAAAATCTCATCGGTCTCTTAATTTTTTGGTAACGTCATGACGTACTTGAGACATTATTTTATTTTCATTATTTAAAAATCAAGGCTCGACCTCGAATTTTATTGGATCTTGAAAATAATTCTTAGATCCGGTATCGAATTTGAAGAAAAAATAAAAAATAAATTGTTCGACGAATTCGGAGCAAGAGAAAGAGAAAATTGAGTTTTAAACAAAATTCTAAATATCTCGGCAGAAATTTTTACGATTTAGATGAAATTTTAACTCGTTTGGGAACCGAGCGTTTTAGCAAAAATTTGACAAAATTTTGGAAATCAAATGTGGAAGGGGTATAGCGGTTTGAAATTTTATTGCTTCATAGCTCGATAATCGTGGGACAGATTTCATCTAAATTTATTGCAGAATTGCGTTTTGTTACAATTGCAAAATTTCATAACACAATTTTTAGAGTATTCACAGTTCTGGTTGCACGATAATAATTTCCGGAATCTTATAAATAATACGTATATAGGTATAATATAGGTCATGAAAATGACATTAACGTAGCATAATTTTATTACATTTTGATTAGCCTATTGTTTGTGGGAGTTCCTCGAAACGTTAATTATTCTCGGAACACCCTGCGGCTCGTTCGCATATATCTGCATACATGTATAATACACATGTGTGTAGGTACTGCCTGTATATCTACATATATACGTATTTTTTTTTTCTTTTTTTTTTTTTTTTTTTAATTTGTTAATAATAAGGCCGAACCCTCGGATAGATAAGAATTATCATTAGGGACTAATGTGTGCATATCTTTTTTTCTTTTTCTCGTTAAATTAATTTACTCATTCTGGGAAACATGTTCTTTATATAATATAATATAACATAATATACGTATACCTATCAGCACTCGATAACGCAGACCGTATCAGTTTAGCGCAGTATGCAAATGCATTAATTAACAGAAATGCGTATCTAATTCATATCTTACCGAGGAAACAATACCTACGCATGGTGCAGTGTATTATACAAGGCATTCTAATGAGAGTCAACATTTCTGCCTTATCTTTTTATACACATATATATATTTTTCTCAGACCTGCAACAGCCGTGCGGCATTACACGCACTTTGTTATATCACTTTTTATCAAGTTTTTTTTTTTTTATATAAATTATATAAATTATATAAATTATATATATAAATAGGCAATTATGTATCCCGTTGTGAGAAGAAAAGCAAAAAAAGGAAAATGAAATGAAGAAGGAACGATAATAATTTTGATTTATTTATTTTTTTGATTTTTGGTTCATTTTTTTTGAATACTTATTCATTTTTTTCTTTTTTATATTATGAATTTGCCAAATTTTATCTTCAACTTTAGTATCCGCAGTTTTAATTGTGAAAAAATTTATTATTCGCGGTCCTGCACGTACTACATAGTCTGATATGAACCTGAGAGCATAAAATTTCGACACTCCCTGCATCCGCGCGACGTTATTTAAACAGAATTAAACAATTTAAATTCTGAAACGGTAATTCGCACGTACGACAATTTTATTTCCATCGTATACATAGTATGTCTGATATGTATATAGATGCACCTATACTATATGTATGTATGTACGGTATAATGTACGTATGTATGTACCTATACCTTCGCCAATTTTATCGCCGAAATAGAATGAAATTGAAAAAAAAGAGAGAGATAAAAAAATGAATATAAAAAAAAAAAAACTTACCACCACGAAATAAATAATTCATTATTTTATTTCGCCGAAAAATCTGTCGGCGTTTTTTTTTTGTTCTTTTTTTTATTTTTTATTTCGTTTTATATATACCTGTGTACATACCTATACCTATATACTGTATATATATCTGTAATCATCTGTCGTGGTATAAAAAAAAAAAAAAAAAAAAACTTTGTGGCGAGAAAAATTATAGGTCTGATTATTGTTTTCAAAAATTCAATCTGTAAATGCATATGGTATATACAGACGTCGCAGTAATTCTGACCAAGGCCTTTGTTTTGTCGTCATGTATATATGTACATACTCGTGTGCACTCGTATGTATATAAATATATATTTATCACAATGACACACGTTTCTTTTTCATTATCAAGCATATATATTATATAGCATCTTCTCCTGCTGTCTTTCTCTCTTTCGTTTTTATTTATCGTTTTGTCATTTTTATTTTTATTTCCTTCTTTCTTTCTTTCTTTCTTTCTGTCTTTAGCTCGGTTTTATCAACGTGCTTTTGACGTGTCGTTAAGTGGATACAAGATACGTGACTTAAGAAACGTACGCCCCGCGAGTTAATGTCGACGCTTATAGCCTTTAACACTCATTGCACCTTTTGTAACGGAACGAGTAGAGCAACGGAGCAAGGATACCGCTCGAGATCTCGAATTCTCAATGACGATTATAAAACACATATACCTATAGGCACCTAATACCTAATACCAATAATAATGATAAATAAATGAAGCCTGAAAGAAGAAATATCTTCGAATACGAGTATAAAAAAAAAAAAAAAAAGAGAAAATTCGGCGTAAGTTGAGTTCACGAAGGTCCATTATCATTTCGTTACCATCCCCATTTCGCTCGTCCTTTCCCTATATACATAATACTAATTCGATAAAACGTTTTTTTTTTTTTTTTTTGTATAAATTTTGTATGTCAATATTTTGTCCATTTCCTGTCAACGTCGTGATTTTTGATTGTTCAAAATTTTTTCACAATCGAAGTGAAAATCGCGTAGAACAGAAAAAAAAGAACAAAAAAAAAATATCCGAAACAACTTTACAAAATTCTCTTCAAATTTCATATAATATATATAATTATAAAAGAATTTTCAATTTCGTTCAGATTCTGACACAGTTAATAATTGTTGGCCGTGACTCACGACGGCGACCGCGACAGGTCATTAAGACTTCTCGGTAAAACGCGGGCGTGCTAGTTCAGGTGCAACAAAAGTTGGCTTTAATTTTTCTCTCTTCTGTCTCTCTCTCTCTCTCTCTCTCTCTGTCTCTTTTTATTCTTTTCTTTTACCTATTTTTATTTTTATTTTTTTTATATATATATATATTTTTTTTAACAAAACGAATGAGCAAATACCCTCGCACGATACCGTGGCAGCTATGTTTAGCAGTGACATAACTGTGTCAATTTATACACGACGCGTTGTCAGTACCTAATGTCTCACGGTGAGTCCGTGACACACCTTCGAGTCTCGCGATTTTCGTTTTCCATTCTTTTTATAGTCGAATTACTGAAAAAGAATGAAGAAAAAAAAAAAAGAAAAAAAAAAAATTTGAGTAAAGTAAAGAAAAGAATGCGAAGAAAAGAATTTATTTCCTTTTTCTTTATCTTTTTAGTGTGTACATAAATCCGAGTGGCAAGTAGGTAGGTATGTATGTACATATATACGTATATAGGCCAGTTTCCTCAGTTTCCTTCTCTCGCGGTCAAAAAGATCCTTTCAGCTTTCGGCTACGGTCTCCTCCTACGTAGTAGCTGGCTGGTTTGGTAGGGTAGTAGGCATAAGAAGTCCCGTCGAGCCTTGGATCGTTGGCAATATAAGTGTGACTTTACTGGCCATAAAAATCCAGTAAAATTTGATACGGGCTACGCACAGAGGAAAATGACACCCCGACTAGCCCCATTTTACCAGGTTTCACCCTGGATATTCACGCTTTTTACGACCCTCCGGAGATTTGGCGTTCGCATGAATCCCCAGTTCTCGTAGAGAGTAAGAGAGAGGAACCGCGGGGATACAGAAAAAACGCCTCGATTACGAGGAACGTACCTCTGCGTATGTGACAATATATTAAATTCACCTGTATACGATCAAAAAAAAAAAAACAATTAAAAATGAAACAAAAAGAAAAAAAAAAAAAAAAGATAGGAAACAGCTAATCCGTCGATTTTTATAACGTATCAAAAAAAAAAAAAAAGAAAAAATTGATTCGTTTCTTTTTTTTTTTAATCCAAAAAGAAAAAAAAAAAGTAGGTATCCCACGATCGCAACGGTCATTGTGATTTTAGATACCGGTTTACGTATGTAGTAATACTTACAAAGGTATATAGTGATTGATTCATTTATCGATGAAATAATCGCGTGATCGATATATCAAACCGATTAAAAATGGGATAGAAAAAGAAGAAGAGAAAAAAAAATATATATACATATATACATATACCTATATGTATATTTAAAATGGATTTAAATCTCTTGGATAACAATCGACAAATCCATCTAAACTGATCGTTACTTTTTTTTTTTTTTTTTTGATACTTGTACTTTGAACCTGGAATTTTATCGGATTGATTTTTGACTAAATATAGTAGTAACTATAAGTAGCTGCGTTATAGTATTTATATACATATATATATATCTGCAGATACGGGGGATTCCATACCAACTTAATAAACGATTGATATCGAAATTTTTGCATTTTCACTTGGGATTTTTTTTTTCTCGTGATTAATACGACCACTAAAAACTTACCAAAAAAAAATAAAATTCAGATTTTTTTGTTTTTCTTTCTTTCAAAAAGCCTCGCTCGATTTTTATAACCAATAAAAGAGGACGTATTCGATTTTGGATATAAAAAATTTTCACGCACACTTCAGAGTGGAAAGACGTTTTTCCATTTTTTTTTTGTCATCATATTTTTTATTTTTATACCGATATCTTACGAGTTGGAACCCAGAATCTGTTATCCTGATACCTTTACCCTAAATCTTCAAATTGTGTGAAACAAAAAGAAAACTATGATTTCGAAAATTGTAAAATTGAATTTCTCACGAAATGTTTGATATAAAAGAATAAAAAAAAATATATACAAAACTTTGAAATGGGTTTTGAACGTTTACGAGCTACAGATGATCGTCTTAAAAAAAAAAAAAAAATCGGTAGTTTTTCACGAGTTGTACATACTATCGCAGTAATTTATTTATTTTTTTTTTTTTTTGTCACTCTCAACATTGACAAGGCCTGACGCAAGGTCTGGAAAAATTTGCAAATTCATTTTTGGCCCTTTTTTGGGTGGCACAAGCCTACAGTGAAATAGGAATAAGCCCAATTAAAAACAGGAAGGGTCAAACGTTTATCGACTTGACTTGGAATGCCCCATATTACATATACATATACGTATACCTCTATACACGATATGATGGATCGCTGCACATTATATAGTTCGATTTATATCAACAATTTGCGCAACTTGACTCACGACCTTAATGACTCAGCAGTCGGAAGTTGAAGATAATAAATAAACTATTGAACGAAATTGAAATATAAAAAAAAGGTTATTGCAGGCATTCACCATATTTTTTTTTTAATTTTTTTTCATTATTTCTTTCCCTTCGTATATAATTCTCGCCTATACTTACCCACCAAACGTCGTCTTATTTTATTTTATTTTATTTTATTTTATTTTTACATCACTTGATGGATTCGATCATAATGGACTGATATTGATGGACGTTTTGTATTTCATTTTATCGCCTCCGGGTTTAATCTGTCTTTCAAATTAGCCCCGTTATATGAATTGACACAGATACTTTAGAGTCTTGATTTAATGTGTGAACGAGCTTTAGCCAATGAGATTTAAAACGGAGTTACGTACGTGCAGGTAACTACAAAAAAATGAAAAAAAAAAGAGAAACGAAAATGATGATCAGAGGCATCAATATTCGTGGGATTGAAAGAAAAAAATCCTGGATAAAAAAAAAAAAACCGGATATGGATCGATCGAACATTGGATCAAACACATTAAGTTTGAAATTTGTATATAGGTATATGGAGTCGTTCTTTACTCACACGTTACATACATACCGATCCTACTTCACTTTTAGCGATGGAAAAATCGTGGGAAAGGAAAAAAAAAATCAAAGTTTCCAATTCTCGACGTCTCTGACCAATTACGGTAAACGCCGAGAGTACGAGTACCTACATACACAAATACATATACGTACGATATATATACGCAACACGGGAAAAGTAGGAAAAGTTAGAAAACTTCGAGAAACGTGTACAGCGTTTCAGAGTGCGTTGCTCTCCACTCTAACTTCAGCCGTTTCGTAATATATCGCAAATTTCTCCGCAATATAGGTAGATACGCGTAAAAGATCCGCGATTTTTTTTTTTTTTTTCTTCGAATTTCTCTCTTCCCGTTTTTTTCTTTCAGAAATAAATCTTTCGAAAATCATTAGCTCAAATTAGCACACAAAAAATGAAAAAAAAAAAAAAAAAAAAAAAAAAAAAAACGGTTGTTCATTTATTTCGTTCTCTTCGTCACATTTGACCAGAATTTTTTTCTATTTTATTCTTCTTGCAGAATTTTTGTCCTAATTTTTTTTTTCTGTTTTTTTTTTTTTTCTAGTTGCTTTTTTCAATTCTGATAGTTTTACCTTGAGAATTGACGGGTTTAGTATATCGTAGTTTTTTTTTTTTTTCTTCTTTGCCACGTAACTAGGTATGCGTAACGAATTATTAAAGGCCCGAAATAATACATTGAAAGTCGAGGTTGAAACCGTTGTTCGTAATCTTATCAATCGGAGGAGAAGCCCGAATATGACTGATATAATGACGTCAGCTACACTCCGAGATAAGTTGCGATAGTTGACACAGCGACCCGGACCTTCTGTCTCTCAGCCATTGTCTCTTTTTTTTTTTTTTTCTCTCTCTTTGCCCTCGTTTGCGTCAACCTTTAATCCCATATACCGAACATCTGTGGAGAACAATTTTGCAGTCTTTATTAACACGATTTATTCATTCATTAATTTTCATGTTATTCGAGGAATTGAAAATTGTATACTTCAGGTTTTTTTTTTTTTATATAATACTCTCTATAAAAACAAAAAATACAAAAAACCGAAATCCCACGATTGTTCGGGTCTTAAAATCGACGTTGTTTGTCACAGAATTTGTGTGAATTTTCTCGAAAATTAGAAAAATGGCGTTTTTGAGATAGCTCAAATAATCAGAACCAAAAATTTACTTTGTTGGTGGTTTTTAAGGTGAGAACTGTATCACAATCTCGTAACAGAGCACCTCCTGCAGTCTTCTTTCCCTGAAAAAAAGAAAAGAAAAAAAAGATAAAGCACACGTATTTCACATCTACTTAAGAATTAGTGGTCAGTTTTTTGTTTTTTCTTTTGTTATTTCTTATTACTCTCCAGTCTTCGGCATTACTTCTCGCTCGGTTTGCGCAATTCATTAATGTGACAGCCAGCTCGATCCGTATCTCAATCAAATTTCACGGTCAATCTATATGGACAAATAAATTCGCTTTGCGGACTTTTATAGACGTACACGATCATCGACCAAATGTCCAATAATATCGATCACTGTTTTAGCTATAAAATTAATTGTTCCGTAACGATGGTCGACGGGTAATGAGACACAGCAAAAAAAATGGATCGCTGAAAAAGTTTGAGGTCTTTTTCCTATACTCAGATGAAACCGCGGACTAATGCTTCTATTAGTCATTTTGTTTTAAACTAAAAACGCGGTCTTGTTATCGTTTTTTTCAAGAACGCTCTATTAATTGCTCGCAATTTTCTTCTCTTCTGACATTCGACGTTTTAATCGTTGTTATATAGATTTCAAACTAATTCAAATTGTAGAAGCTTAAGCCTCAGTAAGTTTTGTTACAGCTAAATTCAAGGTCTTCGACTATTCTCTGTGCATGAATAGATCGAGAGACAAGATGGGTTTGTATGTGTTAGGGAACTTGGGTTAATTAATATTCATAACTCGTGCGATTCGGAGCTGCGCTGTTTGACGGCAAAATTTTCAACACTAACTCACCATCAATCACCGCATGATTATTCCTGGTGATCGTCGATCCCAAGCATGTCTTTACGTCGACTCGGGGTACTCGGAGAGTTTATGTATCGATTCTAGAATCTCAATCAGTTATTTCTGACGGAGGATTCCCCCTCGTCTAACGAATGGCAATGGGCTCACGTCAGTGAATTTGTCAACGCTGCTTGAATTCGAGTTTAATGTACTGTAAATGAAGAGTGGATAGGATCAAAACCAGACAACTCCACTCTTCACTCTGTTTTTTTTCTTTTTATACAAATTGGAGAAAAAAATAAATTTTTTTTGATCCAATCCGAGATTCTCGCCATTATAACAATTCTCAGTGTTTTATTTTATTAAATACCAGATTCAAATTTTCAGATCTTCGGAAACGGATTTGATATAATCGAAAGAAAAACGAACTAAGACTTTTCCAGGAATTTTTGAAAAATGTAATTTCCAAGGCGTCTGTATTTGCTCCTTAAACTGAATCTATTATTTTCCCAATCCAACCGACCCTCGGAGAAATTCTTCTTATCATAGAAAATTGACAAAAAAAAAGAAGAACAAAAAAAAAATGTTTTGAAAACGCCCCGTCGATTATTTTGAAAAAATTATCAAAAATTTTGGAAGTTTAATCTCAGACTAAAATCAACACAGAATTTCTAGGGTACGTCGTACAAAAATTAGGGTGTAAAATTTTCCTTCTTTGTTCTTTTGTATATTTTCCTTTGCTTTACCTCCCCTCCGGCACACGCATATTCCCGTATTATACCAGAAACGCGTGCACGCGCGCGGCGGGTATACAAATAGAGGTGAAAGCTCCGATCCTTCGCCGGGCTTATTGTTAGTGAATGCGTAATACGCAGGGATGACGTGGGCCGGGCGGTGTGAGGCAATAGCGCAGCAGGCATATCCAGCTCCTAGGGGTAGACTCGGTCGGTCGGTCGGTCGTACGTTCATTCGTTCATTCGTTCGGTGGGTTCACTAGGACATATCGATCGGCCGGGTCCGGGCGTCGCGGTCGCGGGGTTTGGGAGAACGCGCTTGGACAAAGGCGCCAAGACTTGTTACAGGGCGCCTGCGCCTTTTAGTCGTCCTTTCTGCACCCTGCAGGGTGGTTTTCAACGGTATATACTGGGGAAAATAATGTATATCAATCTATATCGACGGGGAGAACAAAGGAACCGACACGCCACGGCCGAGCTGGCTGCTTATCGTCTCTAATTACGCGCGAGAATCGTCGAAGCTTGTGGAAATATGAAAAAAATAAAGAAAAACTAAACAAACGTTTAAAATACATCGAAAAGTACCAAGTTGAAGCTTCTTCTTTTTCTTTCTTTGTCTCTTTTTTCTCATCGTCAAATTTAACCACCGATATTTACGCCCCTGAGCAACGGATCGTCTCTTCGCAAACCACCACCTCCGAGATTGATTCTTTCCCTCGAAAATGAGACTTGGTAGAATCTCGCCGGACAACGGGTTCAAAAGTTATCAACGATTCTAAAAAACGCGACATTTTTAGATTTTATGATTTTTTTTTGTTAAAATTATTACAAAAATTGATTTGGAAATTTAATTTCTAAACGATTCTCTTACGTATACATCTTGAAATTTTCATTTTTTTTCTTTCATTCTGTTAGCGTGTTTCTTTCTGAACATTTTGCAACAAACATCGATTTTTTTTTTTCTTCAAGAATCAGCTGTTCTGACACTTTGTACAGGATTAAAATAAAACTATTGATCCCACAGGGTTTAAGTTCAACAGACTTATTCAGTAAACACTTACGCACAGTGTGAACTACAGATATCAAAATCGGTCAAGAAACTTTTGTGATGATGCAAAAACGGGTTTGATAGGCGCGATAATTATGAAAACTGAGGTAAATCGTTGTAAAAAAAAAATTACTTTCCATGAATCTAATGCGATTTCGGTAGTCCACACGGTAGACATACGTGTCTAAAATATTCATGTAAATTTTGGTTCGTTTCGGATGATCGGTGCCCCAGAGCAATCCTCCACAAATCAATTAATTATCAATTCGCCTCTGAAAGCTGTTGAAAGTTTTCTAGTAATTTCAATACACCAAAACGGCATTTGCTAAATAAATAACGAATTAAAATCACAATTCAATGCGAAATTTATCCCCGAGCTGATCATTTGATAATCCATTCGGGAACGTGCATAAGCATAAAAATTTGATGTCGAACCCTCAGGTTTGTCTGTTTGTATAATTCCCTTTGTCTCTCCCGAAATTTCGGCTCTTTTAATTTATAATTTTATTCTTTTTAAACGACGACGGTTTCCCTCGTTCCCCCCGTTTTTTTTTTTTTTTTTTTTTCAGATGGGTATATAGTAACGACGGGTGGGCTGTTGGGTGTAATAAAACCGTCCCTATGTCTAACCTCCTTTGTACGGGACGTTAACTTTCTAAGGGTGCTCGACGACGGGTGTAGTAAATTTCTTAATTGAAAATGACCCTCTCTTCGTTATACCTACTCTGTTACGGCTTGCGAGAGCTACTTCTTCTCCGGCGAACAAGCCACCGGGCTATCGTCTATCCTGACGAACGAACGTCATGAGATAGAGGAATTGGTCGTGTAGGTATTATATACCTACGTAGTAGTAGTGGAAGTTGGTTTGGGGAAGTGGGGAAAACCGCCCGTTGGAGGAATAAAAACTCCAACAATAGGAGGCGAGTAGGCTTCGTGCTCGTAAAAAGAGAAAACCAAACGACGCTTTCCTAAGGGGCAAAGATACGATCAAACGACGAATGGCGAGAGGCGAGAGGGAAACCCAAAAATTCTGATCGTGACTGCCGAGTTGAGTTTGCCTAAAATCCCCCCTGGCATTTTCCCCTCATACTCGCGACGAGCAAACAGAGAACGGAATATTATTCAGTTTTTTCTATTCCTTTTTCAATTTACTTTCGGTTTTTTATTTCTTCTTTTTTTCCTCCTTTCTTTCTTTCTTTCTTTCTGACGAACACCCAGCGACGTGAGCTGCTTAGACTTTCTTCCCTTGCTACATTCTCGTATTTACTTACTACTACCCCACTCTGTCCCTACTTTTCTCATAATTAGTCCCTCCTTTCGGAATTCGGAATAGAAATTCTAGTTTTATTTCACAAGTTCTGATTAAAGAACTTTGAGGTGCGATCTAGAATTTGAGGGTTGGATTGCACTTCGTTTAATGAAATTCTGATCTGCATTTAAAAACGAGAGTTACGTCGGTTTTGAGCAAAATTTAGCCGCAAACTAGACTTTCGAAATTCTTATTCGGACCTCTAGATCCTAGAATTCAGAGAGACTTCGTGATTCTGCAGTCTCGATCTGTAATAGAACGTTTTATGTAATAGAACCGCTGTAAATGGAATTTGTAAATTAATTAAGATGTAGAGACGTTGATCAGAATTTCAAGTGCGAACGCTGATTCTGATTTTCACCTCTGAATCCTCATGTACGGACATGAATCTACTGATTGTGAAACAGAATTATATTTCTGCCAGCAAAAGTGGAGAACAAAGGAATCCAGGTTTCCGAAAATTGAACTTAGAATTTCTTTGAGCTATTATTTAAAGAAAACTAGAGTGTTGTGTCTTCTTGAGAAAATTATAAAGAAACCTATTTTACGTTCTAGGAAAACTGCTTATATATATTTATAGGTATAAATAGTGACCGTAATTAGTTTGCAAATTGAATAAAAGTATTACCACACCGTTCCTCTTTCTTCTTCTTCTTCTTCTTTCTTTCTCGGAAAAAGTAGAATAATTTCATTTTTCGAATTTTTTATATCGTCAAGTTTTTTTTTTTTTTTTTTTTTGCTACAATCCGCAAAATTTGTGAATTATTTTATTCTATTTATTCTTGACTATTTTGTTACATATATTGAAAAATTTAGCAAAGTGGGGACGACACGTCGACGATCGTTGATTTAAAATAGAATAATATCTATAGTGTATCGACAGTTTTGAAATTGGTATAGAAAATCCGACAATTCACGTCTCCTGAGGCATCTACTTATACAGGGTGTCCCAGAACTAAATGTCCAAAATGAAAGGTGTCATAGAGGAGGTCGAACCGAGTAAATTTTCCCGAAGAACATCGGGTCTGCGAAGTCGCGTTCGCGAGATATCACAGGTTAAAAAAAGTAGCGCTTCACGCCGCGGTCGCGCGCGCGGCGCGAAGCGCTACTTTTTTTAACCTGTGATATCTCGCGAACGCGACTTCGCAGACCCGATGTTCTTCGGGAAAATTTACTCGGTTCGACCTCCTCTATGACACCTTTCATTTTGGACATTTAGTTCTGGGACACCCTGTACGTACGATACAACAAACCCACCTACATATCTAGTATAAGACTTCTTTTCTCGTTCGAATGACCGGCGTGTGGTCGATGAGCGAGGGCAATGGCTTCTTTCTCTCACATATATACTAGAATTCCACTAAAACCTATTTTTATATAAAAAATATCCAGCTACACAGGTTACATATGTAAACCTGTACCGGTGTGTGTGTGTAAAAAATGTCTTTCTTTTATATTTTTATATCAATGCCGTCCAAAATAGATTTCGTTAATTAACTGCGGTTTCTCGATTCCTTCATTCATCCTTATTTATTTTTTTTTTTTCATTCTCTCGCTATTTCTCCTTTTCTCTTTCTCTACTGAAGCTATAGAATCCTTTGCAATAAATGAACTATTCTAACCGCATACTGCACGTACATAAAAAATACTTAAAATATGCATCCAACCAAACGCAACTCGGTTTTTCCGCGGTTCTGTTTATATTTAGAATATATATGTTCCTATCTTTGTAAACTTTGGACTGACCCCGCGCGCGGTCCTTCCTGTTCGTTATCTTGATCGAAGAAACGATTCACGGTTCCTCTTCGTCAACGTTATTAACGTTCTCTCTTTCTCTGTATATAGGTATGTGTATATACATATATACAATATCTAATTCCGTTGGGCCGAACTAACCGTTGCCGCAATATTTTAAGAAGAGATCCCCGCGTGTAGATTATTACGCGAAGAACTTGCGTTATATACCTACACATATACTTTGATAGCCTCGTACACGTACATACATATGCAAACATAATATACTTGAACAGCGCGTTATTTCGAACGGGCTAAACCCTCGACAAGACTATAACGTATACGTATATAGGTGCAGGCTAAGACTTTACCGGTATTTACTTTTTTTTTTTTTTTTTTTTCTCTCACTCTTTTCTCACTTTTTTCTTCTTTAGTTTTAACTTTAACTGCAGGAAGGAGCGCGTCAGAATTAATCCATAAATCGTCTCTTATATGGCTCGCAGGTCAACCTGCCCCAGAGTTTAGACTTTAGACTTTATACTTTATACTTACTTGAGTAATCTCGTTTCACAACGTAATCGTAGTCCCTTTTGGTAGCGGATTTCTTTTCTCATTTAAACAAAAAAATTGAATAAAATACTACGGAAATAGATTTTTTTTTTTTTTCAGTGGTCACATGGGGTGTTACACAGCCCAAGCATTTTGAAGTGCTGTAGAATTTCGTAGAATTATTCTGTGGGTAAAAAAAAAAATCAAGAACATATTTCAAACGTTTCTCTATCAACCTATCCAAGAATGTAACGAAAATTTTAGTTTTAATTATGATTAAAAAATTCGTGAAAAGAAATTCCCAAAAATGCCCTTTTTTTTTACGAAAAAAGCTGTATTTTTTTGTTTTTTGACATTTCGACAAAATTCAAGCAGGGTCTGATTCCTGAAAGGATTCTCTTTCTGGTGACTATATTAGTTTTTGTGGGTTTTCCAGATAGTAAAAAATTTATTTTGCACTATGAACATGCAGGTTTCAGTGGCAAAAATGATGTACAAGATGTCGATGATTTTTAATGTAAAATGATAATTTCTTTATTGAAAACTCTTCAAAAAGTAGATCGAAAATGGTCACACCCCCAATGCGACCGTTTTGATGTATAAAACTATTCTTTAATCTATATACAAAAACTTTTTTTTTCGCTCGTTCTTTCTTTCGATAGATATTGAAATAGGTATAGAAAATTCTGTACTTCTATATATCTACATATATACGTTAAATTTCGCATGTAAATTCAGTCTATTTACATATCTCGCTATATACTTACCTAACGTACCTATGTAGGGGTACAAGAAAACTTCTGCCATAAAAGAAGATGGAAACAAAAAAAAAAAAAATTCTTTTTTTGATCATCTATCTAATATGTACAGATATACCCACTCATATTATAGAGATCGAAAAAAGAGACGAAAGAAAAAAAAAAAAAAAAAAAAAAAAGATTGTCAGCGATCAACTGATGGGCAAAAAAGTACAAAATTTAGGTACAGATACGTGTACATAGGGTATATGAGGCAGATTTTTATATATATATGTATTGATTCGTTTACGTATATGTGTGTAATATGTATATTGTATATATACATATAGACCCGGGACGCGCGTATGGGATATAACTTGTAGACGTATACAGATAGTAGTAACTAGAATAAACTCCATAAAACCGACTGAAACTTATTCGATCTATTTTACGAGGGAAACTTTCAGGCCTAGTCGAGGCTGCTCGGCTCATGCCTGCCAGCCAACTAGCCTGCCTGCCTGCTGAAAAACAGAAATTTCGTAAACAGGGGGTCTTCTACTACTTCTTCTTCTTCTTCTTCCTCTTCTTCTTCCTCTTCTTCTTCTTCTTCTTCGCCTAATACCTATTTCAGCATTATATTGGAGCTGGGGAAAGGCGAGGGCTGCGAGGCAAGGCTTGGCGAGGCGAGGCGAGGCAAAGCTCTTTGACGTAAAAGGTTCGTAAATCTAAAAAGAGTTTCTGGCCTTATACATGCCTATATACCTCACTTATCCTACGTGTGTATACCTATATGTACGATAAGCTATACATCCCAAATGCACACAATCGTTCAAAGCTCTGTCGAGTGTTATATACATGTATGTATCGTGTACTAGGTGTAGGTGTATGTATACACTAGGGGTGGTCCTTATTTAGGGTGTGGAGGAATTTTTTTTCTCCGACCGCCTCCCAAATCGTCTTCAAATAATTCCAAAGAAATCCTTTAAAAATTTCAGATTCATATCTCAACCTCAACCATATTCTGAGTCATATACCGTATGTTTAAGGGAACCAGTACAGCTTGGTTTCCGGAATTCGGAATACTCCAAAATGCATTTATTTGTCAGCCAAAGATTATTTTACATAAAAAAAAAAAAAAATTCTTTGAAAACCGTTGTCGTAAGGCTTTAGGCACATCGTTGTTCCGATTAAGGTCGTTGAGGGCTCATTTTGTTCAGAAAAGAAATCCTCATCGTGTGAACGAGGGAATTTTTTTTACAATTTCGTGTTGGCCAAGTTATTTGCAAATTAGTGGCCTAAATATTGGAAATTTTGGATAATTGATCGTAACTTTTCACATGAATTTTTTTTTACCAATCCCTACGTTGATAAGATGTATAATTGCTGTCTGAAGGAAGCAAGACTTTGAGAGTTTGATTGGACCAACGATGTGCCTGAAACCTTACGACAAAGTTTTTCGAAGAAAATTTTTTTTTTTGTGTGTGAAATAAGTTTTGGTTGACAAATAAATAAATTTTGGAGTACTCCAAATTTCCCAAACCAAGCTGTACTGGTTCGTTTGAAAAAACAAAAGAAAAAAATAATCGTATGTAATGAATAATTTTTTCAATCTCTTTTTGATAAAAAATATAAATTTTAATATACTTATAGTTATAAAGTGTAGATTTTCGGTTTTAATTTCTTTTTTTTTTTTTTCTATTAAAGAGAGACATGGGTATTGTATACTACATGGTTGTATATACCTATGTATATATGTAGATTATAGATAAGTGTGAGTTTCATGTTAACTTAACCTACATACATACAAGTACATCGGAGATACGTATAGGTACCTCGGAGTTCAGCGTCTTGAATTCTGACGCACTGCGTACGCTAACATTAAATAGATATATTGTACAGTGTAGGCATGGTCGTGTAAACGAAGTACTCGCATAAGAACGTACCTACTATCCGTTGCCAACGTTCTTCAACGCTCCGTTCTCGATTCCTGATTTATCGAAACAGCGTGAGAAGAAAGGAGTAAAAAAAATTTTGTCACTGTATGGTATACCACGCCGAAATTTATAGTATAGACCTATAATTTTATTTCTTTCTTTTTTTTTTTTTTTTCTTGCTTTGTTCTCTATTCTTTTCTTTTCAATCCACGTAACGGAAATTCGGTCGCGATCTCAAAGAAAACCGACACCTACTTTATGAAGTTTATTTTTTTGTCTCGAAATCGTGCCACGACTCTTCACAAAAGTGACGACAACAACAAAAAGAGAAAGTGCAGAAATCTCGGTATTTTTTTTTTTTTTTTTTTGTTTTTTTTTTCGGGTCAAGTCACGAATGGTGGGATTTTTATCTTTGAAAAGTGAATTTTAACCCAAGAACGGAACCCGAAAAAAAAAAAAATAATAATAATAATTTAGAGTTTTTTTCTTTTGTTCATTATTTCGAGTTCTTTGTCTCTCCTTACCTCGATCTTTCATGCCTGATGAATATTTTGTGAGTAAAATTTGAAATTAACGAAGGATTAGTGATAATCGGAATTTACGTAGATAGTATATCTATAATTATTCCGTCTGTCGCGGAGGCTGTGATACAACAAAGAGAAGAAGCCGGGCAAACGTCTTTGTCCTGAAACTCGTCGGAGATCGCGGCCTTTTTCCACTTTTTCTTCTTCTTCTTCTTCTTATTTTTTTATGATTTTTTTCCCGCTTCTTCTTCTCGAAAGTCTCTGAGATCCGTGTCCCGGGTTGAAGATATCCAGAGGTTGGGGTTGGTGGTTGCAGTTGGTCGACGAACCGACCAACCGACCGGGCGTCGAACGGTGCGGTACGGTACGGCGCGGCGCGGCGCGGCGCGGCGCGGCACGGCGTCGCGGCGTTCTCTCCTTTGTTCCGTCCGTACCGCGGAATCGATACCTACCCCCGCGCGGCGTCGCGCCGTCATCTCGCGCCCATTCCTTTGTTCGCAAATTAGGATTGACGGGGCAGAGGACAACCCCTTACCCCTATAACTATATCCTTCTATCACTCAACGACTCTTTTCTACACCGTTCAACGCCGAGACACTCCGCGCCGTGGTTCACTCTGCCGCACCAAGGCAACGATTTTAATTTAATTAACAAAAAATACTAGTCTTCCATTTCAAGACGTATATGCGTATAGAAAAATGTAAAAAAATTACCAAAAACGGATACACGTTCGATTTGTCATTCGATGAGAAATTTTTGTGAGATTCCAGACAGATAAAACCCCCCCGAAAAAAAAAAAAATAATGATAATATCGTCTATGTTTATTAATTCAACAATATCATTCGTATATAGAATATAATAATTATAGATCTTACGGTATGTGCGCGTAGATGATAAGTATAATATTGCGTAGTGAGATTAAAGATAGCCTTGACACGTATAGATAAATTGATATTATTTTTGGCAATATTTTTATATTCCGCCAATATAATCATCGGCTTGCGGGATATAAACTCGATTATAGATACGTCTAATAAACAAATACAAGTGATTATTATTAGGTATATGTATGTATGTATGTACTTGAGAAATAACTAGGTTTACAATTCCGAACAGATGGTATATTGTGGAATCAACTGAATACTGTGAATATCTCCATTACGAAAAATGGAAACACATATTTTTTTCTTTACCCCCATTTTCTTTCCTTTTCTTTTACGGATAAAAAAACCTTGATCGGGTTGCCGATGCACCGAGTTAACTTGGTTAGATCGATAACTTTGTTACAGCCTAGCCGAGAGGGTATATAATACGATTTAAATCGATTTTCGTGTCTAATATGTACAGCTACGTATTTTCTGCAGTACAGCGTATTTTCAATTTTGAGATAAATTTATAACAAAAATCAAACGAAGAAAGAAAAAAAAAAAAATATAAGTGATAGGGAGGTAACTTATTGGCTGACCTCGATATGGGTCAGCCCTGAAACTTCCCGCTCGGATTTTTCGAATTCTATACGTAAAAAGTTTAATTGAAAGAAGAAAAAATTCATTACGAGCGAGAAGTTAATTTTTGTTTTTTGACTGTTTATTTGTTTCAACACAAAAATTACTGGATCTATTAATTCCGAAATTTAACCAAATTTGAGTTGGAGCGAATTCTATCGATTGGGACCAAAATCGTAAAAATCTGTTGATCAGTTATCGAGATATTATCAGTGAAAATTTTATATCGTCGGACAGAAAAAGACAAAAACTCGACTTTTCACTTGTGGGATGATTGGAAAATAAATTGAAAAAAAGAAAAAAATCAGGGGGAAGTAGAAGAAAAGTATTAAGGTTTTTGGTTGCATTGAATCAAATTGTTTTTAATTCGGTGAATTATCAGCCACGAAGAATAAAGCGTAATCCAGGTGAACAGAGACCATGTATATCTGTACGTATATAGGTACCTATGTGCCCAGGATTAAAATGAAAAAAAATCATGCCTGTATAATCTTATGGAATTAATATGACCTGCGTGGAAATTAAATAACTATACACACACATATATAATATATATACAATATATATATATATATATATATATATATATATATTTTTTTGTTTCACATGGAGGGTAGAGAGGATTATTTTCTGACTGAGCTATTTTCATCCTCTTTCCTTAAATTAAGCACCCTGTATATATATACCTATAGTATATATCCTTGTACATGTATGTAGGTACAGTCGGGCAATAAAGTTCTTGTAGGGTCGAAATTTAGGCTCAGGTGTTTTAGTGTCTACGCTGTTGAGCAGGCCCATCGATGCGTTGTTTATTATATACAGGGTGTCCCAGAACTAAATGTCCAAAATGAATGGTGGCCTAGAGGAGGTCGAACTGAGTAAATTGTCCCGAAGAACATGGGGTCTGCGAAGTCGCGTTCGCGAGATATCACAAGTTAAAAAAAAAAGTATCGCTTTGCGCCGCCGCGACGCGGCGCAAAGCGATACTTTTTTTTTTTAACCTGTGATATCTCGCGAACGCGACTTCGCAGACCCCATGTTCTTCGGGACAATTTACTCAGTTCGACCTCCTCTAGGCCACCATTCATTTTGGACATTTAGTTCTGGGACACCCTGTATATTTAGGAAGTATTTCTTACTTTACTTTGAGTAGGTAGTCTGCCCGATTCGCGTTCTCAGAGAACGGGGTATGCGGAGCGAGGGGGCTGCTCAACAGCGTAGACACTGAAACGTCTGAGCCTGAATTTCGACCCTCCAAGAACTTTATTGCCCGACTGTACATACTAGCCATTTACCTGAGGGTATACCATACATGTATGTATTATACATAATACATACGCGATGAGAACAACGTAAACACTCGAAAGTGGTGGAGAGGTCCCCATGGCTCGGTATGAGAATCTTACGTTAGTATAGAGAAGAAAAGAAGAAGAGAAAAAAAAAAGAAATAAATAAAGAAGCTGTACAGGTATATATATATATATATATATCTGAGTATATAAAAATTTCTATATACATACATACTTCTCGTACGTATAAAGGGTGATCAATTTCAATCTTTTATATGCAATTTACTTGGCAAAGGGATGGGGGCGGGGAAGGGGAATAGGAGGGTTGTGGAATAATGGTGATACGGGCTAAAGTTTTAAAGAAAAGTTAAAGTAGGTACATAGATCAAAGAGTTTTCGACAAGATTTTTCAAGGAAACTTTCTTCCTGTTTTTTATTTTTTTTTTTTTTCTCTTTGTTCGCGATTTTTGTCTTATTTTTAGAAATCCAGAATATCGTGATCATTTTTTTTCAGTAATCGGTGTATACGGTACATATACGACAGATATGAAACAAAATAAAAATGAAATTCTGTTCCAGAACGTGACTATGATCAATTTACTTTTTATTTATCTATTTTTTTTTCTCATTTCGTTTCGTTTTTTTTTTTTTTTTTTTTTTCGAAAAAGGTAAAGTAATATGAGAAAATCTAAGCAGCAGTAGGTAGCTTGTCAAACCCCGTGAACGAGAAGCGTTCCGTGACTTTAGCAGAAAGCTTTTTTTTTATCTTTTTTTTGCTTCGTTTTTTTTTTTTTTTTTTTTTTTTTATTTTCATTCGCCCCGGGATCTCCATTATTTCGCAAGTGAATCGCCGAAGAAGATTAAAATGTACCACTCTCTGTATATTGCATGAAGTATTATTATTTTTTTTTTTTTTTTTTCATTTTATTTTGTCTCTCCGCATGTTATTATCTCTCTCCTTTTTTTTCTTTCGGTTTTCTTTTTCTTTTTACTTTTTTTATTTTTTTACCTTATTCTCATTTTGACTGGACTTCTTTCTTTTTGATTTTTTTTTTTTACTTTCATTTTCTTTCGTCATTTCTAACGTCCCCGCAAATGTCCGGTCCGGTTTCATCACCCACGACGCCGTCTCTCCACGTCTTAATTTTTTTTTTTGCTTTTCTTTTCATCCTCCCTCTCTTCCCTCTTCGCCTTCTTAATTTTTTTTCTTCCACATTTTATTCCTTCGTTTTTATTTACTTTTATTTACTTTTTTTTTGCTTTTTCTTTTTTCTATTTTTCCCTTTTTTCTTCCCCTCTCTTCTCTATACTCATGGGTATACCCGTGCGTATAGCAGATCCATACATATACACACGCGCAAGGACACACCGCACGCACACTTTGTTGAGAAATTGGTCCCCTCAACTTGAAGGAACGAGGACGTGGGTGGTTTGAAACTTTTCGTCAGCGTTTATATCTTAGGGTTAGGTATATACCGTTAAATTTTTCGCCCCCAGGTATATACATATAAATATAAATATAAACATACATATATATTATACTATATACCTACCTTATATTTTGCAAACAGCCGCGACCGCTGCACGAGTCGCGCGATTCGCTACGATTATAATTTTTTTTCTTTCTTCATTTATCCCAAAAAATTAATCATTCTCGAATTTTCGATTAATATCCAAAGTCCAATGGCGCAAAAAATAAAAGGTATAAGTGAAATTTGTGTGTAAGTAGCTTATAGTTGTCAAAGGCAGTACAACACGGTCCTTTGTTAATCGGAAATGCGTATCTACAAGGGGCGCGTTTTACCAAGGCAGAATGATGATGATGAAGGGTTTCTGGGCGTAAAGCGAAGTTTAAAACCGTGACACGGTATAATGTATAATTAATGTTAATTTGTGCACGTATAAGTTGGGGAGCGTGTTCAATGAGTCTCAAGTCCAAAGTCCCCGAGTCCCGAGTCCCCAGTCCCGAGTCTTGGAAGGGCCTCGCAGGATTCGGTAACTCGGAGTAGGTATGTACGTACGTCCTCCTCCTATATACAACGTTATACGAAACAGCTGGGGATCAAGAGAATGACTAATGTAAGTTACAGAGAGCCGTATTACAGGCCCTTCGCAACAGGAACTCTTACCACTTCGAGGCTTATTGTTATACCTTCGTCGACGTTGTCCCGGGTGAACGGGCTTACGGTTCTGGTTCTAGTCCTGGTTCTGGTTCTCATTTTGGTTCCGTTTCTGGTTCAGCACTGGGCGTTAAATGTCGTGTACTGCTGCAGGCTTTTGCGAATTTGGTTCGTTCTGCGCTCAGCGGATGGCTTATAGCTACATATTATACTCTGCAGGACGAGCGTTGTTTGCGGTTTCGATTTCGTTCCAAATTCCCTGTTCCTTGTTCCGAATTTACAATCGCCAGTTCCACTTCCACCTTCCACTGAGGTTCGGTAAATGCGACGACGGGGTTCATGAATATTCATTACATCAGAGCGCGTGTCGCCCGTTCTCGTCGGGACCATATACCCACGGTATATACATACGTATATACCAATACACATGCATTCGTATATGTATATATGTATACTACAGACGCGCTTTCCAATTACGGAAATTTCGAATTTGACCGCAAAGCAGACAAAAAAAAAAAAAAAAAAAAAAATTGTAAATCATTTGTCATCCAGAGATTTGACCAGATGTTTGGATCCAACGGTAAATTTGCGAGGTGGCAACGCGTTTGTTATACCATTTTTTTAATCCTTTTTCTTGCGATTATTGAATAGCCAATTCTCTCTTTCTTTAAGAACTAAAAATCCTACTTTTGCAGCTTAGAAATTGACCTGTGGCGATATTTGGAGAGTTTTCTTCGTTGTGAAAACCAGAAATCGTTAATCTATAGAATAGAATATTTTTTCGCAGCGTAGCTGTCGTTTGGAAAAAGTTTTTCCGAGGAAATTTTATATTACATTCTCAATTTGGTTCGATTATGTCAAAATCTGAGACTAGCCGTTGGTCCGGTGAAAAATTACCAAGAAACCTTTTCTGTTCAGAAAGCTTGTTGCTACAGATTCAGCGCAAGAGAATTTCAAAAAAGTATTTCTTGCTCGTGAAATATGAATTTTGATCAAAAAACTATTGAAAAATAATGAAATATCGTCACGTTTTTGCTTATAACTCGGCTAAAAATCAAATTTCTGAAATTCTGTTCGGTGATCCTTCAGAGACTGAATTTTTGGACAAAAAATATATCTTGACGATTTTTCATCAGATCCATGGTTAATCTAAAAATTTGACAAAATCATATGAGTCTGTTGAGAAAAGTGTAGAAAAGATAATTTGATTTTTTAAGCTGAAATATCGATCATTATATACCCGATTTTATTTCATTGGTTAACGATTTACGATTATCGAAAGGAAAGAAAGACAAAAAATAAAAAACTGATAGAAAATTCGTTTCAGCTTTGCGAAACGCGAATTTGCGTCAGGGCGCGTATTGATCCGCTTGCAATAAAAAAAAAAAAAAAAACGATAAAAATTCAATAGCTTAATAAATTTACTTGCTTTATCTTTTTTTTTTTTCTTCTTTTTTTCTCTATCGACTTTCCCAGGCCAGGTGCGTGGCTTACGAGTAGCGAATATGCGGCCGTGTGATAATACCAACGCAAATTTCGTAGGTACGATTCTATGCGGTCCGGTTGCGGTTTAGTCGAGGCGGAACCCTTTGCGGTTTCAAGGCTTCGACGAAACCCTTCAACCATCTCAAGGAGAGCGCGATTTTCCGCCCATGCATAAACGAATTGATTTTGGCAGCCGCGAAATAGCTCGATTGAGTTTATACTACCGGTCACTAAAGCTTCGGGTATCCAAGGTCGTCACGGGAGTATGGAAACGAATTCCTGACTTTTTTCGCCTTTTGAATTTTTGGAGATAAATTTTTTTCTTTTTTTCTCCCCTAAATTTGACGAATCCAAGTCATAATTATTGAGAAATGTTTACGTTTGGAATATTAGAATCAATAAAAAATATTTAAAAAAAAAAATACGAAACTCCGAAAGTTCAAGAATCTGAAAATTTAATGAGCGGGGCACGACGCTCCATACTCAAATTTCAAGTTTCGTAGTTTTGCCCCTTCGGATCTTTAGCTTTTCGAATTTCGAACCCTCGGTATTTTTCGATTTAAAGTTTTTTAGTTGTAGGTAAAGTTGACTTAACGATCCGATCAAAAAAAAAAAAAAAAAAGGCTATTCTTATTTTTGGTAGATATCGAGAAAAAAAAAACAAAAAAAATAGAGAAAATTTGTCCCCATTAATAATATAAGTAGAAAAATAAGAAATAGAAGCTAAAGTGGATGAAGACGAAGAATAAGAAGATAGAGAATAAATAAAAAAACAAAAAAAAAAACAATGTGTTTACATTAATAACAAAAATATCCAATTCCCTCGAAGAACAAACCGGTGTTCTTTTGCTCCGGCTTCGATCTGCTGCAGAGAAAAAGTTACGAGGCTTTTATTCGAAGGAGGCGTATCCCGACCACCGGCGGCTTCGAGAAGAGAGTGCTAGGATTTATATAGAAGACATTTCTAGCCTCGGTTTTACTCCATTCTTTTGAAATTGCGGATTGCAACACAAACCCAAATCCACACCCACGCTCGCATACGTATAAACAGACAAGTTTTATGTACGTATTTACTTAGGATATCTATATATATACACGACTACAAATTAATGTCTACGAGCTAATTGTTTTATATCGAACCGAATGGAATACATATAGAGCCAACCAAGGAGGAAAAGAAGAAGCCTCTATCCATTCCGCCTTGCGCAATTTTATTTCGATTCATTTATTTTCATCCTCCCTTTCTCTCTCTCTCTCTCTCTCTCTCTCTCTCTCTCTCTCTCTCTCTCTCTCTCTCTCTCTCTCTCTCTCTCTCTCTCTCTTTGCAATCGGGTTAAACTTATTTTCGCAAGCGTTTTCACCGTTTCCCATTCATTTTCTTTTGTTTTTTCTAGTTTTCTTTTTTTTTTTTTTTTCTTTGTTCTTCTGGTGTTTCGAAATGAAATTTTTCAAACTCAATCGCGATCAATTAAAAGGGCGATATTCGATCTCTACAAAACGAAACATAAAAAAAAAATCAAAATTTCAAGATTTAAGATCACTTCAAAAGATTTTCCAGATATTTTAGAAACAATTTTCTTTCTCAAGGATTCGATAACATTTCAAATGATTTCTAACTTGACTTGAACTAATTTCAAATGATTCGACAAAAAAAAAAATTGAATTTTTTTTTTTTTACACACAGATTTCACAAGATTGCAAAAGGTTGCAAAAGATTGCACAATATCTCGTCTAAGAATTACATATACGTATACGTATGTACCTACGTAAAATTTCAATATGCGCATTTAGCCCTTCGATTCTTCTGACATGACTTTTTCTTCCGTTTTCTTCTTATCCCGTCGATTTCTCGAATTTTTATAGCTTGTGTTACAAAAATATCGTTTCTAAGGATAAAATAAAAAGGAGAAAGAAAAAAAAAACTGAAGAAGAAAAAGGAGAAGTCCGGGGCTCATAAATTCCTTCAAATCGACGTACGGTTTGCGTAAAAATACACTCGCCTTTTTTTCTTTTTTTTTTTTTACATATGTATACATACCATCTAACGTTAACTTTTTATAAGCTTTTACTTTTCTATTTTCCTATTTTTATTTATTTTTTTCTATTTTATTTCTCCTTTCCACGTTTGTATGAAAATTAACGTTTGATTAATTTATTCTACGTAACCCGAAATATAACACGGCCGTAGAAGTGCGTAAGACTGTTGTATAATGACTAATGCGTCGTGTCCAACAAGCGGAAATGAATAAATATCGTTAAAAAAAAATTGTAATAATAATAAAGAACTACATGAAGTAACATGAAAAAGAACAGAACTAAAGTGAGTAAAATAAAACTAAAACACCAGAAAATCTTGTAGTTGATATATCCAGACGAATACGAATGTAGGTATGTTACATAGGTATGTATACATATATCTAGATGTATATATATATATATATATATATATATATATATATATATATATATATATATATATATATATATATATATATATATATATATATATGCGAACGGTAATAAAATAGAATTGAATGAATCATGATCGTTATCGGTTATCGGCTAGCAGCAGCCTCGTCCTCCGCTGCAGCACAGAGGAAAATAGTCATTCGCCGCGTATCGTATCGTATACACAGCAACGTATACGGATACACGAACAATTCCAAGAACCTAAAACTCCTACTCCTCGTCGTCGTTGTCGTTCGATCGTTCGTTCCTTCGTTCGTTCGTTCGTTCGTTCGTTCGTTCGTTCGTTCGTTCCGTATTACCTGAGAGAGAGATAAGAACCCTCTCATCGATCACTATACTATTACCTATTACAGTGGCTCACGATCCTTCAGTAGCAGACACGTTAAAGGTGAACGTATATATAGAAACTAAACGTATATACATGTCGTGTGTGCGCACGTGCTTTCTCGTATCAGTGTGAATAAAAGAGGCTCGTTCGTTCGTTCGTTCGTTCGCTCACTCGCTCGCTCGCTCGCTCGCTCGCTCGGCTCGTTCACTCGTTTCTAAGAACGGGGCATCCCTCCGTCTCGTGACAGTGATTCAGCGAAATAATTTGTATCGATCATTGGGAAGCCAAGGTAGGAAGACGCGTCGTGCGTTCGTAGATATACAGATATAAGTATAACTCTAGCTGTACACCTGGGTGTCTGGGTATCCTCTACAATAAGCTAAACGTGATCGAATATCGATAGTAATCCTTACACTCGATAAGACGTTGCGGGTGTTAGTTCTACAGCTGTTCAACTTTGTTGTAGCTATTAGAATGAAGGTGAATTTTTCTAACATCTGTTATGGACGCTTGTCACCTTGCGTTAACCATTTTTCTTTTATCTTTCTTTCTCTCTCTCTCTCTCTCTCTTTTTATATATCGAAGAATCGATCGTCCGGAAGCTTCTTATTGGATTCAATTCACGAACCGCGACTTTATAGAAACGGAGACACAATTAATCGCGGTTGATTGAAGAGAAGAGAATGAGTAAAAGAAAATAAGAGGGAGAGAGAGAGAGAGAGAGAGAGAGAGAGAGAGAGAGAGAAAGGAAAGGGAAACGGTAAAAGGGAAAATGGAAAAATAAAGTAATCGGTTTTGAAAGCAACTTTATCATATTATATACCCTATGTATACATACAATACATATATATATATATATATATAATACACATATGTATGTACGTATACCTGAAAGTAGGTGAGCGGGAAACGTCCCCTCTTATCAGGTTTACCAGTCCTATGATTAAAGGCCTCCCAGAGTTCAGCTGATTTAAATCAAGATTTTTATCGAACCCTCGCGCGAGTCAACCGCTATTTTATATATTCTCTTTTATTCTAAATTACTCGAACGTGTAGGTATAACTCTGACTGCCGGAAAAAAGAAAGAAGGTGAAAAAAAAAAAAAAAAAAAAGCGTAATAAAGAACAAAAGAAAAAATAAATAAAAACTACATGCTCTACCGAGCAGATAACAATCGATCATTTTTGTCAAACAAAAGAAGAAAAAAAAAACCTGTTACTCTACTTGAAAAAAAAAAAAAAAACCCCGAGTCTTTTAAGTGAATTAATTGACGAGAAGAGTGAACAATGAAAATCGAAGCTTTTGATAATAAAACAGGAAAGTAATAAAATAGACAAGAAGAATAATAGGAGAGAAAAAATGCGATTTATTTGTGATGAATATTGTGTATTTTATAGCGTCGATACTATCTACTTTCACCTGCTCGTTCGTTCATCCTGTAAAGAAAAGAAAACGCACCGACGCGACGCGACGCGCGTCTATATACCCTGTACCAATCTGTGTGTGTGTGTGTGTGTGTGTGTGTGCGCGCGTAACCGTGTGCGTCTGTATGTGTATAATGGATATAGCTATATGTTATATATGGTATTTCCTCAGCGGTGAATCCGCTGCCGGGTTCCCCAGCTGACTGGCTCGTCTCGCGCGAGCGCAGATCACGCGTAATCGCACCCCGACGCACCCTCGACGCACCTCAGTGCCGTTGGCTCAAGGACAAGAGCGAGAGAACAGCTATAAAAAGAGCGAGAGAGAGAGAAAGGGAGATAGGAGGCCAGTGCAGCCAGCTGACTGGTGAACGTTCGGTATATTCCGTAACCGTTCGGTTATTATCGGATCTTTGTCCGGCTGGCGTGCACGAGGGAGCCGGCTCGCGACGTTCGACTGTCAGTTAGCGCTGGGACATTCGCGGAGAATGACAGTGCGGTTACAGAGAAATAAGAGACACGAGACACTCCTAGTTTGATATAGAAACAGAAACGAAACGGAAAGAGATATATAAGGGAATGAAAAAGATATAGAGGGGACAAGAAAAGAATAGAAATAAATATACAGTGAGAAAGGAAGTTTTTTTGTTTGTTAATAAAGAAAAGAAAGAAAGAAAGAGAAAAAAAAAGAAGAAAATCTCGTAAACCGATAATAATAAAAATAAATTGATAAATAAAGAAACACACATCACTCTCGATAAATATTTGCCAGTATATTAAAAAGAAAGAAAAAAAAAGAAAAATTATATATACATATACGTACATACCTATGTATGTGTATATATTTATATTGTATAATAATATGAGATAAGATATTTGAGAGGATTGATATAATAATAACAATAACGATAATGATAATATATTGTATAATAAAAAGTATTATTATTATTATTTGAAGGTGATATATATTCCGAACGAAATAAAATACCTATAATATATAGAGGTAAGAGAGAGAGAGAGAGAAGTAAAGTAAGTAAAGGTAAGAAGGTGAAGTAAGTTGGTCGCCGGTACCGTAAAGTCCAAGATTCGTCGGGTCAGCTTGGCAATAAGATTATCTTGTGATAAAATCGTGATAAAAAACAAAAAAAAAAAAAAAAAAAAAGAAGAAGAAATTGGTCTAACCTTAAGCTTGGGGTAGAAGAAAACGAAATAAAACAAAACAAAACAAACACATTAAGTCGAGGATAAGAGATTAACATGTATATGTATATTGTCTGCACGTGAATATATAACGCGGATCAATCAATCAATCAATCAATAACTAAATCTGTATATATATATATATATATATGTATTAAAAAAAAAAAAAAAAAAAAAAAAAGAAATAAAGAAACAAATAAATGAATGAAAAGGAAGAAGATGAAAATTCAAGAAGAAGAAAGAAAAATTGAATGTGAAATACTGTGATATAAATACGCAAATTGAATATAAAATATTGCATAATTTTATAATATATAAACAAAAAGAGAGAAAGAGAGCGAGAGAGAGATAAAAGCAAAAAAACAAAAACTATGAGATGAATAATATCGATGCTTCTTTTCTAATCATATAATAATAATTAATATATCTATATACATCATATGAAAATCTATATATATACGTGTAAATGTGTGTGAGTGAATTAGGATTTTTCAATTGCAAAATAAATTGTGATTTAATAACACAACATTCTAAACAAATAAATAATTGATTATAAATAAATATATAAATAACTATCTGCCTCTTACTTCGTTCTGGCTCGCCGCTAATAAATATTATAACGCGCGACACGATTTGAATGTGAAGTTAGTACAAACCACGGAAGAAAAAACGAAAGAAAGAAAGCCAGCCGGTTTCATCATTGTAAGTCTGCAATTACGAATTTCAATCTTTTTTTTGTTTGTTTTAAATTATTTCTATATTCAAACTAGATATATTACGCATATTGTTATTGGTTTTTATTTTTTATTCTTAAGCTGCGTTGCGATATGTCAAACGGTTTAATTAACTGTCAATCGGGGGAACCGAGGGGGAAACTAAAATCGATGTAAAGACGACGATTTTTCTCTTATTCGCATCAAAGATATATGTTTTATATACATTCCGTATATTCAATGATGAAAACTGTCTATTTTTATTGTTGCGATGATAAAATACGCTTATCAAAGATGAAAAATAGAGAGAAAAAAAAAAAATTATCTTATTAAGTATTTAAATACGTATAGGTATATTTGTTCTGATATTTAAACGAACGAGGAGAGTTCGTTAGTAGGCATTCGTATGTATTATGACATTTTCCCTACTCACTGTTTCTTCATTTATATATTTACTTGTTTTTATTTATATCATTTTCTTTTATTTTATTTCTTTGAATTCTTTTTTTTTCTTATTATCATTATCATCATTATTCATTCATTTCATTTCATTAGCGCAATTGGTTATGACGTTATTTATTTAAAGATTATTAATAACTTAACGCAATACTCGATTATCATTGCGTAAGCTGTAACTGTGAGTTACACGGCGTGTTCGTAGCGTAAAACCACTATAATATAACTACTACGACAATATATTATATATAGATCGTAAACTTTTGCTTTAAATTCGAATTATTAGAGCGTTCGTTTGGGTCCGTTCGTTCGTTCGTTCGTTGGTTGGTTGGGGCCAGTTGTCGATTCGTTAGTGACAACTCAATCCTCTAGAAATTAGACAATCTAGACTAGGAAGAAGAAAATCAGACTTATGGCTGTGCCAGCAACTCCTTAATGCACGTACAAATATTGCCAGAGTATTATACTTATATATTTTATATAGTATACATATTTTTTTTCATAGCGATATTAGATGTAGATAGAACGAAGATAATCCGTGCCGATGTTATACACCTACGTATGTAGTACACAAATAGGTATTATTCCGCTGTATCACTCGTACATACAAGAAAAGGAAGAGACAACTTCGACCGATGCTATTATTCATTTCCCTGTTAATATGATATATCGAGGAATTCATGTACATATAATGATATTCAAAAAAGAAGTATATACGTATATGCATGAGGATCAGATAATTAATCGATTAATTATTCGATTGTTACTCATTTTCCTTTATCTTTTTTACATTTTTTCTTTTGTTTTCTCTTAATCCAACGTTCACGCTATGTCGTACATATTTTTATATTATAGTTGTAATGCACGTACGTATTTGTATTAGGTATACGTAGATATATATATATATATATATATATATATATATATATATATATATAATAATAATACGTCAAGGTTCGCTGACACTGTGTTTTATTTAATTTAGATTAAACGGTGTGACTCATCGCGGTGCAGTATTGCACACGGGGCGTTAAATTTAACCACCGTACTATACGTGTACATATATGTACTGTTTCTTACACCAATATATATGTATATAATATATATATATATATATATATATATATATATATATATATATATATATATATATATATATATATATATATATATATATATATATATATATATATATATATATATATATATATATATATATATATATATATATATATATATATATCACAAAATTGGATAATTAATTAAAACCTGAAAGTAGTATACATACAGGCACATAAGCGTGTATATATATATATAATTATACATGGCGAATTTCAAGAGGTAAATAAATTATTCCATTATTATTTTTATTTTTTTTCTCACCATCTTTCTTTATATTCTTACAGACGTGGCGAAATAATTGATAGTTTTATACTTATTCAATTTATATATGTATATATGTACATTTATTGTACATATAGTATACCTGTATGTATATATTTCTGTAAAAAGAAAGTTAAAACAAAAAAAAAAAAACTTTTTTTTTTGTTTTTTGTTTTTTGTTTCGGTAGAAAATGAATAATCGCATTCATTTATTTCGAATCCCTGTATACATACCTGTATATATATATATACATATATACTACATGTATGCATTTTTTTTTTTTTCTTTAAACTGTTATAATGAATTATTGATTCCCATATTTCACGTCATTAATTCTTGTACGGTATAGAGGTGTGTAATTATATTTGTTGATTGTCAGTTTTCCGTCGTATGTACGTACCTTATACCCCTTACATACCGCTATACGTCTTTTATTCTCTTCCTCTTCCCTATTCATCTTCTATAGTACAATTGAGTTAACGTAAGCTACGGTATGGAATCTTGCGTACATAATATTATATATAGTGTTAACACCGAAAATCTTCTTTTGTTTGAATTGACTCTGATTCTTTATTCATGCATTTCCGCCTGTCCGCACCACAGCCAACAGCCAGTAGTCAAGGGTAAATACCAGGAAAGATCTCTTCTCTCGCCCCCCCTCGTGTCCCCTCTTTCGTTTTTTTTTTTTCTTTTCTTTCTTTCTTTCTACATCTCACCTTTTCTTTTCTTCTTTCCTTCTCTCGCTTTTATGTCTATGTATCGTTATTTATATATATTTATTCAATTTTTTCCGCTTCTATAATACAATGTAGTACATATATACTCGTATGTATTATATATGTGTATGAGAAACAAGAAGGAAATATAAGGTTTAGCAATATTCCGGAGCTATAAAACTTCGACGGAGCTATTAGTTAGTTACAATTACGAACGTGGAACGCGAAATAGGAAACACGAAACATCGCGGTAGTCGGTAGGTGTATAGGGCGGCGGTGTACGGGTGCAGTGCAATGCAATTGCGCCGGGGCGGAGGGAAGTTAGGGGGTCTTGAGCTGAGTCTGATTTGCATTTTATTACACCAGCGCTATCCGTCTCTCTGCAGTGGAAGCCCACATTCATATGACGGAATGCATCTATGCATACGAATTGCTTTTAAAGTGCATAAATTGCATTCGCTTGTCAGAGGTCGTGAGCTCCAAAGACTTACATATCTATACGTATATACTATATATATATATATATATATATATATATATATATATATATATATATATATATATATATATATATATATATATATATATATATATATATATATATATATATATATATATATATATATATATATATATATATATATATATATATATATATATATATATATATATATATATATATATATATATATATATATATATATATATATATATATATATATATATATATATATATATATATATACGATTTGTACGGTGTGTATGTGTGTATCTGTGTATGTGTTGTTGAAGAGGATAAGATGAGGAAGATGAAGAAGAAGAAGAAGAAGAAGAAGAAGGCGAGTGAAACTTGATCTCACGAAAGCTCCTCTATATTTACTGTTTAACGTGGTTCACTCTACTTTACTTTATACTTTATTTTACACATGCATCAAAGTTTGTACATATGTATACATATATATATAAAAACTTTTTTCTTCTTCTACTTTTTTTTATACATTTTATTCTTTCTGGTTTTTTTTTTTTTTCATTCTCTGTTCTTTTTTTCTGCGGCCAATTAATTCGTTTCGTTTAATCATTGACGTTTCCACATCATATTATTATTATTATTATTATTATTAATGGACAATTATTCGGGTAAAATTGTTAGTAAAAAAAAAATGAAATAATTCACGATTCATACGACTCGAGATCGATGAATGTAGAAAAAAAAAAAAAAAAAAATAATAATAAATAAAACGTTTTCGCTCCACTTATTATACCGAGAAACAACGAATAGAAGGGCAGCGATAAGGAAAGAATTTTTTTTACACGCGATCCAAACTGGTGACTAATTTCAATCGTGTTACATACATGTACATAGTAGTAGTATTATTATTATTATCATTATGTAGTGTATAGTGATAGTGATGACGCAGATATTTATCAATGATCAATATTTGTCATATTTTTTTATTCTGTCTTATTTTATTTATTTTTTCTTTTTTTTTTTTTTTTTTTTTTGTTTACCCTGATTAAGAATGCTCGTAAAATTATATATTTTCGTTATTGCATCACTTTTTGTCCGCAAAAAAATATTCTTTATAGATTTAATGAGTCAATTATTATCGAGAATTTATATGTCGATGTATATATGTATCTAGAAATGAAAAATTACGGTATATACCTATATATATGCATACGTATATACACGTCAAAATATTATCTGAAATAATAAAATTAAATCAGAAAAAAATTTAATAAAAGAAAGAAAAAAAAAAAACACCCCTCAAAATTTTATATAATTTATTAAAGAATAAATTTTGATTCAGGATCTACTTCCTCTGTTTCGGTACAGGTAAATTTTGTGGAGATTAAAAAAAAAAAAAAAAAAATCAATAGAAAATTTTGACTTTTTTTTTGGACTTGGAACATTTTTCGTTGATTTGTCTAAGCGAAGGTATGTAGTACATGCATACGTACATACATGTATACATATAGGCTGGTACAATTATATTCGCTGACGTAATTTGTAGTGAAAAAAACGATTATTCAGTATACATATATATACTGTACATAGATATATATATATAGATATATAGATATATGTAAAATGTACATACATACATCTAACGCTTAATATAAATCACGAGAATAGCTAGATCTTCGATCCTTATAAATTTTTAACCATTTTCTGTGCGGTTTGCCTTAAGAATTACCAAGTATGTACAGACAGCCGGTAAACAGCTCTATAGGCTGTAATGTACAGGTATAACCGAGATTTACTAGGTGCTCGTTGAGGTCGAGCTGTATTAAAGTCAAGATTTTTTTCTCAAGGTTTTTAGTCTACGGGTTAGTTTTGATTCGTTTGTCTGCAGATTTATTCCCTGGAATACCAAAAAAGAGAAAAAAAAAAAAAAAAAAAAAAAAATGAATAAAATAATCAAATAAAAGACTAATAATTATACAAATATATATATAAATATATACTCATAACGCGCGCGCGTGTGTATTATACCGCGGTTTACACGGAAACACGCGAGACTGTAACACGTATTCTCAGTTGAGTTACGAAATCGTTCATCATTCGTTCGTTCGTTCTCTCTCAAACATCGAAACAGGCCGATAATTAGTATAACTAATATCATACATGCGGTTATCTCGTCGAATAGAGTTGTAGTTGTTATACACATATACAGGGTGTCACAGAAAACATGCCGAGGCTCTCGCATAGTAAATCTTGATCATAAATGGGATCGAAATTTCCTTAGCCGTTTTTTCCTGAGATGCATAGATTTTCCGTTATAATTATTTTAATTTCAGCCAATCACGCGCCGCCTATGATCGGGCAGTATGTCGGTGTGCCTCCCGCTCGCTTGTGTGCACTCGAAATACAACCGCGCGGGAGGCACACTGACATATGGCCCGGTCATAGGCCGTGCGTCATTGGCTACAATTGAAATAATTATAACGGAAAATCTATGCATCTCAGGAAAAAACGGCTAAGGAAATTTCGATCCCATTTATGATCAAGATTTACCATGCGAGAGCCTCGGCATGTTTTCTGTGACACCCTGTATACATATAACAGCTATAGTTCGAATACGTCGACGATCGTTTTATGAATTTATTGGTACACCCGGATTGGCTTTCGGATTGCAGGCTTGTCGTCGTTATCTCTCTCCTTCTCTCTCTCTCTCTCTCTCTCTTTTTCATTTTTTTTTTTTCTCGAAATCTTTCCATGTATTTATTTATTTATTTATTTACTCATTCATTCATTCTTTTTGGTTTTTTTTTTTTTTTTTTTTTTCTTCATCGATTTATTTTTTAATCCATTTTTTTTCTTGTTCTCTCATTTCTTCTCAATTTAAAATATACATATATATCATACATATATATATATACCTATATACACATACGAGTATCATTTTAGATTCTGCGGTCTTCGCGACTATAATATACCGAAAAAAAAAAAAAATTTATTCATTTTTCTGCTATTTTTTTTTTTTTTCTTCTTTCTTTTTTCTATTCATTTTTTCGAAATAATTTTTTTTCAGGTACCATATGAGATCAGAAATATGTACACATTTTGCTTTTTATCTTTGACTGTGAAATACCATCGTTCGACGAACTTGAGTTTAATCTTCTTTCTCTTCTTTCTGTCTTGGTTTTTTTTTTTTTTTTTTCTTTCGTTCTAACTTTTTCTTTCTGGTTTTTTTAGAATGAGAAACTAAGACTTGTACCTATACCAACGCAATATGTATACCTATATAGCGACTAAATAGAAATAAGCTTTGAATAAAATTTGATATTTATTCTTAATTTTTTTTGTAATTCATCCAACTAATGGCGCTTCCGCGGTAGGTTACTCGAGGGAATTATTAAACAAAAGGAAATGATTGTGAAGAGTCGGTGCGAAGTACGTCGAGTGTGAAGTTTATTATAAATAGAAGCCGTATTTTCTTTTCTAATTTTCTCCTTCTCTTTCATTTTTAATTATTTTTCTTTTTCTTTTCCTTTTTTTTTTTTTTTTTTGTAACCCTTTGGCAAAGAATCCTCGATACATAGGTACAATTTTCACGAAACACTGCAGACTGAGATTACCTACTCGTTGTTTTTTTTACCTTTTTCGTGAATTTAATATATATATTATATTATTATATATTAATATTAATGTTCTCTCGTCTTCTCTCCTCTCCTGATTATATACCGCGCACTCGTTTCCTTAAGACTTTAACGCGTATGTATACCCATCTCTATACGTGCTCGAGCAATACTCTCATAAAAATATACATCCTTACGATCGTTTAGCCTCGAAAGTTTTAACAACTTTTTTCGTTAACTTAAATCTCATCTTCTTCTTATTCTTCTTCTTGCCGCTAAAGCAGCATTAAACAGCAGCGCAGCAGCGCAGCAACGCGCATATATTTCTCATTATAATATCGTATTCTCTATAAACGTTTTATTAACCCGTTCCAAAGATTTTATATCAGCGATAATTTATGCCGAAGAGATTTTTTTTTCAACTTGAAAAAAAAAAAAAAAAATTTTTTTTTCGTTCGTTTGGAAGAAATTAAGCGAGACACCCTGTATATAATATCTATGGATATATAGGTATATATATATATATATATATATATATATATATATATATATATATATATATATATATATATATATACACACCTATAGCCGTACTATACTATAACCTACACTAGTAATAATTTGTCCTGATGCCCGCGAGTCACGTTGGCGCCAGACGATAACCGCGTGCGGGACATTTCGAGAGGAAACTCGAAAGTTAATATGTACCGTTAGTTGTATTGAATTTGCTCGAGGCAAATTTACGTGACGTCACGGCGAGAACGATCTCGAACTTTTATCGTGGTGGCAGATCGTGGAACGCACGATCGCGGTTTAGGGTATATAATTGTATGTACAATGTTTACGTATATACATTATACATAGGTTTGTATGTATGTGATTCAAAGAAACTATAAAGAATTAGAAGAACGAGGTAAAATTGTAAAATTACAAAAAAAAAATACAAAAATCTGAATAAATGACGGTTAAAAATGTCCTTTGCAATGATCGGAAAATCTGTGTAGTTGAGCAACTATATACACGGCTATTATACCTATACATATATACATATATATAATATATGTATGCAATTATATACTAATTGAGGTAAAGTATAAACGGTCGCCGCGTGCGTGACGTTATAGGTATAGGTATATTCAGATAATAGATCGGATCGAATCTCTATCGCGTTCTAGTTATACTACATATGTATATATATATATATATATATATATATATATATATATATATATATATATATATATATATATATATATATATATATATATATATATATATATATATTTTTTTTTTATTTTTTCACTTTTTCACTTTCGCTCTCTATTTTCAAATTTTTTTTTTTTCTTTTCTCTTCTTGTGTCAAAGATAAGAACGCGGACCATGTACATAGATAAGGCAAGAAAAGAGAGGAGAAAAAGTAAGGGGGAAAAAAAAAAATGAAAAAAAAAAAAAAAAACCAGGCGCAATGCCCTGATAACGACCGCGCCGCGCTTTGTATATAATATACGTATACGCACGTATATGCAGCTGAACAATTTCTCGCGTGGTACGAACAGCGAGTACACGCCGCACAGTATCGCGGGAAACGAGTCGCGCTGCTTGTGGTATAATAACGATAAAACCCGGATGATAGCGATATTATACACGATTATAGTACATCAATATTTCCCCCACCCGTTATCTGTGTACATGTGTATCCGTAGTTTTCCGATTTTTTGAATTTTTTTCTCTTCTCTTTTCATTTTGAATTCTGATTTTTTTTTTTCCTTTCAATTTACACTTTTTTCTCATTTTTCATTTATTTTTTTAATCTTTCTCTTACATTTATCAATGCGTTAGTCTTTTTTTCCTTTCTTTCTTTCTTTCTTTCTCGCTTTTCTTTTTTTTTTTTTTTTTTCCTTCTTTTTCTCTGTGTTCATTTGTTTTTCGTTTATTCGAGATCTGGAAATAGCACGTCTTCAATCTTTCTTCTGCCTCGCGCTCTCTCTCTCTCTCTCTCTCTTTCTTCTTCTTTTTCTTTCTCTTTCTTTTTCCTTCTTACGACGATTGAACTTTGCCGGATTTTCATTTTGGTCGACTGGCTTTTTCTGTTTTCTCTCTCTCTCTCTTTCTTTTTCATCTTTCTTTTATCTTTTTATGCGCTGAGCTGTAGTCGTAAAAAATTCGATATATAGGTATACGTTATATACGACGCGATTTCTTATTCTTCTTCTTCTTATTCTTCTTCTTCTTATTCTCATTCTTTTTCGCCTTCTTGTTTTCCTCAGAATCTTATCATCCTTAATCAAAGTCCGCGGCGTATACTTTAATAAATCATAAAATTTTCTGTCTTTAGGTCTTGACTTTTTACACCCCATACCCTGCCCCCTATATTCACATTTCCCTTCTTTCTACAAAATGCGAGATTATCAGACTCTCTCTCTCTCTCTCTCTCTCTCTCTCTCTCTCTCTCTCTCTTTCTCGTTCTTTCTCTTTCTCTCTTTTTCACTCTCGCTCTTTTTCTGTAGAATGAAGGACAGTTTATGTGTACATACAAAAATATACAAATATATATATATACATATATGAAGTTACATAACAATAAAATGTCGCGTGCGAAAAGCTCGTTTCTATAATCGCGTATTTCTAATGCTTAGGCCTAGCCTAACCTAGCCCAACTTAAACTTACTTGAGCTATTTTAAAGGCTCGTGTCTCTGTATCTATATACTATATAGTCACAAATTACTGTATTAGCACGTACACATACGCAAAGTTAAAGATGCGTAGAAACAAATGAAACAAAAAAAAAAAACAAAAAAATATGAAAATTCGATTTTTATTATTTTATTCAATTGTTTCTTATTCTCGTTTTGTCATAATTTCTGTTCACTCGAAAGAGAACAATTAATTTTTCTCTTGTGTCCTTTTTCATTTTTTTTTTTTTTACACCCTCCTGATCCGGGCCCTTTTTTTTCTCTTATTAAAATTAATATTCGATTGAAAAATTAAGGGAGAGGATCAGATATTCGGATAAAATTGTAGTTTATTATTATTATTATTATTATTATTATTATTATTATTATTATAATTATTATTATTATTATTATTATTATTATTATTATTATTATTATTATTATTATTATTATTATTATTATTATATAGGTATATATTTATATATAGACTGTTTGAATTGAATGGTAGCATTTAATTTTTTTTTTTTTTCAAGTTACGGTATACAGTTCAAACTCGGGCAAACGTTTAACTTAATCAATTAATTTATTTATTTTACCATTATTTATTCATTTATTTATTTTTGTTTATTTTTTATACACATATATAAGCCTGCACTGCAACACCGCTCACTTCCGTTATATATGTAGAATCGTGTGCAAGATCGTTCATAAATGTAGGCCGCGAGTATACGTATATCTTGCAAACTGCGGAATTACTGCAAGTTGCAAAAATTGTTCGCAATTCGTTCCGGCTATAAAATTATCGCGTGTATTTATATGTGTGTATATATATATATACATGTTTATATAAGCATGTATAATATTTGATACAGATATATACACTGTGTTGGGAAAAAAAAAAAAAAACATTCACGATTATACACGCGAACAGTCGATTTATTTTTTCGTCTTACTTAATTTTTTTTCTTCTTCGTTTCCTTGCTTTTCCCATTGGTTGGGGGGGGGGGGGGGGGGGGGCGAAAAAAATGAAGAAATAAAACGAACAAAAAGACAAAACTTATTTGATTAATTAATTAATTAATTAATCGAATAATGAGAAAGGAATGAATTTTTATATAGGAGGCATTCTCCGTCAGAACGTACGGGAATAATAATTCGAATTTTTTATTTCATCGAAATTCTTATTCTACACCTTATAATGAGAGGAGTCTTCACGTTTTTTTTTCGCGTTTTTTCGTTCAGCTGTTCTTTGGATGTGAATTTTCGAATTTTTTTTTTGTTTTTAGAAAATTCATAACTTCTTGAAAAATTGACCAAATGAGGTGTTTTTTTTTTTTTTTTTTTGAAAATTTTTGTTTTTGACTATACTTTGAGAAAAAAAAAAAAAAAAAAAAAATACAAAAAACGTGATTTTTGTCAATTGCGGTATGATTTTTTGATCCAAAGCTCAAACTTCACGCACTAAATGAAAATGAGAGAATTCAATTAAAGAAATCGACGATAAAATATAAAATATAATAATAATAATAATAATAATAATAATAATAATAATAATACTAATAAACGTGGACTGAAAATTGTGAAAGCTAAGCTGAATAATGATATAAAACCATTTCCCTATACGACGAGGCGAGCGAGGGCGAGGTCTTGAGGTGAACCGGGACCGCTTTCCGAGCCGCTTTGTCATATAAGTACTAATGTGACTGGTGCTCGGAGAGCGTTGTGAACGTGCTTTTTTTTCACTATATATATATACGACAAGAATTGGTAACGGCGTTTGCTTCGGTAAAATGTACTTACATAGGTGTATCTATATACCCAATAGGTATATACATATATGTATGTATATAGGTATATATGTATACATCTACCTCGTTGCAGCAAGAACTGCTGCTGTAACACGTATGCACAGGGTGATCAATTTGAAAATAATTCAATCGATCATTTTGGTGCGAAAAAATATGATTCAAACTATATTTTTTTTTTTCCTCGAACTCTGGGTAACACTGATTGTTTAGTTCTAGCCAAGTTATAATCAGATCGAAAAATTTCTGACGAAAATAAAAGATATCAATAATTGTAAGGTTAAAATCAAGTTCAATGTCTAATTACACTTTTTCCTATTTTGTCCGCGAGATAAAATTATATACTACGTTAAAAGTGTGGAAATATTTTTTAAGGGGATCAGTACAGCTTGGTTTGGGAAATTTGGAGTACTCCAAAATTTATTTATTTGTCAACCAAAGTTTATGTCACGTCAAAAACAAAATTTTTGTTCGAAAAACTTTGTCGTAAGGTTTCAGGCACATCGTTGGTCCAATTCAACCTCTCAAGGTCTTGCTTTCTTCAGAAAGCAATTTTACATCTTATGAACGTGGGGATCGGTAAAAAAAAAATTCATGTGAAAAGTTACGGTCAATTATTCAAAATTTTCAATATGTAGGCCACTAATTTGCAAATAACTTGGCCAACACGAAATTGTAAAAAAATTCCCTCGTTCACACGATGAGGATTTCTTTTCTGAACAAAATGAGCCCTAAACGACCTTAATCGGAACAACGATGTGCCTAAAACTTTACGACAAAGGTTTTCGAAGAAAAATTTTGTCTTGATGTAAAATAAACTTTGGCTGAGAATCAAATGCATTTTGGAGTACTCCGAATTTCCAAAACCAAGCTATACTGGTTCCCTTGAAAAAAATTCTCATCGTTTTCTGGTTAATATTTATTTCAATTTTACTATTTTTTTTTTTTTTTTCTGTGGGTCTACTTTGGTCGATCGAAAATCGAGCAACCCTGTAGGAAGGTAGTTATACACGTTCGAATACATCTATCCAGGCCTCGCTCTGCAGCGGGCTACGTCTGCAGCACGGTCGTTTCAATGCCGTCGTGTTGGTTCTAACGTACAGCTTTACCTTTTTTTTTTTTTTTTTTTCTTGTTTTTCATTCTTTTTTCTTACTCGTGTACTTTTTCCTTTTTTTCTTTTTTCCCTCTTCTTTTTATCTTTTATCTTTTATTTTTTATTTTTTTTGTCTTTTTATCTTCTCTCGTCTTGAGACTGTTGAATTATAGACAAGACCAGCATCCTTGAATAGAGGCATAGAAAGATGGGTTACACGCCCGACCATATTAGGAAACCGCTGGAGTTATACCAGAGATGAAGGCGGTACGTGGCGGCCGCATCGACGACGGGAATCAGTTATATGGGATTCTGTGTGTTCCAATGGACGATTATAATGCATGTATACATATACATAGGTATACATATACCTATACCTTACAGACGTAGTTCACTTCGGTCTCACTGGTAGAAATAATAACCGATTTTTTCGTAGAAGATGAGAAATAAATAAATAAAAAAAGAAAATAAAATATTGAAAGATCACAGGAAACTTCTTTTTTTTTTTTTTTTTTTTTTATCTACAATTGTAAGTCAAATTTTATTATCGTCTGGATGAAGATTGAATTACGTCTTTGAATCTACGTATATACACTAAAATAAATAAAAATGCTAGAAAAATCGAGATTGCAGTTCGAGAAGAAAAAAAAAAGAAAAAAAAAAAAAAGTGAAAAAGAAAGAGAAGAAAAGAAAAATTGTATGAATTGTACATACGTCTTTCGTCGTTTAGCTGTGTATTTGAATATGTTGTTGTGAACTTTCACTTCCATAGTTTTTCTTTTCTAAAGAATTCTAATTCGCGATACATACGTATATACGTATATATGTATTATCATGCGGATCCGTGCTGCACTCGTATGAGAGAGAAACAGAGGAGATCCTCCTGGCGAGTCTCTCTATACCGTATACTCATAGATATATTATGTATATACGTACGTGTGTATATATATTATATATATATGTACGATTTCAAGAGGTTATACCCAACACGTGGCTGATGGCTTCTAGCTCCCGTACTTCGCTCTTATACTCACTCCCCCATGTATGTATATATCGTCTCCGTAAATCAGCCTTTTGCAACGATTTCTCAAACTCCTTGGATGCTACAAAGCTACAAGTGCATCCCCGAATAGTGTCTTGTCTATTATTTCAGATGCCCGTTTCGTCCGCCTATAAACCGCGTACATGTACCTGTATACCTATGTACCTATACTATTTTATACTAGGTATGCAGGTATATACAGGGTGTCCCAGAACTAAATGTGCAAGATGAAAGCTGTCATAGAGTATTTTCTGTAAATTTTTTCAGGCAAATCAAAAGTGACGTTTTGGTTGAAAAAAAAAAAAAATATTTTTGTGTCGAAACTGCAAATTTTTTTGTCTTATAAATTATCTCGCATGATTTTATACTTTTGAGATACGGAGAATTCGTATAGAAAAAAAGTTTAAATTAATTGGAAACACTCGAAAAATTTGATTCGACAATTCTGGAAAAAATTCACATAAATTCTTACGATATATTTGTGTGATAAGAAAAAAATTATCGGTCAACTTTTCGACCGTTCGAAACGAGGGGGGGAGGGACACGCCTCATATATTAGTACATAATGCATCCACGTATGTATACATATACGTACTTGTACTACTGCTATTACTAAATACTAGTATTACTGCGAATTTAAAGTGATTAATTATTATTGGTTTTATACTGTATTAAGAGAGTTAATTTCTAGATCAGAAAACGATCCCCGATCCCAGAAAACACGGGTTTGCTTTTTAGTTCTGAAGCCAATAACTCAACTTTTGAAATATCGTGATGATACCTCATTCGCTATATATATATATATATATATATATATATATATATATATATATATATATATATATATATATATATATATATATATATATATATATATATATATGTATATATATATATATAAATATAACTACTAAATATAGATATATACGTATAGATATATATAGGATATATATATATATATATATATATATATATACCGCGTTCGACTTTGCTCAACTTCTCGTACTCTTCGCTGTGATATAATCTGACGAGGAAGAAAAAAAATTCATAAAAAGAAAAACATATTTATAAAATTAACCAATCAACGTAACAGTGACCACGATATATATTATAACAGTAATGATACCTAATAATAATAATAATAATAATGATAATAATAATTTATAGCTGAAGTGGTTAGAAAACTTGTAAAATCATCGAATATAGACGCTTTTTTTTTTTATATATATATCTGGCCATGAAATTTGAAGTATATATATACTATTAGTTTTGTAGTATCTAATATATGCATTACATAGATTGTAGACCTTGGGTGTCGAGGTTAAAACCTCCATCTATATCTGTCAGCACATTTTCAAATCGAACTTATTCAAATTTTGAACGTCGCGACCCTGTACGGAGCTCTGGCCACTGCGGCATTCGTTTCCTCTGAAAGTTATTATCGTCGATCATATTATACGTATAGGTATACATGTTTTGACTGATTTTCTCAAAAGCTATATATATCTGCATACTAAAATCCGGATTCTATATAACTAATTTAAGTAATTCCTATACAAGTCCGAAGTCCCCATATTTTTTACGATATCTTATACGAAAATATCTTATCTATAAAGTCGTTCTTCGTTCATAAACTTTTGTTTCTTGTAGCAAACCGTAAAGACCATAGGAGATTTGGTTTCTCTCTTCTTTATCATTTTATCTCTCTTGTGCTAATCTAATTAAAATTTGAGGGTAGGTTTGCAGTGCGAGTGATGAAATTTTGATTTTCATCTGAAAGATGCAATTCTTTATTCTGGATTCTCATAGTTTATGACATGACTATATAATCTTCTCTAATCACAGAATTCTATTTCCCTCTGCAGCATGACTGACGTTGTATACCTGCAGTATATGTAAATGTATCTAATAAATGCATCAATTCGAATGCGACTGGTTTCTCTGTCTAACCGTCTCTTATGTATAGGTATAATAAACTATTCTAAAACCGTTTATTATACTTATTCAAATTAGCTCTAAATCTTAATCGTTAAATCTTCTTTGCCTCAGCGGCGTGTATATATGTACCGATCTACATAACAAAGCTGTCTGAAAGCCAAGACAAGTGTCTTGTCTGTTTGTCTGTATGTCTATCTTCTTATTCTTATTCTCGTTGCAACGCCATCACTCGTATGCAGTTGCGTTATATTATTATTGTTATATACAGGTGACAGGTAGACGACGATGATATACATACATATATAATATATATACAAATAATTATACGTATGTGCACGTATTGTTTTATCTTTTATATCATTCCCCCCCCCCCCCCCCCCCCTTTTTTTTTTTCTGTTTCTGTTTCCTTATTCATTGCGTTTTATTTAACAAAAATATAATACGTACATATATACATGTATATGTATGTACATACGTTGAATTGAATCAAAATTTCTTCTTTTTCTAAATATCCAGTTTTTATTCATTTTTGGTATTTTTTTATTGGTTCGAAAATAGCGTAAAACTTCTCTTCTCTCGTTTTTACCGTTCGGGCTCAGATTAGCTGCAGTCGTTCCTCTTGCTGCTGCTGCTACTACTGCTGCACGCAGCATCACTCCTCTTGGCTTTCAGATCTATTCGATTCGATCTATTCTCGTATACGGAACGAGAGCACCGAGGCATAGGCGGCGCCGCGTTCATATAACGTCGAATCTGGTGGTTTTTTGATTCCTTTCTTTTTTTTCTTCTTACTTTTTGAAAGTTTAACAAATCGATTACCGAGCCAGGAAAAAAAATGGGGGAAAAAAAACCAAGCGAAGAAAGAAAAGATAAAAAAAATTTTTGAATCAAAAAACTTGAGGGAAAATCGTTGATTTTTAATTTTCTTTTACTTTTGTTGTTTGGTTTTTTGGTATTTTCATCTTTTCGACCAAAGATTCCCGCCGTGATAAGATTATTGACGAGCGGGAAGGGAGGATATCAAAACTATGAGAAATTTGCTTATAAAAAGTATACGTCCATATACTATATAACTTGAGGAATAAAACTGAGAGAAACTGCAGTAATAACTGAGAGGAGGAATTTCTTCTTTCGAAAAAGCTGACTCGATGTATGTATCACACATATACGCGAGGAGGACCGGACGGCGCGGGCGAGTAGAGGAGGAGAAGCCGCGCGGTCGGGCTCCTCTCGGACTGCAAGAACAGAACAGAGCCCAGAGTCTGAGCGGAGAGGAGACCCACTTGCAGACTTTTACTGCCCCATAAAACTCCCCAAGATATTCTTTGCTCGTTTTATCTACGAATCCTCTGCGGGAGTATCTTTGTTCTGAATATGCAGATCCAACCTTTTCTCTCTTCGTCTCCGTCGTACCAGCAGATCTCGCTTTACCAGGCAACCCGCGGGCAGTCATCAGACTCGTTGTGGTCCCGAGGTTGGGTATTCGGTAAACATAATTTGCCGAAATAAACGCCCTCGATTTATTAGCCACAAAATATTTCTCAGCTTTTGGTATACCTTTTCTGTTTCTTTCTTTTTTTTCTTCTCCGTTTACGTTTACAGGACATAAAGTATATCGCATTGTCCTTATTTCCGACAGTTTGGTCATATTCAAATTTACATATTCCCATGGTCTCTTCTGATATATGAGCAATTTGAGGACGATCTTTATAATCGAGATAGAAAGAAGAGGTACAGAATGAAAAACAAAAATGTGAATAATGTGTTCATTGATTCTTAACCACCGCTCGGGGACAATAAAGTATGCCTTTCTGCAGCCTCGCGTCTCGGACGGTCGAAATAATAAATACACACATGCCTCCCACGCACATCGTAAACGTATAAACGGAGAATATGCAGCCGCAAGATTTATAAATAGACTGGTATAAGAGGAAGGCGGGTAACAGATGAAATAAAAAACGAAAGGAGGATCAAAATCGAGCTAAAAATACGAAAAAAAAAAATTATAAATAAATTATAATAATAATAATAATAATAATAATAATAATAATAATACCATAAAATGAATGAAAAAATGAAAGAAGGGTTGCTATATCAAAGCGGATTTTATTCGATCGTCTTCTTTCTCTTTTTCATAGCTATAAAGCTCTTTGAAGACTCTAAAGAGCTCTTTGTTACATGTGTACCCTAATTTAGTTGTACTTATACGAACAATATTCGTTGATCGTATTCAGGTAGGTATATTCTTGTCCTTTTTTCGGTTAATTATATATAAGCTTATCTGTTGATTCACATTCTACCTGTTACACAAAATCACGTTTCACTTATTATTGCTGCCAATTTGATTATACAATCGACAAATACCTATCTAGTACATATACTAGGTATTTATTCGAAACGTTATTTTCGCCGTACTTTAACGAGACATACCTATATCCAGGCTATCAGATCGAGCAAGAAAACAGATATATTCAAGTTTACTAGATTCATGAATTTTACCACTTAGGTATACATATGTAAGACTCGGAGATATGGTGGAGGTTAGTTACTACATTTGAAACTGCAAGCTCTATATCTTTTCCCTCGTTCCGCGTTATTCGAATTTCTCGAGAAGAAGAAAAATAAAGAAAAAAGAGGAAAAGCAGGGAAAAAGCTATTCTGCCACTGACACACGCACACGTACCAATACAAATCACGTACCAACAATAATATCCATTTTATATGTATACGAAGGGGATGGTGAATATTCTTCGAATCAAATTTCGAACATTGAGCCAAAAAAATGAGAAAATTCTTTTTTTTTTTTTTTTTTTTGATTATGGGGACCAGTACAGCTTGGTTTTGAAAATTCGGAGTACTCCAAATTTCCCAAATCAAACTGGTTTTCCTTCTACGAAACAAACTAAATTTTTTTCTCCGCAATTATTTCTGACGATTTTTTTTTTTTTGGTTTTTTTTCTTTCTTATACGTATTTATATTTATAAAGATCAAAGTAAATCCAAATCGAAATTGAACCCAGTTTCCTCTTTTTTATTTTTTTTTCTTACGTCATTACATATCAACGCACGAATATGTAGACACGAATGTCACTTCTGGTTACGAAGTAACGTTTATTGCAAGAGAAGTGTATAATTTGTGGTACGTTCCGGTCCAGAGCCGAAATGTTGGCGCGGAATTTGCGTTTGTTGCAGTCAAGAAGAAAGATATCTTGTCTGATGTGATGCGATGTGATGTATGTATAGTGTACAGTACGTATGTACATACCGGTATGGTAAATTCATTGGGACTAAAATGTGTATAAAGTCTGATGCCAAAGTTCCAGCGCGAAAATAGTGTATAACGTATGGTACGCTACTCGTCGGCACAATTAACTTGACAGAGGCATGCAAGATTGTAAGCCTCTTGGTTAAAGTTTATTTCAAGACTACCCACGTATGTACCACGTACCCCTGTCCATATAACTATATACTTGTATACCTATATACCTACTATACACGATACGATCGACTAACGTGCCAATAAACTCTCTATACCCTCGATGCACTCAGACTCCTTCCTAATAATAATATAAACTAAAATCATCGTCAAACTAACCTTTTTAACCCTCCGTAGGCACCATGGGTCAAATTGACCCAGCTTCAAATTTCGGGATAAATATCTGTATTTGGATGGAATATATACCTTTTTTGAAACCCCCACTATTAAGCTATTTTTTTTTTTTTTTTTATCAAAGTACCATGTCTCGTGAGTATCGCCCTGAAATTTTTCGAAAAAAAATTGAAAAATGAAAAAGTTACGAATATTTTACTGAAAATGTACATTTTTTTGCACATTCACATGTTCATGATTTTTTTTTAGACATGTTAATATCAGATTTTTTCCAAATTGACTGTTGCTACATATTCTACAATGTTCAAAGTATGTTATATAATTTTTTGAAATAAATCGGACGGATACTTTTTGTACGGCAGCCATTTGAAAATGACGTTTGGTCAATTTGACCCCCAGTGTGACTACTACATGATTCTATACAGAAGTGTGACTACGGATCAGGGTTAATATAAAAACCAAAATTAAACCATCCCTTTAAGCAATTTTATTTTTCAACTAGGAAAAAAAACCAAAAAAAAAAAAAATTCGTTTCGAGGGACTTTGTCAGCCGATTGTAGACCGAGTTTAACGCGAAACGGTCGCTTTCCAAAATTGAATCTTTTTCCTTTATTTTTTTGGTTTCCGATTTTTTCTTTTTCTCTCGTTTCATCAGAGAGCTGGATAATATACTGTAGGCTGTTTTGGGTTTCCTCTTACGAAATTTCATTCCGAAATATATTTCAGGGTATTCAATTCTATCTGGGGTTTGATTAATATCTAGCTATCAACTTTTCTCTCTTTATCCATCTCTCTATCTATCTAACACTCTCTTTCTCTCTCTCTCTCTCTTGCTCTTCAGTGAACTATCAGGAAACATCAAGGTTTGAATTGGTCTTTGGCTTGATTCACTGCCCGGACGATTATTCCTCCTAAAAAAAAAAAAAAAAAAAAAACTGCTCGTGATTAATTGGACGCCAACCATGAAATAGAAGAAAAAAAATTAGGAAAAAAGATACTCCGGACTTCGGACAACTAACAGCCTCGACGGAAAAAAAAATGCCCAATATAACTAACACCATAACGAAGCGACTCTATTTCAACTTATCTATTTCTCTACAGAGAAAAAAAAAAAAAAAAAAAAATACATTAAAAACGAAAGACAGTTTTAGAATCAAAAATGGCGCAATTTGACGAGTGAACCCCGACGTCCTTCTTTTTCTCATCGGTTATTATAATGTTAAATATCTGTAATAATCGTTCAAAACTTTCGGGTATATGGATGCAGTTGCATCGGGGAGTGCAGCCTGTAGGAATTTTTCTCTTCTCTTCTCTTCTCTTCACAGTTTTCCACGAGTCTGTAGGTACCAATCTAGCTATAATTATCAACTTGAACGTAATAAAAAGAGAGGTTATAAATAACCCCTGCCAGGCTTGCTAACGGGAACCTGAACAAACTCGGATCCAATTTAAACTTTTGACGCCCGAGGTTTCCCGCGGCGCCTTGCCTTGCCTTGCCTTGCCTTCACTTCTCTCTGCTGAGGTCTTTGCTCGTTTGCTCGTACACTGCTGCTGCTGCTGCTGCTGCTGCTCCTAGTCTCCAGTCTTACAGTATTCAGTATTCAGTACTCAGTATTCAGTATTCAACCTCTTCTGAGCACATACCCTTTTCTGCAGTCTATAAGACAAGACGACGTACCCACATTGCGCTTTACCTTCTTCACGGGCGAAACCGTATAAGATCTGCATCAGCTTCTCTCCTGCCTGAAAAATCTCTAGAATTACGTAAAATAATGAAAATCCGAGAAGGGAAGTGCTGTCCTTAAGGGGACCGGTACAGATTAGTTTGGGAAATTCGGGGTACTCCAAAATTTATTGATTTGTCCTCGAAAGCTCATTTCACATCAAAAAAAAAAGTCTGTCTCAGTGCTGAGGGTTTTTTTTAGCTCGTTGATTCCGAAACCGAGATCTGAAAAATTTCAAATTCAAAATGGGTCTGAACTAAATATTTGAATTATTCGAAATATTAGTTGTAGAAATTTTTTCTTGGAATTTGAAGTTTTTTAGATCTCTGATTCGAAATCAGCGAACCAAAAAAAACCCCGAGCATCAAAGACAGAGCATTTCGTACTATGTACTTGTTTCCGGTCGAAGTTATACGAACATTAGCAACACGATGTTAAGGTTCTGCGTGTTATTCAACTGGAAAAGCTTATCGTCGTTCGAGGCACCGCTTAGACTTTAATTACAGCGTTGGTCTTTTGAGAGGTTGATTGTTTTACGTAATTATAGAGATTTTCGTGGCGGTAGTTCGAGGAAACAAAAATTCTGTTGGTGTTCTGTCGGAAGTTCTGTACAGAACTTTGAAGCATTATTTCATTGTCTTTTTTTTTTCTTCTTCTTAGAATGGATCATGTATCGAGTTATTTGGTGTTAATTTCTCCTCGCTCTGAATATCCCCGTGTGTAAAAATTTTTCTTTCTTTGTATTTTTTTTTCCTTTCTTTATACCGCATCTTTATTACCTTTCGTATATGTACATCAGCCTATAACGTACCTTATGTGAAACTGTCGAACTTTTCATGGCCGAGCGATGTTTTCGCCACTTTATGGTCAAATTACCGCAAATTAACGAGCCTAAAGAAACGTAAATCCGCGTTGCCGACCGCGAGGTAGGTACATTATACTCTTTTACCTATACTCAGGTATAACTGACCTTTTTTCTTTCCCTCCTCTTCTATCCTTCTTTCCTTCCTTCTTTCTCACTTATACTTACCTACTTATCTTGCGATCTTTTTTTTTTCTTCGTCTCTTTTTTCCATCTCGATTATACCTACACATGTTTCAAGGATCTTTATTCGGTCGTGGCATTACTTATGTGTACATATACCTATAATGCATGTATCCACGTACGCTTGTTCGGTCCGAGATACACGATTCCTATATTACTATATTATTCGGCTCTTTGTTTTTTCACTACTCGCTCTCATTCGCCTGCTATATGTATACGGCCTGATGACAGAGAAATTAATAAATAAATGAAAAACTGATGAAAGAATCGAATTCAAATTGAAATATAATTAACAAAGAAGAAGAAATTGAGAGAGAGGGAGGGTGAAAAAAAGGAACTGGGATAATCTGAACGATCGAGTAACGCTAGTTGAGAGAATATCGCAAAAACTAAATCCGTCGTCGTAGTAGTCGTATAATTTGACCGACTTGTTCACACAGGCTATAATGCGAGAGAGTTTAGTTTCACTCCTCGTACCTGTAACTGACTACTACAACTGTTTGTTACTATAGCTACTATTTCTACTATTACCGTATTGCTGTAAAGATTTTTCTTGTGCTGGTAATCAGTATTTGTATTATAGGTATAGGTAGGTACTACATTAATCCGATATAATATATAGGGAGTGACCACTAGTCAAGTCATCTTTTACAAGTTTAGATTCACGATCGACCGACCGAGTGACTGACCGACTGACTTATTGACTAACATTTATACCGTGCTTTTGCTTTTCTATGCTATTTTCTATGGGCTATTATTGTATTATATGTGTTCTGCCGTGTTGCAGTTTACAGTCAATTGCTATTAATTAGTATGAGTATGAGTCTTCTATATATTCATTTTTCGCTTCTACGATTATATATAGTATTCGCGTATATATACGTTTATGAAACTAATTTACTCCGAAATTTACTTTATTTTACTAATTTACTTCTAAAATCAGAAAAAAATTAATTAAAAAATGAAACGGAAATGGGCAGGGAAAAATCTTCTCGTGGTTTTTATAGTCGTTCGTTCTATAAAATGGCCAGGATTTTTTTTTTCTTTTCTTGCGTCGAGAAGGCGTGCTACAGATGTTTTAAACTATAATATTAGGTATATATATATATAATATATACATATATAATAGGTATATATCGTGTAATAATTGCAGCCGGACGGAAAGTTTTCTCTTTTATGTACACACTTTTTTTTTTTTTTTTTTATTCTTTTATTCAATTTTCTAATATATATCTATAGGTATTATAATACCTACCTTATATACCTATACGCCTAATTTTTCGGGAATTATTAGAGATAAGGGCAAAAAGAAAAAAAAAAAATTTTAATGAATTTGAAATGAATGAATTTGTGCTTTTTATATCGAATGTAAAGAAAATTGGTATCGGGGTACGATTTTAGTAGCTGTGCTTTGTTAAGGCGTGAGAGACTACGGAGCATTTGCGGACGGATTCGACAGTCGCGGTCGCGGTCGCGGTCGTTCCATGCTGCAAGTCTATGAGATTTGACGACGTCATTTCGTATGCAGGCGTTCGAAACGACGACAACGTGATGCAATTTGTAACGTGACCTACGCTATCGCCATACGTATACCTACCTACCTACCTTCAGCCTACGTTTCACCAACTCTACGCGTTCACCGTGTCGTCGTCGTCGTCGTCGTCGTCATTGTAGTCTTCGTATACTTACTTAGCCATATATACATACATAGGTATATATATACCTATATTATATGTACGTACATATATTTTGCAACTGATTGCATCGCGGCTGTAGTCCCGCAGTCACTGCATTCAGTTTATATTTATCTCTTTAGAAATTTAACCCTGCGAGCAGCTTCGCTGCAGCACCAGAGCGGCTTCGCCTTCGCCGCCTCTTATTTCTTCCTTCCTGTACAGTACCTTCTCTTTAATGTATCACGACCCGCGAGAAAAAGAGCCTTTTCTTACTCCTCGTTTTTTTTTTTTTCGCTGTTTTTTCTTTTTTTTTTTTTGTTCTTTTTTTTCTCTACCTCTTCTTTTTCTTCTCCTTCTTTACGGCTTTTTTGTTTATTCATTTGCTCTTTTTTTTTTTTTTTTTTTTGCTATTCGCAGTAACCTTCGCGCAAACCTGACCTGCCTTAACTCTTAAATTAACTTGAACTGAACTTGAATTGACTTTGACTCATCGCGATTAGCTTAATATCTACATACTGTATATATAAATAAACGTGTACCTATATAACGTTGCATATATGTAAACTCTGCGTATAAATATCACAGTTATAAGTATTGTATATATTTACATGTACAAGTTATACGCATATGGGGCATTTCATGCGAATTCACACGGACAGTGACCCTGATGATTTAACATTTTTTTTTTTTTCTTCTTCATATTTCGGTATATGATATAATTCTCACCTCAAAAACCGACAAGAACGAGAAAAAAGAAGAAGAGAAAAAAATTTCTTGTGTATGTACACGAATCATAAATGTCTCGAGCAATTACTGTATATATTTATAATAATTATCCCTCTGATGGAAAATGGAAAATCCTTATTTTTCATATACGTTTTCGTACGGGACGAAAGATAGAACGAAAAAAAAAAAAAAAACAATCTATTCTATTTTTAGAATTTAATGAGAACGAGGTAAATTTCCGTTGTTTGTCTTGCGGAGAGGAAAGAATTCGAATGGAAAAGAAAAAGAGAATAGAAAAAAAAAAAAATTGAAGGAAAAGTTAGGATCGTATATATTATACGTATTACAGTACCTATATAATACCTATTTTCGTTTTCTATTCTCACGAATTACTATAACTGTTCCTATAAACTTTTCGCAAAATTACCAACTCTATAGAATACGAAGTTTCGAAAATTGATCGTAAATAAAATATGTGATCTCCTTTTGCAGAATTTCCGTTAATATATGTAGATTTTCTCTATTTCCTCGTTGATATCGTATCAATTGTTGTATATTTAGAAATTAGAATTAGATAAAGTGAAATAGAATAAAGTAAATGATGATGATCATTTTAACGTTTGAGAATTGGAACCACCTCGGGTATTAATATAATGTCTGTTTAATATTAGTAACCGTGATAACCAAATTAAGAAACGTTTCAACTTAATAGACACACTTGTGATCATCGGTCAATAAAAATCCTGATGACTGGGTAGTATAGAATATATATATATATATATATATATATATATATATATATATATATATATATATATATATATATATATATATATATATATATATATATATATATATATATATATATATATATATATATATATATATATATATATATATATATATATATATATATATATATATATATATATATATATATATATATATATATATATATATATATATATATATATATATATATATATATATATATATATATATATATATATATATATATATATATATAGCGATCTAGAATATTCTGGATCACTGACCTCAAAATTGATCGTGATTTAATTATATACGTATATACGTGTACATATGTACACACCTACCACCTACATATATGTATATATTCTTAATGGGACGTAGTTTTCATAACGATTCAACAACCTCGTCCTCCTCCTTAGCCTCGTTCTCCTTATCATCGTCTGCACCGTACGGAAAGAAGCGTGATTTTTATGTGATTGATCAGGAATACCCAAAAAATGAAGAAAAAAAAAAAAAAAGAACATGTTGAAAATCTTTGCATTTTTTGTGCCGCTCTGAGAGATCGATCGGGTTAAAGTTCCGAATGGTAAAAATTCCGAATTTTAATATCATCTAATCGCAGTTTTTAGAAACGGTATTTCCCCGGAAATCCGCATATGAGTCGGCGATTTAAGAAACTTCAAATCGAAGAACATCGAAGATTCAGAATTTTTTAAATTTGAGATCCGAAAGGCGGAAACTCCGGAACTTGAAATTCATGTATGGAGCATGTGCCCCTCGATTAAATTTTCGGATTCTTGGACTTTCGGAATTTCGGGACTTTGCGAGTTTCGAGCTGTCTGCATTTCCGGTCTTCCCCAATTTTAATATTCTGAACTTTGACTGTTCTGAAAATTCTAAATAGTCTCAAATAAATTCGCAATTTTTACCGTTCGGAACTTTAGAAAATTCGGAACTTCGATCCGGCTTCTATTTTAAATTACATTCGCACACACACGATGTATTATTTTGAGACACAATTTTGAATCCACTTCAATTCCAAAAACCACTTTGAACACCGTGTATATTGCAATGCATATATATATTTCCGATGCGATGCGTAATAATTGGTGTCGATCTATTTGCGGCTAATATAGTGTAAAACGAACGGTTTTTCAAAGTATACCTAATCTAGATTTGAAAGCGCGGTTCAATTCCGTTACGCGCGTTCGGTTGGGAAAAAAAAAAACTTTACGTTACGGCTGACTGCAGCTAATCGTCATTGTCGTTGTCGGTCGTCGTCCTGTCCATTTCAGGTCAGTCATATCTACCTACATAACAAAAAAAAAAAAAAAAAATTTCAATATTTCATATTTCAATCAATCAATTTCTATATCAAACAATTTATCGGCAGGGGTGGCGTGATCCGAAAAAAAAAAAAAAAAAATTTCTCTTGTACTATAGCAACGGCACGAAAAATCGGTAACACTTTTGTATCCCCAAAATCGTTATTTCGATACGATATTATTATATTCGTTTGATAGTTCATTAAAATCGGAATAGAACCTTTTCCTATAGATCGAGGTAGGTTCCGTAGGTATCGTGGATATAAAATATATAAGTATAGGCAATATTATATATACCGTTTCATTCTAATCTATCTTCGTTTCGTTGCCTGTCATGAACGTGAAACCTTTTACCATGAAAACCTTTAGTCCGGGAGTTAATACGACCGCTCGACTTCGTGGTTCCCGCGCGTCCTCGTTATCTTATTCTCCTTATCGTGAATTATATAGACTCAAGCGTAGTATATCTATATGTATATATGTATACACGTACATACGTAGATTGGACGTAGAGAGGTTTGTTCCCTCGTCGTCAATCATATCGTCACCTCGATCGCGACCAAATATATATACTCATGCGTGTGTATATAGGTATATATATATATTTTTTTTTATATTTTTGAGGAAATATTTAACTTGCGTTCCAAAGAATATGGTGAAAAAAAAAGAAGAATAAAAAATAAAAAGATATATATACAGAAAAAAGAAAAGACAAAAAGTTGATAAAAACTATATATTTGCGACCAATTACCTGAGACTTTTTCAGACAACTTCGTATTACAGTCGAGAATGATGCTTTTTTTTCCGTTTTTTTTTTTCAAAGATCTTTACTTTGCGGAATAATTTGCATTTTTTGAGAATATTGTAGTTTTTTTTTTTTTTTTAATTTTTTTCCCTTCGAGCTTATGGAATCACTCCTGACAACTGGACAGGATGATGATGATATTTTGTCAATTTGTCAATGTTACCGGTACAAAATTGTAAAATTTTACCGCTTTTTCGCTTTATTATTTATTCATTTATACAATTTTTGTACTTTTCTCTTTTTCTGTATATTTTATATTTTTAGAAACGTACTTGTTCATATATTCTGTTGAATACATTACTACATCGCCATGGCGCCATGGAAAAAATTGACGACCTTAAACCGCCGAGAGAGAGAGACGAGTTTAAATCTTCTCATGTAGACTATTTGATTTTTACTTTGGTACCAAAAAAATAAAAAAATGAAAAAAAAAAAAAAAAAAAAAATCGTCGTGTAATTTCTTGCCAAGGTTTCTCACGTTGACCTTTAAACCGCGACTGCATATGGTAACTTTACAAGTTTTTACGATTGAGTTAATACAGACCCATTCATTAAATTATATAGGCTAGTTCAAAATTAGAATTATCAATTTATCATCCATACTCAATAATCGTTTATAGATTTTATAATATATGTATACCTATTTGTATTATCTATACATGTATATCATATTGTGTCCGCGTAGTCAGTCTATCGCTACTTGCGGGCTAATTTCTATTATTAAAAAAAAATTGGATAATTTTTTTTTAATAAGAATCTTGAATTAGATCGAAACGTTTCTTTATTGGTGAAAAAAAAAAAAAAAAAAATAGACGAGTTTGAAAACCAGGGAAGAAAGATTGATACTGCACCGATAACACTATACCTACCGTTTAATAAAATTCGATCGTATATCAGCTGATGTGGATGGGAAAAAAATCTGTAAACTTATGGGAAAATTTCCTGTACTGTACTTAATAACGAAGATATTTCGAGAGAAAGAAAAAAAAAAAACTGCTGCAGGGTTTAATTTTATATGACGAAAAAAAAAAAAAAAAAAAATTAAATTAAAAGGTAATTTCTGTAGCAAATTTTTTGATTTTTTGATTTTTTTTTTGTCAATTCCATCATTTTGATTAGAGAGGTACTTGTCGATTCTTTCCGCAATGTTGGATAAAACAATTAATTTTTGCTTCCTGTTGTTTTGGTTTTAATTAAAAGAATAACTTTTTCTTTCATTCTGGCAACTGTATACTATATTCTGGCAAATTGAAGGTGGCTCCAAATTCTATTAGCAACAAATCCAATAGAGATGTCTACCGTCCGTGCTGCAGCTGTAATACGTATGTACATACATACATATAGGTATACGATATACTCGCGACGCGTCGCGACGTGGAACTGCAAGGTTTCTTATATCACACACTTATACACCAGTTCGCTAAAAGTTTAACACCTTGTTTGAAAAATGCTAACACGAAAACGTCCCATTTGAGTTTTATGACTTGAAAAAAAAAAAAAAAAAAAAATGGGCACATTCTATTTTCGGTGTAAAATTTTTTTTTTACCCAAACGCCAAAGCGGAAAGACGTCTTTTTGTTATTTTTTATTTTTTTTTTTTTTTCAAATTTTTTTATAGGATTTTCTATTTTTATACTGATATTTTAAGAGTTGACATTTTTTATTCGATCGATATACCGTTCCGTACGAAATTCAATTTTATATATTTTGAAATGATAGATGTTTTTCTCTTTTTTTGATACAATCTCAAGATTATAGTATTGCAGTGACATATTCTGGGTTCCGACTCGTAAAATATCTGTATCAAAAAAATAAAATAAAATGAAATAAAAAAAAGAATACGATAAAGAAAAGAAAATATCGAAAAATACGTACTTCCACTCCGGAGTTTGCTTAGTTTGGGAAATTTGGAGTACTCCAAAATTTATTTATTTGTCAACCAAAACTTATTTCACATAAAAAAAAAAAAAAAAATTTCTTCGAAAAACTTTGTCGTAAGGTTTCAGACACATCGTTGGTCCAATTCAACCTCTCGAGGTCTTGCTTTCTTCAGACAGCAATTCTACATCTTATGAACGTAGAGATCGGTAAAGAAAAAATTCATGTGCAAAAGTTACGGTCAATTATCCAAAATTTCCAATATTCAGGCCACTAATTTGCAAATAACTTGACCAACACGAAATTGTAAAAAAATTCCCTCGTTCACACGATGAGGATTTCTTTTCTGAACAAAATGAGCCCTCAACGACCTCAATCGGAACAACGATGTGCCTAAAACCTTACGACAAAGGTTTTCGAAGAAAATTTTTTTTTTTTTTTTTAATTTTTTTTTTTAATTATATCGGTAAAATTCGAATCCTCAAAATGACCTACGACAACGGTCATACGATAATAATATAATATGCACTTTGCTTATACATTACGACGTCGAGCTATAGCGTCGCGGTATCTCACTCTTAGTAAATGCTGTCGTCGTCGTCGTTTCTGTGCCTGTCGGCTATCGTTGTCCTCGGTAAAGTGAAATTCTATTGTGCAAGGTTCGGAGTTTCTATTACACTAAATAACGCTGACTGCAGCAGCAGCAGCAGCAGCCGCAGCAGCTCGCCTTTACGAGAATCCGCTATCTTATGTACATGGTGTCGCTTCAGAAATCAAACGTCAAACTATAGACATAAATTTCAATCTTTTCATAATTTTATCTCATTTGTTTAACTTTTGGTTCTTCAAGTTTATTCCGATCCTGATACATTCGCTTTTTGTTTTTTTTTTCATTGAGAGTAATTAATTCGAGCAGATCGTCATATACAAAACAAGTTTTTTTTTTTTTTCTTTCTTTTTCGATTTTTGTTTCGTGTTTTTTTTTTTTTTTTTTTTGCGATGATATAATACAGATCTCGAGATCATGTTATGCTATGTAATAAATTTGTCAAAATTGATATAATTTATTATTTAACGTATATATACCTATATGTATAATATAAGGTTAATTCTTGACAAAGAAATCAACAAAAATTCGTCTAGCTCAATCAGGTATTGCAAATTACATGTTCGGAATAAATATATGTTATATATATATTATATGAAATGAAAAAATTGATTACACATATGTATAGTTGAATTGGATTATCTTTTTTAATTATATATTCTACGAGTATATGTTTGTACATACATATATACATACATACATACATACGTAAGTTTGCTCCAAGTCGTGTTCGCTAACTATCAATTAAATTTTGACAATACATAAAATCAAAAAGGCAAAAAAGCAAAAACAAAAAAAGACGAAAAAAACGTTATTTTATAATAACGAAACGAAATTTTCGTTTCGAACGCGAATCACTCTGTATATATATAATGATAATATTAATAATAATAATGATAAAAGGTATAATCTGTCTACACGTCACGATGTCTTTATATACCGATCATAAAAACTAAGGAAGTCGTTTCGATGCACGAACGAGAGTCAGCGATTTCAACGAAGGAACAAACTAACGACACTTTTCTACCCCCCTCCCAACCCACCCAACTTTTCCTTATCCCCTTATCCTGTTTTATTTTTCCTTCTTTTTCTTTTACTCTTTTCTCTTGTCTCTTCTCTTCGCTTCGTTTCGCTTCATTTCACCTATACACTGTACGTATATATGTATAGTTATATGTATATGTACGTGTAGAACTTAGGACAAGAATAACCAATTTTCTGAAACCATTTTCATCCCTTGCTTCTTTTTTTTTCTCTCTTTTTTTGTTGCTTCTTTTTTTCTCTCTTTTTTTTCTCTCTTTTGTTCTATTTGATCCATATCATGTCTTCCAAATTTATCAGACTTTGTGACAATTCGGATAACTTTTCAAACGAAAATTAAAGGAAACTATAAAAAGATGAACACGATTAAAAAAAAAAAAAAAGATAAAAGAAACTAACAGATTAGATAAATCGATTTAAATTGAACAAAACTGACTCCAACACTTTTGTATTTTGAATAACAGTCGAGCTCTTCAAAAATTCTTTTTAATGTACATGTACAACTTGGCGCGAGACTCTACCGAGTCTCTTGATCATAGTTGTGATCACGGTATTGCACTATATCGACTATAACTTGTGCGGTTGTTACCTACAGAAGCTAAGAAAATAAAAAATACAAAAAATAATCGAAACAAAATAAAATACAACAAAATGACGGAATTTTTTTTTTTTTCACTTGCGATGTACGTCGAGTACAATAATGGCACTGTATAATCGAGCGATCGTCACCCGCGTCTTTTATACGAATGACGGGTTTATTCGGTTTACAGCTATCCGTAAGAATTTTTTTTCAAAACTTGTTACTCAATGTAAAAAAGGAAAAAGAAGAAGAAAAAATCTGCCTAATTTAGGAATCAAGTTTCCGTATTTATACACAATGAATAAAAAAAAAGAAAAAAAAAAAAAAGAAAAATTTTGATAAAAGAACTGATGTCTGGAAACGAAGTGTGTGACGTAAAACATTCTCGCAATATATATATATTTGTATATACATGTATACATGTATACATGAGAACCCCGAGGTCTTTTCAGTTATCATCGCGGTAATACGTGCATTCATGCATGTACATACATATATGCGTACGGATACATCGATCGTAGTCTTGGTCTTCGTTTCCTTTCCTTTTTTTTTTTTTTTTTTTTTTTCATATTTTCTTCTTTTTCTTTATGTATTTTTTTTTGTTTTTTTTCATTTCATTTCATCCATTTTTACAACGTCGTCGGTTTATGCAGTACATACATACACATCTTTAACCTCCAGTCAGGTCACACTCCTCGGTATACTCTCCTTATCTGCAGATTGTGCAATAGAGTTTGAGTAGTAGGTTCCGCTGTGTATATAACAGCTGGTGATGCAAGATAACGATGTTATTACGCAACTAGCAGGTATATCAAATGTGTAATTATTGTTTCTAACTATGCATCTATTATATATATCCTATATACTTTTATACCGTACATGTATATACCCCAAGTACAGGAATATTATATATAAACCAGAGTCCCTAAAAAAAATTATTTTGTTTTCATTTTTGAATGTCCTAAAGACCGCGAAGACCGGACTTCCAGGTGCGAAATAAAATTTTAGGATTAGATCGCATTGAGTGTAATAAAATTCTCATTTTTTTTTTTTTTTACCTAAAATTTGAGAGCTGGGTCCGTTTTGAGAGAAAAATGTATTTTTTTTATCTAATTCGGATCATTCGATTTGTGAAATGATGCAGACTACGGTTTTGTCATTTATTGACATTTTTTTCGATCTGTGAGGTACGCCCGTTATTATTAATTGAAAAAATAAACAGAAAATAACGTCAATTTACGAACTAACTGACGAACGAACGATCAATCAATCGGTACATTAAATCCTCCATTTGAAGTGATATTAATTATTGATTATATATACCGTAGCTACTTCATTATCGTGTATCAGAGTTTTATTAGTTATAATTAAATATCGTGTTGCATTTCATTAAGTGGTTCTTTTTTTTTTTTTATATATAGTCGTTAATAAATAAATAAACGTCGACTCCTTTCTCTCTTTTTTCTTATATACCGTGAGGATCTCTTGAAACTATAAGGCTGAAAAGCATGGGCGCAGAATAATACAAATTTTATAGGGATAGCCAACTCGCCGAAAATCTCCCTAGAGTCACTGCTGGTCTAGCCACCCGAATACCCTAGGGATTTTTTAGTGTGACGAGTTGGCTGTCCCCATAAAATTCGTATTATTGACGTATTATTCTGCGCCCATGCTTCTCGTCCTTATAGTTTCGAGAGATCCTCACGGTATATACTTTCTTCTTTTTAGTCATCCCGAAATAAAATTATAAATAATATACTTGCGTCATCTTAGTCGGATGCAATTCAAGTCTTTTTTTTTTTTTTTTTTTTTTCTTTTTATAAACCAAAAACATGAAGAATCTCTTATTTATTTTTTTTTCTTTCGTACTTTATTTTTGTAATTTATTCCATTTTCAAAAGTTACGAAGAATAACTGAAGATAGGTATATTTTGTTTGATCCTTAAAATTTCATATTAAAAAAAAAAAAACGATTTTTTATTTATTTTTCTTTTTGTTTTCTTCTTTCTTTATTTTATTACAGTATATTTGTTCTCCGAGGCGCGGATTCCTATGTACAAGAATACATGTGCGTGTGTTTCCTTTTGTTAGCTAGCGTGATTATCGAACTCCGTACGGATGAACGCAAGGTAAATAATAAACGTTTACGACGAAAGCTTTTAGCTGTCTCAAGTTGCGAGTTAGCGAGAGGCGCACCACCCACTTGAAGAGTTTTTCTCTTGATAAACGTAAATAGGATACAATACCATACCACATACCATGCATTAGTAAAAATTTTCGAAGCTCATTCTTCACGATTTCACAAGAAAAAAAAAAAAAAAAAGAAACCATTTCAAGAGCAAAGAGCTTCATCTCGTCAGATCGCAGGAGGGATTCCGTAAAAAGAACTGCTTTTAAGGTGGACGAGGGGGGAGAGGCAAAAGGAAAAAAAAAAGAAACGTTGGACGGGGTTAAATGGTTCGTCGATCAATCGGAGGAATTGACTTTCGAAACTGTCTCGGAGATAAAGGCGAGGGGGCGACATGGCGCCTGCAGTATATAGTTTCACCTTTACTTATATACATATGTATATATAAATATATATTTATATATACATTTATAGTATAATAAACTATGGTATAAATATATTTATATGTATAGGTATATGTATATATATTTAATATATTTATAGTGTATTTAAATCGGTATAATCGAGGTAATATAATAAAAAAATTCACCTTTTTTTTTTTTTTTTTCACGAAAACCAGTATATTTCTCCTGTCTTAAAAACGCGATTTATACCACATGTTATAATTCAACCTTCGGATTCGAGTGACGAATTAATCTTACCTCGATGTATTAAGGAAAGAGCAAGAAAAAAAAAAAAAAAAACCTAAAACTCACTAAAAACTAACTGGTTTGACAGGATCGACTTATATCGGCGATCTTAATCTTATTTATTGTCCCCTTTACAATTTTTTTTTTTTTACTCTCTCTCTTTCTTCTATTACATCGTATATATATATATATACACATAAACTTACGTGTAGCTTATAATTGTCGCACGCGATCGCTGTAACTCCATTTTCAATATCTCTGATCCTTATTGCGTTTCAAATGGGTTCTTTATTTTTTTTTCTCGTCAAGTCTTAAGACCCAAGTTTTTTTTTCTTCCCTCAAAGATTTTTCAACAAGTTTTTCGAATGTTTGCAATTTATTTCATTCTGTTTTTTCTGTTCATTTGTCAAGTGCCATTTTATTCGAAATTCGTTTTTTTTTTTTTTTTTTTTTTTTTTTTTTTGTCTCAAATGGGTTATAAATGCCATCCTGAATCAGTTCTGTTCGATTCTTGAAAATTCATTGAAATGGCACTTATCAACGTTATGGAATGGCAGATCTCGTATATACCTATGTATAATATATTCTTTCTCTTTTCTATATTAATGTATAAGTTGGTTATCTAAATTTATTGACTGGCCGTGTGCATAGATCGGGCCTCTAATATATGTCCACCTATAAACTATGTTAAAAAAAACGCCAAATTAATTCTAACGATCTATGGGGCATTCGCCGTCAAAACGTACGGGAATAACTTTTTTAATAAATTATTGGAATTTATGTAGTCATCAATTACGATATCGGAACCAATAATTTCATATTTTTATATTCAAAGTAAAGGCATAGGCTTCGAAAATCGACGGAATTGTTATTTTGAATCTTTTTAGAAATTTAGTACGATTGAATTTACGCAAAAAGATTTTCAATCAGAAAAAAAAAATAGAATGAGATGTGACCCGACGATAAATTCGACGGCATAATTTGTAACCTCTCGAAATCGTGAAGTTTGAGCTTTGAATGAAAAAATCATACCGCAATTGACAAAAATCACGTTTTTTGGATTTTTTTTCTTTAAGTATAGTTGCAAACAAAAATTTTCAAAAAAAAAAAAACACTTCATTTGGTCAATTTTTCAAGAAGTTATGAATTTTCGAAAAAAAATTCAAAAATTCATATCTCGAGAACAGATGAACGAAAAAAATCGAAAAAAAAAACGTGAAACTTTCTCTCGTTAGGTTCAATCACCCATAAAAATTTCGATGAAATCAAAAATTCGAATTATTATTCCCGTACGTTCTGACGGAGAATGCCCCATATATTATATACATATACACAGGTACAACGTTAATATATATATATATATATAATTAATATACGGACGATATCCAACGAATAATAAATAAAACGAAATAAAATAAATCAATGAAACGACCATTTTATAGCAAATCGTAGAATCTAAGTGATTGAAATCGGCTCAATATTTAGAACCGATTAATACGATTCGTATCCATCTAATTATCCTCTCAGTACAGCACAGCATGCGCTGTGTGTCTCCCACCCCACAATTTCTAACACAAGCGTCGCGGTGTCTAGATAGAAAGACGGCGCGACGGAACGTACGGGACCGGTAGGTCTCTTATGTCTTATCGCTTCGCAAGCTCGCAAGCTCGCACGCACCGCACGCAACCAACTCCTCCTCCTCCTTCCTCCATTCCTCCCTCTCTCCCTGCCTGCCTGCCACCACCATCGTTGAGTTGGCACGTGACCCGGTGGCACTATACGTGCGTGGAATACTCGTACTTAGAAATTAGCTACACGTAGGGCATGACCTCGGGAACAGGAGAGGGATTTCGGGGTGTTAAATATCAGGTCGAGATTTAATGTTTTTTCCTTCATTCCGACCACCCTGACCCCTGCCCCTTTTTTTCTTTTGTTTTTTTGACTGTAGACAGTTGTCTGATAACACGCGGATTAAGTATATTCTACGTGAATCTAAGCTGTGTTTATTCATCATGATTTTCGTATTTTTAATTGAGTATGTAGCGAAACGAAATAAGTATTTGCGAATTCAAAAACCAAAAAAATAGAAAAAACATGGTGAAAAATGAGAAAGTGAACAACTTATATTGAACTTATATTGAAACAAAATTTTGATGATATTGAAAAATTCTCTATTGAGTTTTTTTTTTTTTTTTAATTTATTTCTTATTATTAATTTTTGGTAATTTTTGGTAATTTTTAATTTTCTTATTTTCTATTTTTACAGAATACGGAACAGCTCGACGTTTTGGCCCATTTGTCGGACTATCACGTTTACTTGACCCTAAACGCTAGGAAGCAATTTCGAGCACCGACTGAGTGGGGTATCTGTTTGAGACCATCGTCAAAAGCAGAGGCAGAAGAAACGGCTGGGGGTGAACTCAGGTGCATCACCTTCGATACCGAAAAAACGCGTTCCTGCTGGATAATAGCCATGCGTCTCGCCAAGGTAACACCGTCCACTTTTACTCGATTCACAAATTTTTATTTATTTTATTTTCAATTCGATTTTCATTCATCGATCAATTTTTTTTTCGTTTCGCATAGCGAATTTCTTTCTTTTTTTTTTTCATTTTTTATATTTTTTTCACATCTCTCTTCTTTTCTTTCTTCTTCTTTTGTCTCTTTTTTCCGTCTTCTATGCCTAACTATGAAATACGTGTCTAAGTTCTGTATTCTAATTCTTTATCTCACTTTGGGTCATAAAAAAGAGATTCCAGGGAAATCGAGTATGAAGAAAAGAAAAAAATCGCCAAAATATTTTCATACAGTTGGGTAAAATTTCGATATTGTTATTTTCATATTTTATTAACCTAAATCGGAATTTGAAAGATTGAATTTTTTTGCTACCTTTTTTCTGGGGTCGGCGTGAAGTTCCGGATGTTTCTAAAAGTTTCGAAAGGTCAAAATTTCGAATTTATTTCAGACGATTTCGGATTTTCAGAAGCATCAAAGTTCGGAATATTAAAATTGGGAAAGATCGAAAATGCAGACAGCTCGAAACTCGGAAAGTCCAAAACTCCGAAATGCTAACAATCCGAAAATTTAGTCTTTTGATTCTTTAACTTCCGGACTTTTGAACTGTCGATGTTTTTCGATGTGAAGTATTTCAAATCGACTAAGCAGACTTCCAGGTTAATACCCTTTCCAAAAATAGTGAATCTGTAATATCAAGATTCGAAATTTTCAAAATTCGGAACTTCAACCCAGCCTCCTTTTTTTTCTTTCCATATTTTGATCGAACTTGTATAAAAATGCGAGAGAAAAATTTCGAAAAATAGAATTTGTCTTTAAGGTTTGATCGATATACGTCATACGTGTGTTACGTGTGTGTGCAAATATAGTTGACTTTACGCTTTCTCGCCAAAGAAGAAACCTCTCCCATACGTACGTATGTATGCATTATGTAAAATGTATGTACGTATGTGTGCACATACTTTAGGGTATATTTCTATAAAATTGCATGCCCGTTCTATTATGCAACTCTCTCTTTAGGGCTCCATTCTTTTGCGATAAGTGGCGACTCAGACCACTCTCAAGTTTCCAACCTCTACAGCCCGGGCATCCCTTACCCTTACCTTTACCCTTACCCTTACCCTTACCCTTACCCTTCCACTCTAGCCACTCGAAAGTACGTTGCTGGGCTGCTTACCCGGAGCTTCAAAGCGAAATGCAATGTCTAGGTTAGAGAGGGTGTCTCTCTACGTATAGGCGCAGGGCAGTCACACTACCTTCTACTTCCACCTGGGTGTACCTACATACCTAAAGCTATACGTATCCTACTGGCGAAGCGAAAGAGTTTTACAGACGCCCTCGGGCACGCGGGGATGTCCCCGACACCCTTTCCCGAAACAAGATGGCACTTGGCCGTCTCGCTCTTCTCTCGTCTCTCGTCTCTCGTCTCTCGTCTCTCGTCTCTCGCTTCACTTCTTCGGCTTTGTGTGCAACTCTTTGATTTGCTATACGGAAGCCAATCTCTACTCCAGACTATTTTACGCTATACCTATCCGACCCTTCGCTGCGTCAGTTCTTTTTTTTTTTTTATACACATGGTACATACTTTCGTCAGTAATTTTTGTGTACCCCTATCGTTTCGACATTACGTATTTTCAAATTCATATTCTGAAGGAAATTTTCATAGCAAAACAAAAAAATAACGACGATCTTGAATTTTTTCAAATTTCTTCGCGGATCAAAATACCGTCGATTTTTATTTTCTATTCATATTTTAATGAATTTTCGAATCATCCATCTCTATGTATATGTACAAAAATAGAACAATTCGAAGGAAAATGAAAACGGAATTTCGATTTGTCGATAACCAAAACTGAACTTCGAAACACAACAAGAAAGAACAAAAAAAAAAAAGAAATATCTCTACGCCAACGCGAGGACCGTGAAATCCCGTTCGGCCGAAACCCTCGTGTCTTCCTATACCTAACAACCTTAAAATTCAATTTCATAAAAATTTTTTGCCAGGGTCTGTGCCCGACCAAGGGATTAATTATCTCTCGAGGATATAACATTAATTTTCTCTGTAGGTACTTCGGTCGTAAAATCAAGCTCAGGGCATGCGATATATATACTAAGGGGGGTGAATTCGGATTAAAAAAGGTCAAGGTTGAGGTTAAGGTCAAGGTTAGGGTTAAGGTTAACTGTTAAGGTCAGGGTCAAGAGATCAGGATCAAAGGGATGACTTGCTGAATTTTATTTACACACCAAACGAGAGAGGAAGAGAAAAACGTGCCCAACGTTTCCCCTCACACCATTTACAATCGACAAAATCGCAAAAAAAAACAAGGAAGAAGAAACCCCCGCTCCCAAAAAAAAAATTTAATACTCTAATTAAACCCCGCCAATCGTTTTTTTTCAGCTCTCTTTCGTCTCTCGTTATCAAAATTTCCGGTGGAATAATTCAAGCAATTTTGTTACGTATTTTAATTTCTTCTATTCCACTTTTTTTGGTTTTTTAATTCGAAAATTTTTTTTTGTTTAATTTTTTTTTACACCCTAATTCCATCACTTCGTCGTCAGAGAAGGGAAATCGAGCCTCGTTTATATCGTGTCTGAAAATGAGGGTTCAGTTTGAGTAGAAAAAATTTGCGTAATTGTCAGTTTTTTTTTTTTTTTTTTGAATAGTTGGTCACAATTTAAGAGAAATGGAAGAAAAAAAAAACAAAAAAATTAAATAAATCAATAAAAAATGATAGTTATTCGATTTTTCGCCTATCATAGAGTTCGTCGCCTTGCGTCGCGACGCGGCGCTTATACTGCTACACGTTCTAACCGGGTGACAGGGCGCTCTCACTGGGTCGATATCCCAGAAGGTGGATCGACCCTTCTACCCCTAGAAGACTCTCGGTCCTCCAGGTCGTTTTATACACACGTCGGGGGCGCGACGTGGTCCCCAATTATTCGTACTAACGCAATACTTTTAACACTTACTCGCAAAGCCTTGAGAAATTGTGAAATTATGGAAATATCATTTAGATTCGTTATCAATTATCGATCGTGCGAAAATTTCATCAGAAATGACCGCAAACTGTTTCAAAAAAAAAAAAAAAAAAAAACAAGAAAATTTCTATCCGGCTTTGAAAAATTTCGTAATTTTTTTTACCGAATTTTTGAACAAATTGACGAAATTTTTTTTTTCTATATTTTCACTTTTTCTACGATTTTTTTACAGACGAACCGACGATTCAGTTAATTTTGACTCAAGTTCTGGCAAGAAAATTGTCAACTTCGTATATATAACGATGTGCTAATGAGCTTTTTCTTTCAACCCCCCCCCCCCCCCCCCCCGGTTCCGGACAAAATTTGTTTAACTTTCGTATTTCTTAACACACGAAAAGCTCGACGAACTTCTGTCGGAGTATAACATAACTTTCTTCTATTGTATCATACCTACGAGCTGAATATACATAGTTTAGAATTTTCTTTGTTTTTTTTCATTCATTTTTAGAGTCTCGAAAGTTCGAAATTGTAGAGAAAATTTTGTGCTTTTTTTTTTTTGTTTTCTTACTTAATTTTCTTTTTTGTTTTTATTGACTATAATGCAGAGAGTAAAAAATTACAACCTTTCACGTATAATTTCAGATTCATCTGGCTATGAAACAAAAAATTGTAAAAAAAAAAAAAAGAAAAAAATTAAAAACTTGATTCAAAATTAATTATTTACCCGCGAATGTTTAGTAATTTCTCATCGATTTATATCTAACTATTTTACATAAATTTCTAATAATTTTTCTATATTTTTAAATATCAAATTTATTCAGTGTCCATACGAACGGGAACTCAAATTTCAAAATTTTTTCCTAATTTCGACGCTTTTCTGTTTTCTCTTTTCAACTATTTCCTCTTTCATTCATTCCTCAATTATACTAATTCTCACTTCATTTTCATTATTCTTATGATGATCTCTTTTGCGTTTTGAGATAAATAAATAAATAAATCAATAAACGAATATCGATTTTGATCCAAAAAAAAAAAATGAATGAATGAATTTTACTTCTGGTGCCAGGTGACTTCTTTTTTTTTTTTTTTTTTGTTTTTTCATTTTTCTTTCTTCGAGAATGATAATGAGAGACCCTTACGCGCGCGGGTTAACGGTTATCTGGCATTAATGAAAGGTTGTACTAATTAAAGCGTGTGTGTGATTGGTGCACACTCGATCATGTAGTGGTGTGCTGCTTTGTTGCAGTACGGAAAACAGCTGAGGGAGAACTACCGGGCTTTCAAAAATAAACAATGCGAGCCGACCGTCAGCCCTAAGGAATACAACAGCTACACGGTGCCAAACGTAAGTCATATATATATATAATAATATTTTACGGTATACATATACAGGGTGGACCGGAAGTAAATTTCCAAAATGAAAGGTGGCATAGAGGAGGTCGAACCGAGTAAATTTTCCCGAAGAACATCGGGTCTGCGAAGTCGCGTTCGCGAGATATCACAGGTTAAAAAAAGTAGCGCTTCACGCCGCGCGCGCGACCGCGGCGTGAAGCGCTACTTTTTTTAACCTGTGATATCTCGCGAACGCGACTTCGCAGACCCGATGTTCTTCGGGAAAATTTACTCGGTTCGACCTCCTCTATGCCACCTTTCATTTTGGGAATTTACTTCCGGGACACCCTGTATATAGATATATCTTGTTTTATTTCTTATTTTATCCGATTGTACGTTATATTATATCTCTAACTCTGTAGGTGTATACGATAAACGAGAAACTAACACGCGACAGGATCAGTAACAAAAAAATGTACGTTTTTTTTTTTTTTTTTTTTTTTTTCCTTTATTCTTTCGTTCGTTCCTTCGTGACTTGCCGTTTGTCCCCAGACCTAATTTTTTTTCTCTCTCTATTTCACGATCTCTGAGAGTTTGTCACGATACGAAAGAAAACGACTTTACGAACAAAAAGACAAAAAAAAAGAAACGAAAAAGAAGAAATAAATAAATAATACTACTACTTCGCGCTCGTCATCGATCATTCCGTGAATTTGTGAAATATAAAAACTAGTATAACGGTCTTACCGTGTCTTAAATCGTCGGAACCATCGCGCGATTCGATCCCAGTGAACAAAAAAAAAAAAAAAAATCGAAAAAATTGGAAAAAAAATAGGGTTGAAATTCTGCCGAAGAAAAATCGTTCCGCTATTTATTTCAAATTCTAACGAGAGAAAAAAAAAAAAAAAAAAAAAACAGATCCGGAATTTTATCCAAGTTTAACAGAAAAGATCGAACAAGCTCGATGAAAATAATTACACGTCTATATAAAATTGGTACGAAAAAAGTTGAGAATAAAAAAAAACAAATTACAGGTCTTTTTTTTTTTTTCGAAGATTTTGGAATCTGGGAACTCTGTACGTATCGAATCAACTTTCTATGTCTCTTATAATGCAGTTTGTATGTAATGTATTTCCACGAGGAGAATTACCTCCTCTATTTATCTATATATACAATGTACATGGCTGTATGTATATATATATATGTATGGTACTTATACTAGTTGGTCGTGAGTTAATCCGGATCCGATTGCGAATCACACGCGCGACTCTCGAGTCGCACGACATCGCCGACAGTCTCGGGTATCAAACACCGATTTTATTGTCGTTCAATCTTCCTTTTCCCGCGGGCTCGGACGAGTCGACACCGAATGGCAACGTGAGCTGATCGAGAGCCTCTCTCTCTCTCGCTCTATCTTTGTTTTTCTTCCTTTATCTCTCTATTTCCCTTTCTCGTCTCTTCACTCTCTAGGAAGTAGTTCGGCGATAGACAAAACGGCATTTATGCCTATTATAGGTATATCTGAGTAATTGCAAAGAATTTGACATTAATGACAATAAATTAAAACGATTCACACATCGTCGTTGCAGTTTTTCGAAGTATTAGTTATTTTTTATTTTATTTAATTTATCTATTTTTTGTTTTGTTGTTTAATAATTTTTTCAAAAATTTGATCAATTTTTGAAAAACGTATTTGATTTTTTCCCTTTTTTTTTTCTCTAATGTTTTCCTGAATTTGCGAATCGAGTTTTATATTAATTTTTTTTTTTGTTTTTTTTTTCCACTCCTATTTTGTTTCGAGACTTTTAAAAATTGTTGAATTCGACAAGTTTCTCTATATCCGAAGTATTTGAATGTCGCTGAGATTTATAAAGCTTTATAGGTATATACAGGGTGAGTTTTCTCTGGTATCGAACGAGGGAGGAGCTTATCACCGTAAACATTTAGCCCCTTTCTACTCATACTTATTATCATCATATCAAAAAGTCTCACTCTGTTGGTACTGTCGCGAATAGAAACATACCTGTCCTGGACTTGAGAATAAAAGTGGGATTTCTCGATTTGACGATAACAAGTATGAATAGAAATGGGCCGGGCGTTTGCAATAATACGCTCCTCCCTCGTTCGATACCAGAGAAAACTCACCCTGTATACAACGTCAAGATCAATTCTGATCACAAAAAAAAAAAAAAAAAAAAAAAAAAATCCATTTCCATCTGCCTCGATCGATCGGCTTTACTTACTTTTTCCTCTTGGCTCTCATAGCTCTTATAGCTTCGAGAAAGAAGACCTGCAGGTCCGATAATCTTTAGGGATTTCCACGAGCTCTGTATCCGTGTGTCCCTTCCACTTGTTTCTTCTTTTTATTTTATTTTATTTTATTTTTTGTTGTTGTTGTTATTTTCCTCACTCTCCAACCTTCGTCGCGTTAATGTACCCAAAGCTTTTTATAATTAGGGATCACTTTTTTTTTTTTTTTTTTTTTTTTTTAGGCACATACGAATAGATAGGCTAAAAAAAATTGGTACCACAGTAACTATGATATACACTGTTGAGAGAGATTTACAGGACAAGATAATCGTTCTAATGGGGAAAAAGAAAAAAATCAATGATCAATTGTCAAAAATTGAAAATGAAATAGTGTGAAATAATAATTGTAATAATACCTAATTATAATCATAATAATCGTAACATTCAGAATCGTCCAAATTTATATCGCGACAGTTATTACAATTTTTTTTTTTTTCATCGTATAATTAAGAGAAAACGAAAGCGATAAAAAGAGTTTCATATCCATTTTTTTTTTTGTTTTTATCAAGCACCCGTTATCTGCGAAGCCGCGAAAAGCCAGCTTTACCTGATATATGCAGAATTTACTGTATATAACAATGATAATAATAATAATAATGATAATAATTCCGGGCTGATTATATATTATTTGCAATTACCTTCATGAATTTTCATCGTTGGCGTATAGTAACTACTGTTAAATATCGTAATGAACGATAATTAATGCAGTTTAAATATGTGAATGCATCATAAGTTCGACAGGTGACATCTATGCCTAGTTTTTTTTTTTTTTCTTTTCTTCTTTTTTTCCTCAACACGTGGGAGTAATACCTGATGTACGATCATTACGTGTCAATTGCAGCCAAGCTGCATTAAAACCGGCAAAATAACTATAACAGGTATACGATCTCTTTTTTTTTTTTGGTTTTTCTACGAGTTTATATACAGGGTGGTCTTTTTTAATCGTTCCGGACGAATATGTCAAAAACTAAAAGAGATACGAAAAAAAAAAAAGTCAGGAATACAAAATTTGAAGGGTTAGGTAAGGGTGACATTTGATAATGCTTATGGGTTTTTTTTACTGAGTTTAAAATCGGGTTTTTATGAGGTAACTTTTTGCTTTTTAAATGGGAACATATATTTTTCTTCCCCCAGTTTCATATTTTCACCTTGTAATGGTACAGAGAAATACGAAATATCTGCAGTATACGCGGATAATTATTATCTGTATACATATAATGAAATACATTGGCATTGCACATAATATTATATGTACAGCTCGTATCTATAGAAGTTATGTTAATTATGATAAATACCCATCTATAACGTCTCTATTACGTAACATGCAGCTATTTCCACTAATGAATTTCTAAAAGCACGTTGTCAGTCAGTCAGTCAGTCAGTCAGACAACCAACAATATCACTCCCCTACCTCTTCCTACTCCTACGACGACCTGCGGCTCCCACGCCTACATCCTACTTTTCCTTTGCTATAATCTTATTGTTACCACGATGTATTAATGCCACGGTTCAGACTAATCGTTTAATCATTATACTTGAATAGACGTAAAGGGGCACCGACTCAACTATACGTATACATATATATCTCTTATACGTTACGTAGATATAGGTTTATTAATTGCGGTTATCTGGTTATCGACTTTAATCCATTGATCATGCAGGTTACTCGTATTATTATTATTATTATTATTATTATTATTATTATTATTATTATTATTATTATTATTTTTATAACCGCTCTGAACGTCGTATTTAATCGTAGTCGTCGTTTTATCTCTTTATCATTAATTAACAGGAGGTATATCGTGTATAATATACGACTTGGTATATATTAATTAATTTTTACAAATCACTGGTGAACGTATTGAAGAAATATATTCTATCGAATCGGTGTTCTTTTTTTTTTTTTTCGCAGCTGATTATACTTTTTGACTTAGGACGATAGGATCAGGACGATAGGACACATACCTGATTAGAAATCAATTCTAGATTTTATGGAGCTTGGAATTACACAGGTTACAAAAAAAAGAAACATGATCTATCCAATTTTTAGAGATCCAAATTTTTTTTTTTTTTTTTTTTTTTTTTTTTTTTTTTCAAATTGCGGGTAATCATATGTGACTCCGATTCTTAGGGGGTTCGCACACGGTCCGTGATCATTATTATTATTATTTTCGCCTCCTCCACTCTGCACTCTTTCTTTCTGTTCTTTTTTTTTCTTTCTTTCTTTCTTTCTTTTCTTTCCGTTTTTTTTTTTTTCTTCTTTTCGTTTTTTTCTTCCATTCGTTGGCGTCACAGTGTCTATTTGCCTCGGGGCGTGAGAGGGAGGATATAGTTTGGTTTAGAAGTCAGTTGGAGTAAAAAGTGGAACCCGGCTGTTGCTACGCCAGAACTATCGACCAGTCTACCAGCAGCAGTAGCAGTAGCAGCAGCAGCAGCAGTAGCAGCAGCAGCAACAGCAGCAGCAGCAGCTAGCTCCCTATACATACATCTTCGCGCAAACCCTCCGGGCTAAACGTAAACGTAAACGTGTACGTGTATTACTAATACGTATCATACAAGTCGGGTAGAGAGAGAGAACATTATAGTAGCTACGTGTATAAAGTTGGATGGCTAAGCCATGGCTTATATACGTACGTGTACGAACTCCATCCAGAGACGTTTAAGCTATGAAGAAACATTTGGAAATGCTTTTCATCATCGAATTAAAGAATTGAATTAATTACTTATTTATTCATCGTCATTAAATACGAGAACTTCGATTTTGAATAAACAGTTTCAAGTTCAAGGGACACGACGATGCTACAAAATAAAACGATCTTTGGGGTTTTTTTTTTTCTAATTTATTTATATTCAGTTCACCTTTTTTTTTTCCTGGGAACTGGAAACTGGAGATATAAAAATAAATTGAACCGGAAATCGTTGTTTCGTATCTCATTTTTTAGTTCTTTTTTTTTTTTTTTTTTTTTCTTTCTTATTTCTTGGATTTTGTTCTCGGTTTCAATCAATTCTCCGATCACATAGATATACGTATTACACGTACACTCATACATCGATAGGCGTCTCTTCAGGTTCGTTCATCTCGCTGGGGTTGATTTTCTACGAGTTGAGTTAGAGTAGGGTTGGGGTTTGGGGTTTGGGCTTGAGGTTTGGTTAGGCTGAATCAAGAGGGGTTTTCTACACTCGATCAAAGTACGTTTCAAGCTCGACTGACTTCCCTTTTACTCCATCTCATTCGGCCTTCTTGACCTTTGACCAAAGCTTTATGCAGACGAGAGGCATTATGAATGGTACACCTACCTACTTTTCTTTTTGCTTTTTCTTTTTCTCTTACCTTCGCATACGAATATATATATTTTTTTCAAGAAAATCGACCAATCGGTCCGTTCGATAAGAAAATAAAGCCAATTTCCTTCAGTATCTATTTTCTGTGAAATTAGGGAAATAAATAAACAAATAAATAAAAAAATATAGCTAAGAGAGTTTGCAGAAAGCACCTTATCGAGTCACGTTATTCTCTAAGCTCTATTGGTCAGGTTTAGGTGAGTATAAATCGTGAGATCGTTGATCCTGCGATGAGAAGAGTTGCCAAACGTATATACATAGTATATGTACGCGTATGTATAACACACACTACGTATGTACATACATCGGCACTAGTCCAGTCACTGAATTTTATTAAACAGTCGTTTGATGTGTTTAAGTTGATTATACGGTATGCATTAACACCGGTATATATGCCATGCCAGCGCACTCACTATCATACTCCGACACGGTGCAGCTTGCTATAAAATTACACTGGCTATATGTACATATAGGTGTGTATATATATATATATATACATATATATATATATATATATATATATATATATATATATATATATATATACATATATATATATATACATATATATATATATATATATATATATATATATATATATATATATATATATATATATATATATATATATATATATATATATATATATATATATATATATATATATATATATATATATATATATATATATATATATATATATATATATATATATATATATATATATATATATATATATATATATATATATATATATATATATATATATATATATATATATACACATACATACCTACTTACAAAGTCATGCAAGGTGACTTTCAGGATTATTCTGCCTACGCGTAAGTAAGCGTGCACAAGTCGAGACAAGAGTCAATGAATTTATTATACCTACCTCGGTAATAAACAGACTGGGGTATTCGGTTAATTTCAACGATTAATTTATAATCGCTATTAAGATTGAACCGATCCATTTTTCCTCATATTTATAAGTTTTGTTCATTTTATTATTTGTTATTTTAACGTGTGGTTTATGCTCGTTGGAAATGGAGACAAAAAGTCGTTAATTAATGAGTATAAAAACGCTGTAAATAAAGCCTCCGTATTCTGATTATAAACTTATCAAAATAATACAGAATAATTATAGTCTCTGAAAGTTGCTGATTAAAAAGAACAAAAAATCGAACAAGTATGAGGAAAAAATTGCATTTTTTCCGAACATCGAGAAGCATTATTCCAGGTCGTAAGGCTAACCCGCGACCCACCGCTGAGTGGTGATAGCGCTTGAGAAAGAGACATACAACTACCCGCGCTAGCGCTATACCAGCTCTGAATCAATACACACGGCTGGTGCGGTGCCTCAGCTAGAGAGTTTCGGTGGTACGGCGCGCCCTCTGCTATGAAACACTGCTCTAACCTCCCGCCCGCCGCCTCACCTCTCTAACCCCCTCTCGTATACTATAATGCCAGATGCACCAGATGCACAAGACCAACCAGCCAGCCAGCCAGCCGGCAGTAGGGAACCACCGTTGCTAGTCAGCCACCGATTCAATCCCCACCCTTCTCACTGACGGGTCGGCTGGTTTGCCAAGGCTAGCGAAGTATGTATGTAGCAGCATGCAGCCAGCAAGCAAGCAGTAATTCTCCGTCTTTCTAACGGTCGTCGTTTCTGCGCATGCGTCTTTTTAACCTTGACATTGAACGGGCCTCTCCCTCTCTTTCTCTTTCTCTTCCTCTTCTCTTCTCTTCCCTCTTCTGCCCTAGCCTACCCTACACTCTCATACCTCTTTTACCCGCACCATCGTCGTTCGCTCTGCTAACGTCATACTGTTCGTTAGCTATAGTATAACTATACGTGTTTATTGCTCGAGGCCTTTCGTCTGGTCTGCACCTTCCGTTTCTACTTTTATTTCCCTTCTAGTTTAGTTGGTTTCTCGTCGCTAATATTTCACGAAATAATTTTACAATCGATATTTTTTTTCTTCTTGCTACTGTATTCTTACGACTAGAACTATAATTGTCTATTTTCTATGAAATTATTTTCTAGTAAATGAGAAGTAGGCCGGATTTACCGAAAAGCCCGTCTTGGGTCTTGGTGTTCGATTTTCTTTCGTTTGTTTGTTTTATTTTGTATTTCTTCTTAGTTTTCTTCGGTCCATTTTATTTTCCGATTGAGATCTGTATCCGAGGGTATCCAGTTTATTTTATTCGTCAGATCGCGAAATTTTATTCTTCGTTTGTAAATATTCTTTACTATTTAGTATATAGGTATATATATACATGCATAAACATGTGTATATATATATATATATATATATATATATATATATATATATATATATATATATATATATATATATATATATATATATATATATATATATATATATATGATGTGGCTTAGTAGAGACACGAGCCTAAAATATACTTGACCGTGAAACTAAATGCATGACTTTAAACGCTTCTGCAGGCTCCTCCGATTCAAGGTCACATACACTCACTCACTCACTTATACGTACCCACGTGTCGTCCCCCGGCTGATACATACCGACTCCGATAACTTATACACGTGTTTTACATACACATACATTTATTTATTTACACGCGTATATATGTATGTATATATAGATATAGGTGTGTACTTTATATATGTATATGTATAACCCCAACAGTCATCGATGCATCGGGCTCGCAACTCACACGCGAATTTTATCGCGCACATACAAATTCACGTATATAAATGTATATAGGTACGCCGATGATGCATCGACGCTTTATATTATGTAACTACGTATTAGCTGAGGAATTCTTTTTTCTTTTTTTTTTTTTTTTTTTCTTACTCGTAATTAATTCGTAACGATTTTGGGCACGATGTAGCGAATCCGAGGATCTTATTCGTAACTTTCAAAAAATTGAAACAAAAAAAAAAAAAAAATTTAACGAAAGGTCGTTGAAAATTTATTTGTCCAACGATTTTTGTAAAAAAAAAAAAAAAATTTTCGCGTACGATTAAGTATTAGTACATTTTTCTTCGAATTCTAACAAATTAATTCGTTTTTTTATTAATTTTAATTTTTTTTTTTTTTTTTCATATTCTTTGATTGAATGTGAATCTCGATCTGAACTGCGATAACTGCAGTATACATATAAATATGTAAAGTTTTTTTATTATTAAAGAGTATAAAAAGCGATATTATTGCGCGATATTTATTATTACAGAATTATTACGCCATGTGCAGGTTGATATTATGTCTATCTGCAGTTTTATTTTTTTTTCTTTCCCTCTCTCTCTTTTCTTTTTTTTTCTTTTCTTTACTTGTTTCTTTTTCCTTTCCTGTTTTTTTTTTTTTTTTTTTTTACTTATTCTACTTGAAATCAGCAAACACGCCTCTGGAAATCAATATTTAATTCTCACACGCGCCCGAGAAGCTCTCTCATCGCGTCGTCGCTCGATCGTCCGACCCCCGTTGCTGGGCAAACTCGAAAGCCTTCGGTTGAAAGCGATCAGAGGGCATGGAATTTGATACTTTACTATCTCGGCCTGCCTTGCTTGCTTGCTTGCTTTGCCTGCCTGACTGCTGCCTTGTTTGGGTATCTTTATAGAGATAGAGATACGTCGCTGTCACATTACTTCCTGTATTATACACTTGGCCAACGACTTTCATAATATTCATAAAAAAAAAAAAAAAAAAAAAAAAAAACGAATCAAAATGAAACAACAAAAAAATGAGGAGAAAAAAAAAAATAGAATCAATGGAACACAGAATCCGAATGAATTTTGAGATAGCTTTTGTGTCTCGTAGGTAAAAAGGGGTCGATTATAAAAAAGGGAGATGTTTTTTCATGTTCTCAACTGTCATAACTATCACCCAAAAAAGTTTCAATGAAATTAAAAATGGCGCGGCCAAACTCTGGTCAAGTTCACGTGGAATTTCCCATATATACATGTGTATGGATGAAGTTTACCTAGAATATGCGTGTCCAATTTATTTATATGTCTTACATACGGTTTTGTCAATTTTGTTATTTATTTTATTTTTGTCACTTTTTTTCGTTCTTGTATTTGAGTAATTCTACGTTACCGTACAGGAAGTGTCGTGTATAGTATCTACCTGTCGTTATGCCGTTAAATTATCCCATGTTCACCGGAAGTGAGATTTTCTAACGCACGGTTCGGCTTCTGGCAACCGAACTTATAGTTGGGATAAAAGCTCCCCCTCTTTACACGTAGGCACATACATCCATACACTATACATATATATATATATATATATATATATATATATATATATATATATATGTATATATATACGATAAACGTCAAACTGTCATCGTAATTGACACGCGATTAATTTTTATCCACTATGTAAAACTACGTACAGTTTTATTTATACATACCTATATAGGTATGTATTATACAGGGTGTCCCATTCAAATAAAGAGCATTGACATAAATCGAAAAGATGAAGTCGTAACAAAAAAAAAAAAATAAACTAAAATTTATAGGATTTCGAAGGGGACATATTTTGATGGTGCTATCAGTTTTTTTTTTTTTTTTTTTTTTCTTAAGAGGTAATGTTTCTTTTTTAAATGGGAACCCCTAATTTTTCGTTTTTTACCGTAAATTCGTAATCTACAGAAGAAGAAAAAAAAGCGATACTTTTGTATGCAAACATTTCTTTTTTTTCTGTCTACGATCCCTCATCGCTTTTCAAATTATATTTTATTGCTCTTTTTTTTAAATGGGACACCCTGTATATATACCGATATAGTATATAACTTAACTAACTCCACACACATCCATATACCTATATACGTGTAGTTTTACCTATAACCACCGCAGCGTAGTCGGGTGTCTGACATATAGTCAGGGATAATCGACCGGACAGGTACAGTCGGGCAATAAAGTTCTTGGAGGGTCGAAATTCAGGCTCAAACGTTTCAGTGTCTACGCTGTTGAGCAGCCCCCTCGCTCCGCATACTCCGTTCTCTGAGAACGCGAATCGGGCAGACTACCTACGCAAAGTAAAGTAAGAAATACTTCCTAAATATACAGGGTGTCCCAGAACTAAATGTCGAAAATGAAAGGTGGCCTAGAGGAGGTCGAACTGAGTAAATTTTCTCGAAGAACATGGGGTCTGCGAAGTCGCGTTCGCGAGATATCACAGGTTAAAAAAAAAAAGTATCGCTTTGCGCCGCCGCGACGCGTCGCAAAGCGATACTTTTTTTTTTTAACCTGTGATATCTCGCGAACGCGACTTCGCAGACCCCATGTTCTTCGGGAAAATTTACTCAGTTCGACCTCCTCTAGGCCACCTTTCATTTTCGACATTTAGTTCTGGGACACCCTGTATATAATAAATAACGCATCGATGGGCCTGCTCAACAGCGTAGACACTAAAACACCTGAGCCTAAATTTCGACCCTACAAGAACTTTATTGCCTGACTGTACCTAATTTCGTTACGACACTTGATGAAAAACTTCGGCTAGACTGATATTAATTTAGTTCGTGTTAACCGAGAAAGGTGATCGTTTAATTTCTCCCTTATATATAGTTTTAGGTGAACACCTTTACATCGCCTTATCATACGATACACACACACACAGCTGTATGATATGATATGTTATGTATGTAAACGTACCTATCTTTTATAAAATTTTTCGATTTTGAAAAGCGTATGAAAAAAATTAAAAAAAAAAAAAAAAGAAAAGTATTATTTCCCTCCCATATAGGATCGTTACAAATACGATGATTTATCCTCGTGTCTTGTCTGATTTTGTATTCTTGTTTGAATTGACAGGGGAAAAAAATTAACAAAAATGGATAAAATAAAATGAAATAAAGAAGAAAAAAAAAAAAACCTGAAAATGAAGAGCCAGTGCATCAAAAGCTCGTTATCGTGATAAATCGTGTATTTTTCACGGTACCCTGAATCCCAGCGTACAGATATACCTATATATATATGCAATATACATATATACACGTAGGTTACGCGTTTATGGGAAGCAGACCATATTTTCTGTGCTTATTGTTAGCTGGTATTGGTCCGTCGCCGCCCCCAGGGCACCGAGACCAAAGTTTGAAGATTTAAATCATACGGACCTCCTAGCGCCAGACCATAAATATCAGCGATGCAGGCAGCTCCGGTTGGCTAGCCTCCAGGTTCGTTTAGCCTTCGCTTAGCAATCTTGGATGGCTCACCATTTCTATACTAGATTTTATACCCCGACGTTTTGTTATTCAACAAAGGAAACTGGGAAGGGCAGGGATAAAGATTGTCCAACATTTATATTAAGGCGCAACCCTATCTGCAGTTCTGTCCCAAACTGAGATTTTTACATTCGAGATTTCTTCTTTTTTTTTCGGAGAAAGTTTTCGGCCATTTTTTTGTCTTTTTTTTCCCCTTCAAACTTGCGGAGCTTATAATTCTTACACAATCATGAATTTTCGTTCGAGGAACGATTTCTCGTTATATTTCCTTTTCAAGAAACTCAAATTTGTATATATAATTAATTTGAATTCGAGTATGAAAAAAAAAAAATAGGTTTCAGCCTGGCAAGTTTTATGCGTTGCGTTTCCGCGGCCCTGAACTGCAAGTCTGCTGGTCACTTGGAATCGTTTAAATATCCCCTTCGATCATATATATACATACACTGCCAATTCATACGCTGTTAAAAAGCTGCGTGTTCCCTCTATTAACATATCAGAATTTAGTGCAGTGCTGTCCGTTCGGTAAGTGTCAGCAAATTATTCACTACGTTACAATGTAGCCTTGATTGCTACCCCCTCCGGCCTAACCATAGGATGTATCAGACAGTAAATTGAAGAACTTATACAAGTACCTAATTACACCTCCGTGTCGCTAATTGTCAAACAACCGTGGGTCTTTTATCTGTATATATATGTATGTATCTACTTATGTATTAAACGTGGAAACGTGCGCCTTTAACCTGCCTCGTGAAGGAAAGAAAAAGGAGGAAAAAAAGGTTGAAAATAAAGATAAAAATAAAAAAAGAGGGAAACAAGGAAGAGGAAAAAATGAAAAAAAAAAAAAAAAAAAAAAAAAGAAAGAAACTACAAAGTCAGACGATGTAAGTGGCGGCTGATTTACATGAGGGATATTTCCTGTTCTTGGTCACGTAGCTGCTGCTAATGTTGCTGCTGCTGCTGCTGCTGCTGATGCAGACTGGGACACTAATTTCCACGCCTCCCGCACGGCCAAGGACTTGATGCGTTATTTATGTAATATTGTAATTATAGACTCAGATATATGTATATATATATATATATATATATATATATATAAATTTATGTAAGATAGCTACTTGACGGATATATACCTATATAAGATGACGCGTAAATATAAGGATTATGAAATAATTGGGATAGGTATATAACATCATACGTATAATGTAATTTAATGTAAAATTGATGGAGAACGATCATCGATCGGTTCGATAATCGGTACATATATGTATATAGATATATGTATATATATATATAATTGTATGTACGCGGTCGTAAAATGGGAAAAAAATTGAAATCCTTAAAAAACACAAACCAAAAAGAAAAAAAAAAAAATTTCCTGCAATTTCACACGTATAATTATATATATATATATATATATATATATATATATATATATATATATATATATATATATATATATATATATATATATATATATATATATATATATATATATATATATATATATATATATATATATATATATATATATATATAGATATAAGTATATGTATAGCTAATGCAGTTTTGCACATACGTACAAATGTATTATAGATTATTCTTGCACACGACTATATATATAACCGCGAAGAAAAAAAAAAAAAAAATCGTTTTTCTTCTTTTTTACAATTAGCCCATAATGTACAATGTATGTGTATGTATATCGTATATGTATGTACGTCGATAAACCGTGGCCAATGACCGCCGTCGCGGTTCTGTACAAATACCAATTATAATTAATATAGCTGAGTGTTTCTAGTCGACATGCATAAATTATATACGTCGGTTAATATGACGATAAGTCCTATGTAAATTCTGCACGGATATATATAACATATATGACTATATAATATATATACTCGTCAAGGATTCCTTATGAATCATCATTTTTTGATACGGTATTGAATTTGAGAAAAATCGGCAAAAAAAAAAAAATAACGAGGGGCTTGAGAATATAGTAAAGGAAAAATGGGGCTTGAAAGTCAAGTGCTAATATCTCAGAGGCCGATTTTTCGATTCAGATGAAATTTGTTCGGTCTTATGCTTCTCCACGAAACGAATATTCTCGCGAAATATAACACTATTTGGAAATGAAACGTGGGCGGAATAGCGGTTTGAAAATTCATTAAAAGTATAGCTAGCTCGATACTAAACCGTTGGAACGATTTGTGCGAAATTTACCGTACAGGATCGCGTTTTACTATATGCGATCGTCATATTTCATAGCGCAATTTTGTGCCTAGTGATAAACTGCGAACATTATTCTTGATACACGTTTTATTTTTGTTTTTTTTTTTTTTTGATAGTTTGAAAAATTAGTTGAAATAAATTTTATTCCGTATATTTTCCGGTTTTTTGCAGTTTCGTGTATATATTAATTCGCATATATATATACCTATTTGAATGAAAAATTGGCGCGATCGTAGCTAATCAATTCAATAATCGCGGATCATCGGGTATAATGACGATTTTTTTTTTTTTTTTTTTTTTTTCAGCGACTGTATAATAATTTCGATATCATCGGGATATATATATATATATATATAAATTTAATATCCTATTAGGTACATACGTATATACGTATACATATATTATGTATACAAGTGTATGTGTGTAGTGCGGGCGCGCGCTGCAATGATGTAAGACTTATATATGAAGCAATATAACAGACCTCGCGACCTTTGAACTTCGATCACGGATTCAATGCACGGATAATAAAAATAACCGATGACCGTTTGAGCAAGTTGACTTCATGTAACGAGGTGCATTGATGTCAATAATCAGTTGATCGTACGCATATACGTATACACACACATGTATATATATATATTATATATTAGTATATACCTATATGTATATTAGGGTGTGTCATTTTGGGGCAACTTTGGTTTTTCAACTAACGAACAGGTTGTATACTTGCAGGAAGGTAAAATAAGAAGCCTGTTAAAATTTGAGATCATATTAATATTCAGAGGTGCCTCGTCGCGGATTTCTATTTCCCATTTAAATAACACGGGAAATGTTCTAGTGGCAAACTTCAATTTTTATATCTCAAGTACTAATCTACCCAGAATGATTCTGCATAGCTACTTTTGTTCGAAATTGAATGCTCTACAAAAAAGGTCTCTTGGTCTTTTTCGATAAATCTAGCTGTTTCCAAGTTGGTTGTTGGCTATCGATGGTCATTAACCAATAACCAACTTGAAAACAGTTGGATTTATCGAAAAATACCAAGAGACCTCTTTTGTAGAGCGTTCAATTTCGAACAAAAGTAGCTATGCAGAATCATTCTGAGTAGATTAGTACTTGAGATATAAATTTTGAAATGTACCTACCACTAGAACGTTTCCCGTGTTATTTAAATGGGAAATAGAAATTCGCGATGAGGCATCTCTTAATATTATTATTAAGATCTCAAATTTTAACAGGGTTCTTATTTTATCTTTCTGCAAGTATACAACATGTTTGTAAGTTGAAAAACAAAAATTTCCCCAAAATAACACACCCTAATGTATATACATATATATATACATATAGATAATATATTATCGTTTTTCGAGGGTTAATGTGTATAGATATACTGTATAGGTTTACATATTATACTTTCCGCTAAATGCATCGTACTGCAGGCATAACAGGTATTCCAATTAATTATACAACAGAGGTTTGCTGCCAACGGTTTCAGGATTTATTAGACCACACGGGGTGTGGCGATGATTGAGGTGAGAGCCGTGTATATACACACACGTATACCTACTATACTATATATACATAAAATATCGGAGAAAGGAAAGGCGAAAGAAGGTGGGAAGGAAGGAAGGAATTAATAAGCAGCGCGGGGAGGAGGAGGATCAGCCTTATCGCGAATTGATCAAATTTATCGCGAATTTATATCATTATTTTTTTCTTAAAACTGATTACTTGGATTTCGAGACATAATTAGAAATTATCATGAATTTTTTTCGACTTCCCGTTGCACAGTCCGATCGTACAGAAGAAAAAGTGGTTGGAGGTAGGGTAGAGGTCGTATCGATAATCAAAATTTCTTCAAATTTGGAGGAAATATTTTAGACTCATGCGATTTCGGGGCAGGCCAATTATGATATTCGATGAATTTTACTTTTTAGATGAAAATTTTTTCTGATTTATAACCACTTTTTCTTTTTTGTAAACTTTGAGGAAAAAAAAGGTGTGTTACGTGCTCTCAACGATCAAAGGTTCACTTCATCTCTCTAGATAATACATTATTCGTTTGCTCCGAAATTACATCGTTTCAGAATATTCTCACAAAAAATTTCAAAAAGTTATGATAAAAGTAATTCTGAATTATTTTCGAAAATCGTAGTAATCGTCTTTGAAAATACTGAGTCGATAAAATATTTCCTAAAATCGTATCATCGATTGAAAAATCCGTATAGCGATACCCCGATCATACTTCTCTTTCTATTCCGATTTTTTTCTTTTTTTTTTTTCATGTGGACATATTTGATTAAAAATGTTGAAATTGCCAAATAAAAAACCCGTATATAGACGTCCGTCGAGTTTGACCGTCGCGATTTACTCGCGCTATAGACTAGCGCGAAAATCAAACAATTCCGGGGCCGCGCGCCGTGTACCGAGTACATACTCGTACATACATGCATAGGTACATAGATATATGTGCAGATACAGTGTTTCTATGTATAGGTATATGTATTCGCACACATAAATCACGCTTATATGTTTGTATTCGAATGTGCATTAACTGGCTGTATGTATTTTTGTATTTCTGTATGTATGTATGTACAAACGAGCGCATGGTTTAAACTTGTGCGAAACACGCGACGACACGACACGACGACGACGCGACGTCAAGCGAAGCGCAGACGGCAGAAACCTCACTACCGAGTTCCACTACCTACCCACTGCATGCAGAATGCCGTGGCAATTGACGAGAGACGCGCCGCGCGCGCCTAGCAACAGGCTGACAACGATGGTTCTTATTTCAGGGGTTATCAACCCTTTTTCCATTTTACCCTGATCCCGGAATTAACAATTCATCGATTTTATCGAATTTCAAATAAATTCAACGAGTCTTCTTTCTTTCTTTCTTTCTTTCTTTTTTTTTTATTTCTATCATCGCTTTTTCTATAGGCTTCAGGATTATCGAATGAAATTATATAGACACATGAGCAGTATGTCTGAATGACGAGCTATACTATATATTTATTTCATTATATCTAAAAAAAATATCGTAGAATGTGAAAAAAGAAGTTTCAAAAATTTTTTAACATGTCACAATTACCGAAAAATCGATTTTTAGACTTCAAAGTGTGTTTTTTGACCGAAAATATAAAAAATTTGATTGTGATATATTTTTTTCGTGTAGTGCATAAAATGAACTATGAAAAAGGTGCATTACTATTTTGCTGTTCGATTAGCCGCTTTCGAGGTAATAGGCCTTGAAAAAAAAAGTGTAAAAAAATTCCTTCCGTATGCAGTAAGTCCAAAATAGTTCATCCAATCGTGCGATGTATAGACATACTTCGAAATGTTTCTTTCGAAGAATATTAAAACATATTCCAAACGCGAAAAGATTGGAGATTATTGAGCTAAAAAAGTGGCCCGATCGACGTGGAATGCCTCATATTCTCAGATATGAATCGAGGATAAAATTTATCGAAATTTATAGAACATAAGAATGTATGTACATATATATACATATATGAGAAAGAAGAAGTTTCACTTCAAAAAAGAAAAAACGAATATCTCAATATGGTTCAGAATTTCTAAGTTTATATCTCCAACTTTTTGTTTTTTATATATTTTTTTATTTCTTTACACAATCGCGAACTAGTTTGACCCTTGAAATTGATACCTGGAGGTTATCGATTATGACCGATGGCGCGGGCTTCGGGTATAAATCAAACAAACTTTTCCCCGATGTATGTATAGACGATACTGCAACGATAGACAGACCCCTCACCGTGTCCGTAATAAAAACGGTATTTTTTTCCACGTAGGTACTTACGGTGGAAGAAAAACGTATTAAAAAATTTTCCCCCTTTTTTTTTCTTTTATTTTCATTTTCGTTTTGTTCTGCGTTATAGAATGCCAATTTTTCTCGAGCGGTTCGAAACGCACAGGGCCTACACTGTATGTGTATAGCTGTTAGAGATAATTATTGTTGACTTTACGTAAAACGACCCATATTATATTATATTATACATATACACCGTTATACACGTATATGTATATACATATACAGATACGTGAAAGAGTGTATATAATATATATATATATATATATATATATATATATATATATATATATATATATATATATATATATATATATATATATATATATATATATATATATATATATATATATATATATATATATATATATATATATATATATATATATATATATATATATGTATATATAGGTATAAATTCACCTGATTTGCCTGTCTGGCAACGAACGTTCTACTTATAATTTCCAACGTTAGTTTAGCTCCTATATGTATACATATGTATATATATATTTATATGTATGTATATAAAGTTCGTCTGAATTAAAGCGAAATGTTCTCTCCAAGCCCCGCGGTGTAAACCTGTAATTCACTGGGCGAATGCAGCCATTTTCTAGACAAGCGTTTTTACATATGTATGCGTACATATACATATACATATACATACACATTGGTATATACGTATATAGGATGTATATAATAGCAGCTAGCTACCGTTACGGGGATTTTTATTTCGGTTTTATTTTCGAAACTTGACTTCCTTGCAACGTATATAATATATATAGGTATGTACATACATACATACATGTATGTGTACGTTCAGGTCCAGGAAGGAAGAATTTTACAACCGAATCCTTGTTCCGTGACTTTATATTTATAGGTTACATTATAGATACCTCGTACTGTATATATGTACCAACCCGACTATTGCAGAACTGCTGCACTTGAAAAGAACGATCTTCGTTGATTCTCGACCGTGATTTTAGAAAATCCCGTTATATTCGACGTTTCATTAGACTCCTGATTCTTTTTTACAAAAATCAAAAGAGAGAGAACAAAATTAAAAAATAGAAGAAAAAAATGAAATAATTATACATAAGGTAACTATATACCGTATAGGTATATAGAGGCGAAATATTTCTGCACACACGTACACACATCGAGCAAGAAAGAGAGAGAGAGAGAGGGGAGAAACGTATTAGAAATCTAGATGACGTGTGGGTTTTATATATACCTATATACATGGTAATAGCATATACCCTTTCATTTTGGAGTTTAGGATATATATGTAACGTGTATACTATAATAATCATGCACATAGGTACGTACATACTACTATGAATTATTTTTTCAAATATTCAAACTCTCTACCAGATATAATGGTACAGATCGAGTACATATCGAAGTTCTAGTCTCAGTTGCTGTAAAACCATAATTTTTTGGAGAATTAAACGTTGGATACCCTCAAAGTTAGGGCCACAGGACTGATCCATGCACAGTGTGAAAGTTACGTCTGATTTTTCAGCCCCCTGCAGTCGTTCAATTAGCCAAAAAAATGCGTTTTAGCATATGCTAAGCTACACCCATTTTTGAAAATTTCACAAGACTCACTACATACATACAGAGAAATGAAACTGCAGTACCCATAGGGTATGAGGTATAACGTATAAATTTGTCCACGTCTTTCGTCGTTAATAATATAAAAGTTACATCGTATAGTATGGTATAGTCAAGACAGGAATCGATCCGCGACTCATACCAACTGTACGTCACATAGTTCTTCTGCATCATCATGTATATTAGAGGTAATAATATACCTATACAATTATATAAACGTTTCTCTACATGCTTTACACATATATATATATATATATGGGTTATTTTATGTAAACTCGATCAATGATTTTCCCTCACCATTTTTGATTTGATTAGCTTAAAGATTTTTCATACGATTCTTCTCTCATATCATCTCAAAAAAGCACTCTTGAATTTTTTCAGATTTTTTTCTCAAATCGTTAATTTTTTATGAATATTCAAACCTATCTACGAATTGGCATTTTTTTTTTTTTTTTTTTTGAATCTCTAAAAATTATCAAAAATCTTAATTTTCAGTTCGATCATTTTTACACCTGACCCATGATGGGCCGATTTTTTTTTCTATTTTATTTTCCCTCTCAACACTTTTAACATTAACAGCGATTAATCGAATATGAGAGCTTTCAAGTGCGGTAACAACTCAGAAAATGTTAATTTACCTTTTCGGGTGGTTTTATAAGGATACCTGTCAGATGAAAAGAGTTCAAGAACTCATTGAAAAACGAATAAAGGAGATCTACACGGTTTAATTGAATTATAAATGTTTCAAGCTTACGAAAGCCTAGAAGAGAGGGGGTCGTGCGTCATTATGGGTCTTGCGTCAAAAGATTCAGAATTGAACGTATAATTTTCGAGAATTTCCCGAGAATTTTCGGAACGTTGAAACATGGTATTTTATTCGTTGAAAATCTTTGAAATGCTAAAAAGAATTTTAAAAAATAGAAAAAAAAAATCCGCCCATCATGGGTCGGATGTCAAAATGATCGGAATGAAGAATAAGATTTTTGAGAATTTTTTGAGATTGAAAAAAATGCCAATTTGGTCGGAGAAAGAAATCTGGAAAAAAATCAGGAGTACTGTAATTGTATGAAAAATCGTTAAGCGAATCGAAAATTGTGAGGGAAAAATCATTGGTCGAGTTGACATGGAACGCACCATATATATACAGGTCGTGTGCAATATACGTATACCTATGTATGTACATACATAGATGTGTACTTTTTCACGATATGCAGTTGCTAGGCCAGAAGCAAGGCTTTCCTGTATATATAACTATATCCAGTATATACATAATACATACATATATATACATACATATATGTGCAGTAAATACGTGTGCAGGTTTCGGCAACTAACGTTCTATATATCGCGCACTATGCAATCCGTGCAGGTATATATACGTACATATCTATGCACATACGTATGTATATAGTATAGAATAGAGTGGGGATCGATATAGACATTTAATTAAAACGAAAGAACGAACGAACGAACGAACGAACTACCCTCCTATATGTATACATATACGCGTAGCCGTAGCCACGAAACAGCTACGGTTCTCCTTTTCTTAACTGAGAATTCTTTCTATACACACACGCACTGTTTTGGTACATAGGTATATACCTATACTATAATCTGCATCTTGAATATAGGCCCAGAAGCGATTTAAACATCGAAATTAATTTATTTCAATATTCTTTACATTTTGAAACTCTTCTTTATCTTCTGAGAAATTTAAAGTTATATCCAGAGAAATATTTGTCGAAATAGCTACCCAGAATTTTGATAAGGAAATGATTTTTGAACCCATATATGTATATATGAGAGTTGAAAAGGGACGAAGATTCGAGCCATCCCTCCCCCCTCTATTTTTGTCAAGCATGTATACCGTGTATGTATAGGTATATATGTATGAATACGTAGAGACAGAAAGAGAACTGAAAGCGAGTAAGGATACAGGCGGTAACGTGATGCAGGGTTGGTTTGCAATGTCAAGGCCAACGGGGTAGGCGTACCACTCGGGTGGGACAGCGACAGAGCTGCAGCAGACTGCTGTTAACAGGGACGAAAGGGGAGACCGTCGACTGGTCCAGCCAACATCGATCTGTTGGGCGTCGTTGCAGCTTCGGTGCAAGGCACACGTATACATATATATACACGCATATGTATATCTACCTATATACATATATATTAAATTTCGTGTGCCCGTGAAATGCATATGCGAAAATACAGGGTGGAACATAAAAGAAGAATAAAAAATAAAATATCGAGAAGAATTTCGTACAATATTTTCATTCATTGTATTACAATACATGAATTTCACGTTAGATATTCATAATTTTAGGTATATCATGGAAAATAACTAATTTTTCAAATAATTGCAATTTTTCTTTTGTTTTTACAATTTTTTTCAATAATTAACCCTTTGAGGAAATACGTCGTGTGTAGTAACTGTATAATGTAATGAGAATTTTTACCTTTGCGGTTTATACACAGAGCATATACATACATAGCTATATATAGTATATATATATATATATATATATATATATATATATATATATATATATATATATATATATATATATATATTGTATGGCTGCTGGTTTCGCGATGGTATGTATATGTATGTATGTACAGGGAATTTCCTGTCTGCTTTGACAAACGATGTAATTTCGTTTTGGCTAAACGATAAACGCCCTCGTAGGTAGTGGTCGTCATACGAGGACACGGTATGAACCGTATAACGAGTAACGAATACAGTCAGTTGAGTGTATACCTACTGGAAATTGAATTAATTAACGGTATAAATTCGTCGAAAATATATTATTTACCCTCTTGTATACTGATTAGATTTTTCTTATTTTTTTTTTTTTATACAAGGTCAAAAATTCTGTATATTAATCAACGAAGTTTCACGTTATAGAAACGTATAATTTTTTTATTTTCTTACGTTTAGAAAAAAAATGAAACAAAAAATGTATATAATAGGTAAAAATGATAAATTTATATCACGGTCGTCGTCGCAGTTCTGAAGTTAAGAAACTTAAATACATATATACTCTATGGCAATAATGACATATAAGAGTGCGAAGAAAAATGTCTATGTTTATATTGGGTCTGGGTAAACTGAGAATTGTTGATTAGTGTATTTTAGGATTTCAGAATTTTTTTTTCCTTTTTTTCTTCTTTATTTCTTTTATTTTATCTGAAGACTTTACCATTCTCGTTCAGTTTTATGGAGGTCTGTATATATATATTTATATACGTATTTGAGCACACGGTGTGAGTGATATTGACAGTAATTTGATCCGTCTTTACTTTAGTCTCTTTGTCGAACGTCGAAGACGAGGCTAAGACGACTATACGATTCAAAAGATTTTTTCTTATATACTTTACTTATCCTCGCGAGTCCGTGGTAGTCGTACAGAGCCTAAAGCTGACTGCAATTGTTGATTCAGCTACAATATTTGCCTTGTTAGTTGCCACGTGTATATACCTATACATATACATATATACACTTACACTTATGTAGTATATAATACAGATATACATATATAAGCGATAATTCTCTTTTTATTTGATTTCGTAACAAACGGTAGCAGCTGACGGTCGCTTTCAAAACGCGTGGGTATAATATGATCGGCTCTCTCGACGCTTGAATACACCTCCACGATGCGATAGCTGTAGTTATAGGTAGGTAGATACATGCATACATACATACATACATAGGCAGAGAGTACTTACTAATCGTAAAACCTAGAGACGTCGTCGTATAGCCGTAAGCCGCGTATATAGCCGCGTACACGCGCTTGCAAACAAATAAATTATTATTTTCTATTCAACTCGGCTAACATGCGAGAGAGAGAGAGAGAATCTATTGAGAAATCTTATACTAGTATTACTAGTAAGAGGCATGGCGAGGCGAGGCGAGGCGAGGCTTGGCATATACTATCCAGTATTATACAGTCTTATACTTCGTTGAGAAATCAACTTCATTCGACGCCAATAGCGAACCCGGTTGTGGGCGGCGAGCTCAGAGATCGTAACAGAACGTAAAAATGCCCCGAGGACTCCTTGACCCTTTACTTTCCTTTCCTATTCTCTCCTCTTCCCTTCTCTTCCCTTCCCTTCCCTTGCTTATATATTCGTTTCTCATTCATTTACGATTCGAGCCTTTCGCAATGATTCTACTCGTGCCTCGTTTGGACGGTTTTTCTTATCTCAATCTTTATTTCATTTTTTTTATTTCTCTTGTTTTGTTTAGGAATCTGTCCGGTCGCGTGTTGCAATGGACTTCACGGGGAGCGTAGGACGTATAGTAGAAGACCCTAAGGAGGCACGAGCTATCGCTGTTGCCGAAGGTACGTCTTGGAAACGACGTTGGAGGCCAGCGTCACGACCACCGCCTGATCACAGTCTCGTCAGAGTACAAGGCCTCGAAGCGGGTGTTCACATTACTCAGCCATGGTTTCACAGCGGTATGAGTAGGGATCAGGCTGCAAATCTGGTCAGCAAACACGGTACCGTCGACGGGTGAGTTTGCGCTTTTTTTTTTTTTTTTTTTAATTTTTCCTACTTTTTGTACATAAAGACTTTGGGAATTGAATCAAATCACGAAATGAATAAAACTGAGATTAATTCGGCTTCGAATTGTACTTTTCATTGATCATTTATCCATCAAATGCCGTTTCGATGTATCGAAATAATTAAACTAAAGAGCTTTCACAGATTTTATAGACGAATTGATAATTAATTGATTCGTGCAGGATTTAATCCGGCACCGATCATCCGAAATAAACCAAAATTTACATGAATATTCTTGACACGTATGTCTACCGTGTGAACTACGGAAATTGCATTACATTCACGGCAAGTATTATTATTATTATTTTTTTCTTCAACACTATCTCAATTTTCATCATTATTGCGGTTATCGATCTTATTTTTGCATATATGACGAAAGTTTTTAGACCGATTTCAATATCCGTAGTTCACACTGTGCGGAAATGTGTACTGAATATGTATGTCGAATCTGAACCGTGTAGGTGCAATAGTTTTCAGATAATCCTGTGCAAAGTATCAAAAAAGTTGATTTCTGGGAAAATGCGACGTTTGTATCAGGATGAGAAAAGAACAGGCTGACAGATAAGAAACTGAAAAGCCTTTTGTCGATAAATAAAAAAAAAAAAAAAAAAAGAAATAAAAATTCAATTTTGGTTTTCGGTGACTTTAGACGTGGTTTTGTAAGATTCTTATGGTCCATGTGTACGTCTCTCGCGAGAGTGTTTTCGAGCAGATAACGAATAGATGAAACAAAGGTATCATTGAACAAAAAGTAACTACCTACCTGTGGGAAAGAGTAAAGCAAAAAGCCTTAAAGGTTTACGATCAGAAACACCTAAGCAATCAACTTTACGATACGACGTTACCCTTGTCTGACTCCTTCTCACTCTCTATCATATTTTCCAACTCTCCGCGAACGACCAATATGGGTAGGAAAAAAATAAAAATAAATAAGAATAGAAATGAAAGTAACAAAATTTTGTGATCGAAGGTTCACAGGAGGTTTCTCACTTTACGATTTTGTCAATTCATCACGTTTCTATATACGATTTTCATTAATGATCGAAATAACATATACCTAATTTTAGTTCTTATTTATTCATATTTTCAGCGATAAAGTGGCTCTGAGAAAGGGAAAAATCAATCGATTATTAAATAAAATAACATCAAATAGCTTTAATCGTATCAGATTTGTTTAATCAATTTTCTTTTATTGACGTTACAGAGTTTTCCTCGTCAGAGAGAGCAGAAGCAATCCAGGTGCCTTCGTTCTGACATACAAGTCTGGAGGAAAAGTTCTTCACACTCAAATTCAACCGGTGAGTAATATTAAGAAAAAAGAAATAAAAAATAAAAATTTTATGATCGATGATGGACGTGCTGAAATTATATTATGGGTTTTTTTTTTTTTCTTTAAATTAACTTGTACAAGTTTATGAATATTTTTTTGAAAATTTTGCAGTTTTATTGTTTTTTATTTTTCGAAAATTATTGGATGAATAAGTTTTCACCAAAACATGATGAAAAAAAAAGAAAAACCAAAAAATCGAAAAATAAATGAGTGGAGTTTGAATTTGTTTAATTTTGTTGATTCAGATAATGGACCAGGTCAGAGACACGTATTGCTACTCGTTAGACAGCGGAATAACAAAATTCTACGACCTATTGCAGCTCGTTGAATTTTACCAACTTAACGCCGGTTGTTTACCAACGAGATTAACCCACTACGTTGTCCAAAGTCCAACGGGTCCTATTCTCCAAGATGAGGTTGCTTCTACATCACCATCATCGTCGCCAGCGGCAAGACAATCACCAGCGTCAACGCCAACGTCAACAATACACGCAGCTTTAACTCCGGCAAAACCGTCTAGTTTCTGAGCATAGGAGTATGCTCAGCATCCCGTTGTTGCTGGGACGACTAAATACGATTACGATATACACGCCATTACTTCTTCGTTAAAAATAATCAATAAAAATGATCGAAAATTGACTAAAAATACTCCAACAACCACGACCACCACTGTGATAGTAAAGGAAAATAATAATAAAAATTCGAATAATTATCGGGGTAATAATTTATCATCACGAGGCAATAATTCCGACAGCAACATCGGTAGCAGTAAAAACAACAATATCAACATTAAAAATAACAACAACAAAATTAATAGTAATAGTAATGATAATAATAATAAAAAGAAGAGCAATAATGGCCGATCTAATCGTACTGTTACAACGGGATGCTGGACACTTTGTAAAAGAAATAATGACGAATGGGAGGTCTAGGAGATGGGAATAAGGCTGTAACACGGAAGCTTAAAATAACACTGAACTTAAGTAAATGTCTGCGTATTTTTTTTTTTTTTAAATCATATATGTATTAAATTGCCTCATTTGAGAAGAAGAAAAGAAGAGAGAAAAAAGAGAAAATTTCATTGAAATTTCATCAATTTTTCTAGTTTTTATTTATTTGTTTGTTCGTTTTTTTTTTTTTTTTTTTTTTTTTTTTTCGTCTTTGTTTTTGTCTTTGTCTGAATAAAAATGAATAAAAATATGTGTGCGGAGAATGAAATTGAAGAAAAAAAAAAAAATATATATTTAGTTAAAAAAAAAAAGATTAACAAAAATTTCGTCCATAATATGTTATTTTTAAAAAGACTATTCGGGTTATTTTACCCGGAGCAAATATTAAATTCAATCGAATTTATGTATTTCGTATGACGTTGGATCGAATAAGGAGATGAAAAAAAAAACTATATGTATATCCAACTATTTTAAGACACATGAATAATATGAAAACTTCCTACTGACGCGATGGACGAGTAAATAAATAAATTAATTAATTAATTAAGAATGACATTGCGAAAAAAGATAAAAACAAAAAAAACATATTTTGTTTTATTGTCAATTTTTTTTTTTTCTTAATTTTTCCTTTTTCGTTATTTGTTTTTTTGTCCGCTTCGAATACGTCGTCGAAATAAATTCTGTTCTGTCATTTTTTTTTTGTTTTTTTTTTTTCCTGACAAATTTCACAGTCAATTATTTTACAGAACAAACATACATGCATTATTTATCTGTGTGACATTATTTAATACATCTTCACCATTCTGGCCCTAACCGCGGATCATATTTGATACATATTAAGTTATTTAAAGAAAAGATAAAAAATTATCGAGAAAAGTAGAGAGTAAGAAGGAGAATAAGAATAGTAATAAGAACGAAGGAATTGTGTTGGAGACAGTAAATCGATTGAAACAAAATAATATTATTATAATCAATAAGGTGTGACACTCCGCGTCTCTTTATGAAATAAGCGAGTGTCCGCCTGAGTAATAATAATATTAATTATAATAATAATGATAACATTAATATTAATAATAATAAGAATAATAAGAATAATAAGAATAATAATAATAATAATAATAATAATAATAATTAGCTAGTTGTAGATTATTACAAGCTTCGTTCTTATCATTCTATATATACATATACAATTATATGTTATAACTTTAGGAACGACGTTTGTAAGTGTTTACAAAAGAAGAAAAAAAAAAAAAAAAAATATGAATTTATGACCAAAATGGCGCCGATCGCGCCGTAGGCAATAAAATGCAGTAATTTATTGTCATTCGATAATATCAGTTTTATTTTATCGTTTAATTAATAATTGTATTCATTTCGTTGTGTATTTTTGTTTTTTTCTAAGAAAAACGAAAGAAAAAAAAAAAAACGAACAGAAAAGTTCAACACTTTTTTTTTTATTAATTAGATCGCATTACATATTAAAATTATGAGTACGTTTATACGTGTATAACTTCATGAGATCTAAAAAAAAAAAGAAAAAACTCACAAGTAACAGTTGTCGAATAAATAACGAATCGCTATTGACGGATCTCTGCTACGTTTCAATGACGACAAAAAATAAAGAAAAGTAGTAAAAACAATACAAATAAATACTATGAATTACGGACGTATGCGCGTGTGTGTGTATCTGTGTGTGTGTGTGTGTGCACAAATTTCTATAACGACTCGATGGGTTCTAGAATTTTAACGGTTTTTAAGTAATAGTTAAAAACCTCTTATCTCATGTATAACAATATATGAAAACAATATATTCACAATTACGTGTTACACATTTATTTATATCGTACAGTAAAAGATTACAGATCATTGTAAGTGGTTTTTTTTTTTTCTTCCTGTCGAAAGATGAAGGGAGGAAAAATTGGAACTCGCGGTCTATATTGTCGAATACATAAAATCTTAATAATTTATTTGAATCTTGTTTTATTTTTTTTATTTTCACAAAACTGCGCCAGTCAATGTTATATGCAAGATTTATAAGAATAGGGTATAGAGATACATACATGAACTGTATTGACATTATCATTCTAATAAAAATATTTAAAAATAAAAAAATAAAATGAAAAACTAAAGTAAAGGTTGAATTGAATTGAATTAAAATTACATATATAAATTATATTAAATTAAATAAAAATAAAATATGATTTAAGATATCTTAACTTCCTTGGAAATAAAGGGGAGAGAAGGGACTGTGCAAGAATTTTGAGATTTTAAGATATATAAAAAACGAAAAACATTACAAAAAAAGGAAAAAAAAAAAAATTGGGTTTTTAAATTTTTGTACAGACTTTTCAAAATACATGATCTCACACATTACTATAACAGACTTTCGGACGGCGCGATCGATCGATTTGATACTAATAATTATTGACTATGTATATTGAATTAAATAGAAATCATGATGGATAAGAAAATAATAAGAAATAAATAAATAAATACATTTTTTTTTTTTTTTTCTTATTTCTAAATTATAAATTGAATTATTACCTATCTTAAGATTATTAAACGAGAACAAGATTGATTGACAAGGTATAAATATTGTATACATATTATGTATATTGTATATATATATATCTAACGTTTTCTAAAATTGATGATCTGTATTTTTCTTCTTTCTTTCTTTCTTCATCTATTTGTCTCATTAAAAATTAAAATTTCACACGACTATTTAAATATTATCACATAAGTGTATCATTATCATTGTATAATCTAATGAACAGAATTTTTTTTCTTATCTTTTTCATCTTTTCTCGAAAAAACCAAATACTGACAGACATGTGCCTAGTACATATATACATATAAGGGTGACACAAAAATTAAATCACATTTTCTTTTTTTCTTTGGAATATAAAATCCTTCTCAATCACGTCATTACTAATTTCATATCGCAAAACTTCATATAATTGATGAAAAAAAAAAAAACGATTGCAAAAAGATTTTATCAAAAAAAAATTTTTTTTTCTTACCCTAGATCGTGTATTATGTATAATTTATGTACCGTTACCAGAAATGTTTGTTAGAAATATTATTGTCAGTACCAAATAACAAAGAATTCACAGTAAAACAAATAAAATAACAATAAACAGAATAAAAAAAAAAAAACAAACAGAAACAGTAATAAAATAAAATAAATAAATATTAAGAAATTACACGAGGTATTAGGTTCAACGCGATTAGGTTTTCGCGGATGAAGCCTGTCTCTGAACTAATTTTAATAATCCATATACTATACATACATACTATATAAATATATTTTTTTCTTTTTTCATTATTTATTTTACTTATTATTAATAAAAGAAAACAAATAATAATAAAACACGAATCATAAAAAAAAAATGTTTTTATTATTATTATTATTATTACTATTATTATTATTGCTATTAACGGGTACGTTTACGTTTTGTGGTCGGTAATTACATTTATAACAAATTTTGTAACATAATGAAACTTATATATATAAAAACAAAAAAAAAAACAAAAAAAAAAAAAACAACCGCAACACTTTGTATCGAATATCTAGTATAAATAATTAGTGCTTTCTTAGAACTGATATTAGAGTAATGAATTATTTGTGCATTACGATAATACACATATTAATATAGAAAAGAAAAAAAAAAATCAGTGCAGTAGACTTGGAGTTTTATCCGGCACCGAAGCCAACACACAATCCTCGTCGATCGATAAGAATGATATAAAAAAAAAAAATATATTAATCAAAAGACAAATATCGATTAGAATTAAAGATAGAAGAAGAAAAAAGTATGAAGAAGCTGTTGAATCTGACAAATATGAGGATAAATGAAAGGGATTGAAATATTATTATTAAAATTAATAAAAAAAAAAAAAGATACGATATACACGTTTTGCGTAACACACTATTAACGATTTTAGGCCTTTGGTGTAAATATGTCTATTTAGGCCATCTACGGTGACTTATGGTAATCAATTCTGAAAGCGGTCATTCAGTTTCGATTATTCAAGTCCAAAGAAGAGAGGAAAAAAAAAACTGACTCGTATATATTCGTACAATATTTTGTCAATATATTATTTAATTTAATTATTACAATTAGACAAGAAGCAAAAAAAAAATGAATAAACAAATAGCAAAAAAGTCATCTCTTTCAATAAACTTTTTAATATTCATTAAATATATCCACGTAGATATTATATGTATAAGTTCGACGAGGATAATTATTATATATCTTATGTATACTTACGGTGCCGAATTTTATACTCTCCATGAAAAAAAAAAAAAAACATAAAAATAAGAAATAACGATTTAATTATACTATATTACAACTGTTACGATTACATTATAATATTAATATACCTTATAGGTACTACGATATAATATAAATTATAAATTATCTATAATATATATATTTTGTATTATTGTAGCCCGAATCACAGTGCAAACGAGTGGTCTACACGAGACTGAAATTGAGAGTATGATTGTGTCCGATTTCACCAACGTGTCTGTTTCGCGATTACTTTCATAATAATAATAATATTATTAATAATAATAATAATAATATTAATAATATTAATAAAAATCATAACAATAATAATAATAATATAAAATACTAATAACGAGAATATTAATATTAGTAATATTATACAATAATGATAAAATAGTAGAACGGTATATGTGTATAAAATAATATAGCCTATGTGTAGCGTCAGTCACGTCAGACGAGATTTTTGAATTAAAGAAAAATGAAAAACAAAAAGAAAAAGGGAGAGAAAAAAAAATATTAAATAAAAGAAAAGGAGGGTTGAAGGAGAGAAAACAAAAAAAATTAATAAAATAGAAAAGGATAAGAAAAGAGAGTTTGTAGAGTTCTGTTTAATAAAAATTGTATCTGTTAGCACCGTCTTCTAACTACTGCTATACCGCAAATATTATAATTAATAATCAATCAATTTGTTGAACAACGTATTGGCAGATCTGATATTTGTTGATACGGTTTTTTTCTTTATTTTTTGATTTTTTTTTTGTCTTCTAATTTTTTTTTTCTTTATCTGTTTTTAGTGTCAGTGTCATTGTCGGTGTACGTCTGTCTTTGGTGAAATTCGAGTTTCGATGTAGAGTGTATGAATTTGTAGAATTATAATAAAAAAAAAAATAAAAAAAAAAGAAAAATATACAAACGAAAAGAAGTAGAGAGAAAAGGAAGAAGAAAAAAACTAAACTAAACTATTAACTAAACAAAGAACTGTATACTATTGTAGATCGTATACGGTTATATACATACATACATGTATTGATATACATATATTTTTTTTGTATGTATGTATTATGTATATATATATATATATATATATATATATATATATATATATATATATATATATATATATATATATATATATATATATATATATATATATATATATATATATATATATATATATATATATATATATATATATATATATATATATATATATATATATATATATATATATATATATATATATATATATATATATATATATATATATATATATATATATATATATATTACATTGTGTACACCTCCCTCAATAAAGATTTTATACGTCGCAAAAAAAAAAAAAAAAAATAAAAAAAATAAATAAAAAATTATAAAATGAAAAAAAAAAGTGTCTTCTATATATTGTATTTACACACTCATACATACACACACAAACATGCATGTATATGTATACGTAATATTATATCATATTATTTTACATATGGGGAATTCCACGTGAAGTTGACCTCGCAATTTTTAATTTTTTTTTGAAACTTTTTTTTGCTGATATAGTGTGACGATTGAAAATTATATGGGAACCCGTTTTTGTCTGTGAGCTTTCAAACTTATCTCAAAAACTCCCCATGTACCGATTATAACAAAAATAATACGTAAATTTTCGAATTTGAGAAAAAAAAAAATAATATCCATGATAGTTTACTACAATTTGAAAAAAAAAAAAAAAAAATTAGTATGTACACAATATCATGTATAAAAATAGATAAAAGATAGAGGAAAAAAAAAACGCCGTCCCAATTTCGAAGTTTGGATAATAATTTTTCATTTTGAAAGCTGAAAATGTTTGTTTTTTTTTTTCAGCAAAATTCGTTAGAGCGTTTTTGCGATAGGTCTGAAGACTTGTAGGCAGAAAAAGGTTGATTATATAGAAAGAAAAAAAAAAAATGACAATTTTTTGATGTTTTCAAGCGTCACACCATCATCCAAAAAAGTTTCAGAAAAAATTATAAATGGCGAGGTCAAATCCAGGTCAAGTTCACGTGGAATTCCTCATATATATACATATAATTCTAATAACCTATATATTATACTAATACATATACGTTAATTTTGATAAAAACATCTACAGCTAATTAACTGACTATAATAGTAACATTTCTTCTATAGTATTTTAATAGATTAGATTTATTAAATATGACCATATAGGATCGAGTGAATATATATTCAAAATTTTCACCAAGATTTAAATCCAAAGATTTTCTCGAAAATTGATCATTTCTTTCTTCTCTTGATCATTCGCAGTTTTTTTTTTTTTTCTTTTCTTTTTTCTCTTCACAATTCGGTAGACTAGAAAAGTATTCCGATCTTTGTTAGGTTGTATCCCTTATCGAATAAAATATATATAGAAGAACAAAAAAAAAAAAAGTTATGGATGCTTTCGAAGGAATCAGCAATATTATCTTTTTATCTTTTTATTATACCGATTTTGAGCTAATTCGATTATAAATCAGAATTTTTTGCCCTGTTTTATTGATTCTGTTCTTTTTTATTTTTCAGTTTTTTCGTTTTTTTTTTTTTCTACTTTTCTCTTCAAGCTCTAGTTCTATGTATAGGTATGTATACGTAACGATTTGATTTCTCTAGATATATTATACATACTAGACAAAAAAATTGAACAAATTTTTGAGAGAGACAGAGAGACAGACAGAGCGAGAAAGAGAGAGAGAGAAAGAAAGGAGATAGATACCGTAGCTGCAAGACCACAAGTTTGTATTTTCTACTGTTCAGGTGATTCGTCTATATACCTAAATGTTAGTGTGACTAATATTGCAAGTTATTGCCACTAGTAGTTGCAGTTAGTTAGTTAACGAGTATGAATATATTTTTTCAATTTCGATAGATATAGAAAAAAGTATATAGGATATAGATTTTATGTATAGAGGTAGATATATATACCTATATATATGTACAATTATTCGCCAAAAATTGAAAATTCGCGGTTGTGTTATTACGACGGGGGGGGGGGGGGGGGGGGGGATAAGAGGAACAAAAAGATTAAAAAAATAGAACACAAGGGTAAGGGCGATAAATAAATAAATAAATAACTAAATTAAGAAAATTTGAAAAATAAAAGAACAAATTAAAATTAAATTCACTAGATAATTTATTTAAAAGAGCAAATTATAACTAAGGCCGCTATAATATTGTCGACAAAAAATATCTATAATAATTACATCACGTTTAAGGACATGTTATATACGACTATAAAATCTCGATATTCTTTCGCAATCGTTATATCTATATAAATTTACCGTCTATATATATAATTATAACATATACCTATAATATGGATAAAATATCTTCCACTCACAAAATCCTCCCTCGTATTTGAATAGAATAATAAATTTACAAACGGTATCACATTAAGCGTTAATAATAATAATAATAATAATAATAATAATAATAATAATAATAGGTGCAGCGTACATCACTATTTATTATTATTATTGATGGCAAGCGCGTAATTGAATTAATGAACGCATTCTCTGTATAGTAGATTTATTTGTATAATAATAATTATATATAATATACCTATAATATAAAGATATAAGAAGACACTGTATATCAGTATTAGAAGCAACAATTAGTTAAAATTAAAGGTACCTATATTATACATATATTATATAGGTATGTAGCGCGATAGATAACTCAGTATAGGTGTAATGAGTATTATAATAGGCACCGTTTATAAAAATGGTGTTTAAAATTAATGAAAATTAAATACTTATGATATAAAAACGATTTAAAGAGTGTGTACCTACTACTAATACTATATACCTACTGATAATGCTACTACTAATTATATATATATATTTAATTATTATACAGGGTGTATGTTGCGACAAAAAAAAAAAAAAAAAGAAAAGAGAGAATAAAGATAAAGATAACAAATTATAAGCTAAATGTCAAGAAACAGTAGAGAAAAGTACAGGTATTTATGTATATTATAAATAATCACGAAACGCACAATATATATTATTTCCTGAATTATATCTATATATAACTATATAGTCATTGAAAAAGTATAAAATAAAATACAGTAAAATAATGGATTGAATAAATGAATAGCAAAAGGGACTAAAATACTACAGATAATAATAATGATTATGTTTTTTTTTTTTTTACACTATAATATAGTATACGAATTTGAATGAATAATGAAATAAAATCTGAAACTGCAGTATTTGTATGAAGATTTTGCGATTAATTAATATGATAATCCTTAATTATTTGAAATATATTAAACATAAAAATAATATAATAATAATATAACGAAGTAACGGATATACCGTGAGCGCCAGGTGAAACGGGTCAGTGAAACGACGATGGCGCTAGCTTACTTGAGATTTAAAGGGAGAGCCAATACACTAAGAATATCCCTAGTTCCATATTTAATGGCGTTTGACGTCTACGCTTCGAAAGGCCTAGGGATATTTTCGCGATGGAAGTTAGTTCCCCTTATAAATTTCAAGAATGCTAGTTCCATCGTCGTTTCACTGACCCGTTTCACCTGGCGCTCACGGTATACTATATCGTCCAAAAATTTGAATCCTTCTGTCTATGGATTATGTACAGGCAATTTTTTAAACATATCTATAAAAATTTGTGGAATAACTATATGATATTATTACCTACCCCGCATGCACCAAGGCAATAATCATTTGTGTAAATTCTATATTTAAAAGGTATATAATATAAATATATATATGAAAGTGTATATACCGAAAAAATGTTGAATACATTCATGAGGATCAAGCTGCAATATCTAATAATTGTTTTATTTATTTATTTTCGCTCTTCGGGCGTGAAGAATGATAGAAGAAAAATAACATATATGTATACGTATATATATATATATATATATATATATATATATATATATATATATATATATATATATATATATATATATATATATATATATATATATATCACGAGAATATATATATATATATATATATCAGGGTGGTCCTTATTTAGGACTCGGACGAATTTTTCAGCAGACGGCCCCCAAATCGGCTCAAAATAATTCAAAAAGAATTCCCAATTTTTTTCAGATTTTTATCTCAACTCTAACCCCTCCCCTCCAAGAGGGTGGATGGAAGGGTAATAATTGTTCATTCGAAATGAAAATTTCTAATCGTATATTGATACCTGACTGTGCAGCTGAATTCGCTATTTTTCATTTATTTTTTTTTATTTTTCTTGCTGAGCGTCCGAATGAATAATATTTCATTACATTATACTCATAATGAACATCGCAATTATATCGATTCATGAAGAAATTGAAGACCGAATAATATATACATTTAGGTATGTATATATCGATAAAAACTAATTTCAACATCCATTTATTAGCTGCCGTATATAAACAAGATTTCACAATTTTATAAATAATAAATTAATTTAATTGTGAATTAATAATTATAATCAATTCAGAATTTCGATGCAATAAAGGCACATGTACTTATACAGCGAGATATCACGCTTCGAGATCATTTCGAAGGAAAAAAAAACGCACCATTCGTTCAGTAAGGATATTTCGAAGCGATCTTTCCGAGTGTGCTCTGTCAGGATATATCAACTAGACCTTACAAGTTCACTGCAAAAGGAAATATCACCGAAATTATTGCGAAAAATTTTATATAGCAATACATAATTTGACGTCCAATACGTTAGAAAATCACAGAACTGCTGCTATTCGCAAAGAATTGCTGCACATCATAAATCCGAACATTGGCACATTTTTGAATTTTATAAGAATCAGATTTTCGGAGATCGAGAGACTCGGTAGAGTCTCGCGTTAAGTTCGTATGTACAGTAAATGAACTCCGGAGTTTGATGCAGACTAAATATTGTGTTACCGCGTTTAATTGAGCATTAAATATTTCAGCAAACCAATTCATCGAAATGCTGCATGCTAACCGCATATTTCTGTTACGAATATATCTCAGCAAAGACTTATTTCAGAATGTTCTTCAGACTCGACTATAAAAAGGCGTTTTTACGTTCTTGCGAATCATTTCTTTCGGATTATCGCAACTACGGCATATAATCGCTAAATATGCTCTCATCGCATCCAGCTCTTCAATTCTCGATATCTTCGTATGAGATCTTACGTTGTCTCTCGATCCTGCGCATTGAAGTCTCTCAACATCGAGCCGTTTGGTATATATGCTTATACAAAACAGAAATCCTTCAACTGCTGAGAAACTCGCTGGCAGCAGCTTTTCCTTCTCTCTTTTTCTTCATTTTATTTTACTTCAAGATTTTTGTACAGGGTGTTTAAGTTCCAGGTCCTGCAGCTTGCCCTTCATCCCTCATATCACCCCCAACCATATCACCTTCTTCTCTTCAATCAAGCCGAGCTTCAAGCTGCTTCTGTCGTCGATACCTACAGGTACATACATACATGGCATTCGTTCCGAGGCGCGAAAAAAGCTCTCGAACATATCCGTAAAGACGGAGTAAGGTAGGTATAGGTATATATATGCGCGCGCAATCGGCAACAGGTAAAAGTCGTGGCAGGTGTAGGTGAAGGGGGAGTTCTGACTCCTGGTGGGAGTCAACCTGACCGGCACTATAGCCTGCGGAGACTCTCGTACCCGACACCGATCGACAGTAGTACAGAGTCGGTCGAAATGTTCGGGGGAAAATTTTTCTAAATATCGTTTCGTATTACGTGCCTTTTTCAAAAATTCATAAAAAAACGATAAAAAATTGAAAAAACAAAAAACAGCGCGGTAAAACACGGTTCACAGTTCTGTGCGTTTTGTACCAATTCATTCACCGCACTTCACCATATTTTAGGTAAGTTTTATACTCGAGATGCGGCGCAAGTTTTAATTACACTTCGATATCTCGACTTATCGTTAATTTCGCTATATCGCATATATATCTTCACCGTTTTTTTTTCCCCGCTCGATGCACGTTGAATGCATCAGATATCGAACATATCGTTAGCAAAAAAAACCGCGAAAATTCACCTCCCAAACTTTCGTATGCGAGTCTGCAAAAGAAGAAAAAACGTACCTCCGATAGAAATGATTGACACGTCAACTCCAGAACGTTGATAAAATAATAACAAGATCGAATTCATAGAGCTACTGATAAAATTTTCATCCCTTTAGGGATCACAAATCGGATTGTGACGTTTCCTGTTAGTCGATTGCAAGGAAAGGAGAAATTTATACATTTCTGATCATTTTTTATCACATTTCGATCGTTTTTAGTACCCAGTTTTGGTTAATGGAGAATTATCTTTTGCGAGCATCGATGAAAGGCTTTTTGATCATACGGATATTGTTACATGTGCGAGTGAATTCCCTGATACAATCTGAACTGAGGTCCTTTCAATTATATTACCTCGGGATTATACCCTTTATCAGAAATCAAAAAATGAAAAAACCAAGAAAAAAAGAAGAGGAATTTCTTAGTACATAACATGTTTATTATGCTATCGGCGTAACTGTGAACGCAGGTAACCCGTAAGTTCCGTATATAAAGTGGATACGAACGTATACGGAAGGCGTGTTTTGTAAAGATAAGGACTTTCCGTTCGAGACTTTGGAGGCTTAGATTTCCACAAGTCGTAAAAGTCGGAGGCCTTTTTTCTTCGATCTTTGGAAACAAAATAGATAAACAAAAAAATCAATAAATGAATGAAAAATTAGGAACTGTATACATATATTTTCTTTTCACACGTTGTTGAAGCAGTTCGTCGGATCCTCGACATTCGATAATAAAAATAATTCTTATACCGTGTACGAAAAGTTTTAAGGGAACCAGTACAGCTTGGTTTTGGAAATTCGGAGTACTCCAAAATGCATTTATTTCTCAGCCAAAGTTTATTTCACATCAAAAAAAAAATTTTCTTTGAAAACCTTTGTCGTAAGGTTTTAGGCACATCGTTTTTCCGATTAAGGGCGTTGAGGACTCATTTTGTTCAGAAAAGAAATCCTCGTCATGTGAACGAAGGAATTTTTTTACAATTTCGTGTTAGCCAAGTTATTTGCAAATTAGTAGCCTAAATATTGGAAATTTTGGATAATTGACCGTAACTTATCACATGAATTTTTTTTTACCGATCCCTACGTTCATAAGATGTAGAATTGCTGTCTGAAGAAAGCAAGACCTTGAGAGTTTGAATTGGACCAACGATGTGCCTGAAACCTTACGACAAAGTTTTTCGAAGAAAATTTTTTGATGTAATTCTTTGATGATTTTCGATGTGAAATAAACTTTGGTGACAAATAAATAAATTTTGGAGTACTCCAAATTTCCCAAACCAAGCTGTACTGATCCCCTTAAATATCGACGAAGACTTCTATTCAGATGGAAATTCATAAAGAAGTGATTAATACTTTTAATTGTAAGTTTTACTCGGATATACAATTCTCGCGTATAGTTTAGCGGTATGGTAGTGACTTCACTGTATATTCTTAGAGGAGCTCCTTTTCAAACCAGTCGAACGGCATTCCTATACGATTCAAGCTTCACGTTGGCCGGATAATTTCCACACACAACGAACGCCGGGGCGATATCACGTTAGTTCGAAACTGTTAGTTTGAAGATTATAAACCTTATTTTTATCATTTCTAACCCCCCTAACAATCAGCGAGGACGATATTATCTGCATTGATTTTAACATGGAGCAATTGAAGTGTTAAAATTTTGTTAAAATTATAGATATAGTATATCCTTGTGTCAATCAGTTCGGAAAATCGCGATCGTATAGATCATATAGCGATAATTTAACAATAAATAAAAAAAAAACTACACTAGGCATTATACTGTTACGAAACTTTGTTATATTTCTCCGGTATCAAGAGACTCGGTAGAGTCTCGCGCCGAGTACAATGAAAAAAAAAATATATATATATTTACCTGTGAGTTATAGCCGAGCGCAACTCGTCTCTGGGTGCGTAACTAATTACCCGTCCGTCGTATCCGGTCATTTTATTCTCACACATTCTAACGTATATCCGTGTAGATGTACGAGTACGTATATCTAACACATATACCTACTTAGGCGTGGGTTCACGCATCACGGTACAAAGGGAGTTAAGTAACAATACAACGTAGTGCCAGCAGTTAAAAAATAAAAAAATAAAAAACATGAACAATCGATTCACCTTTTTAGTAATTTTTTTTTTTTTTTTTGGAAATTCTGCACTAATTCTTGAGAATTTTTACTTTTGCGATTGATAAAAAGGCGGGCTTCATATCGTACGGGTGAACTTTCGAGTTATGAGGTTTCTCTACAATTACGTATATAGTTTTGCAATTTTGCTCACAGTATGGTGTTCAGTTACTGCACCCAACGGTCTCTATAATATATCTTAAAGAGCTATCGCATAAAGGTTCTAGAACTCGGCTATGTATATGATCCATATAGATTAGCGAGCACGAAAACAACGGTTCTTGCGACTAGTTTAAGTGTCCACGTTATAAATTCTGCACGTGAATAATACACGCGGTTATAATAATCATATTACTAGACCAGTAACTGGAGCTTGGATATACTACCTAGTATAATCGCGAGAACTGTGGATAACCGATTTTCCAATCGACGTGCAATCCGCGGTTTTTCTCCCAAACGAAACCTGGATTTTACGAAGTAAGAAAGGATCCGTTTGATTTTAAGGATACTGAACAAATCGTCGAGTGAAAAAAAAAAAAAATAATAGTCCGTGTATAACTTTGAAATTTCAAACTTTCACGCGATAATTGATGTTAAAACCCGTAGCCTGATTTCAGTTAATCCCATCAATCACCTCTTCGATTTGTTTCTACCTGGGCTTAGGACGTATATGTATGTATAGGTAAGTAAATGTCATTTCGAGGGTAACGCGCTGTTGCGAAAGTAATTAGGGTCGGGTTGCCGTTGTGGGGAAGAATTTCCATATACGATTCTATAGAAATCGGTTGCTAGTCGTTAAACAAATCTCGAATTCAAATCGAAGGAAATAAAGAAAAGGGTTTCAGAGTAGCCGAGGGAGAGAGAGAGAGAGAGGAATTCAATTATCTAGAAACTGATCGACAATAATTACTGTATAAACTTGTTCATCTAGCTGCTAGTTGGAAATTCATCCCGCACTGAATGGACTTTCGCTTTTATAATATAAGACGATTATAGCCTTGCACGTTGCATCCGTCGATACTGATGATAATAACGATAATTAATTCAACGATGATCATGATGATGACGATGATGATGATATTCTTAATAACAGTGACGATGGAAAAGAAACAAACTCGATATAGTTTATGTGCATGTCTTGCCTTCAGCGTCTTGCGGATCTTTGTTTTCACGATATCTGTATAATATGTACAACAGAAATGTCTGTATATAGGTATAATATTTATAATACACTGTATAAATGTATGTATACATTATGTCTTGTTGCACCGTATCGAAATATTTATTATTGCAAAACCGCATGAAGGTACGATACGCGATAAGACTCGAGGTAATTCGAATTGCAGCAGATCGTGAAATCGCTATATATACTATATGAAAGTCGAGTACGAAAGAGAAGACGATAATTGACCTGAAACGTTTTTTAACAATAATCGACCGTATTATCAGATACCAAAGAAATTTTTTTTGCACAATTCTCATCATTCTTAATATATCTTCGTTTTATAGAGGGCGAATGAAGTCGGTATTCATCTTCTCAAAATCTAGCAAAGCGATGTCAATTATTATCGAATTTCGGCGAAGAGAAATTCGCACTGAGACATACCTGCGAGTTAAAATGAGAAACAAGAAATCGAAAAAAAAAAAACCAGCAAGAACAAAAAGGTTATGTAATCTCTGCTGGCTCTAAGGAATGCGTTGCACTAAAACGTTACTACGTTCGTAATTTTACACCTGGCACACGCGAGAGATATTACATAATGAAAAGAGGACAATTTTTTTTTACATTTATATTCGTTTCCAGCTTTATCGTTCGTAGTAGAAACAATTGCATAAACTATGTGCAAGAATGAATTAATATAACTACAGTAGCATGCAATTCATGGTTTTTCATCATTGCGTAAAATGATTTCGTTTTAATTATCATAATCGAGTTCTAACCGAATGATAAATTTTTTCCTTTTTTTTGGTAATTTTTCTGATATTTTTCTATAGATTCAGTTTCTCTTTTTCTTTTTCTTCTTCTTCTTCGTTTTATTTCGCTTTTTTTTTTCGTTTGTTCTTTACTCGTATGACACGTAGGTATGTTTCGTATGTATAATACATACATATGTTCGTCGGCGTATGACGAGGCATAGGATTTCATCCACGAACTACCATATATATATATAGTCAAATATATACCCTCACTATGGAACTAGAACCACAACTAATCGATGTAGGCAACATTCCTCGTTAAAGTTGCACGACGAAAAGCTATAGCATTATACCGTTACCTCAGTCGGAATAGAAATTCTAGTTTTATTATACAAATTTTCACTCAAGACTTGAAAGTCCAAAGTCAAATTTGAGCAAAAGTTTCTAGTCCATGTAATAAAATTCTGATTTGCACCGAAAAATGAAAGTTAGGTCAGTTTTGGGCAAAATTTCGAAATTCTAGTTCGGACTTCTGGATTCTAGAATTCAGAGAGGCTTCGTGTTTCTGAAGTTTCGATCTATAGCTCCTCGATCTTTGATAAAACGTTTCGTGAACCGATTGTCGAATAAATTCCAAGTCGAAGATAAAATCGATCATCGAGTTGATTTTTCGCAAAATCTTCAGTCCGTAAGTAGAATTTGAAAATTAATTAGGACGTAGAGCTACGCTGATCAGAATTTCAAGTGCAAACGTTAATCCTGATTTACAGTTTCGAATAGTTTGTAGACGGTATTCCGAAAATTGTCTATGAGGTCTTGACAGTTTTATTTTTAAAAATTTTCACTGTATTTTAAAAGCAGTTAAGCCGATAAGCGTCTATTTCGAACACACTATTACGAAGAAACACCCTTTACACACCTGGCCATGTGTTTAGGCATATACCTGCTCCTTAAGTTTTGTTACGTCACGTTGCAGCGATATGTACCTGTTAGATCGTGGACCCTCGAACCTGCATTCAGAATGCAGCAGCAAGGTGTCCGGAGAATATATTTATATGAGCATATATGTATTTTTTGTTCATCTTCCCCTTCATCGATATAACAAAAGCCCCGAATTCCTACGAGCTTATGTTAGGCTAACTTGAATATTGCGTGAGCCCGAGGCGGCTACACCTAGAAATTCGTGTATATCTACAGACACACGCACACAGTTAGACGTCTAACACCTTTTGTGTGCTTTTCCTGTCGAATCGATCCACATCACCACCCGGGACTGAACCAATTCGTGTTAATAATGTACGAGTAGATATATATGCGTGTTAGATAGTCGAGGTATTTAATCATCGATGAAACGTATCGCTGTTTGGCTAAAAATTCACTTTTTCGAATTGATTTTTGACCGAAAAATTTGATTTTTGTTTTCAGGATGAGAGACAGGCTGAACATGGACCCACCAAGGAACGTGCCTTTCGAGTACAGCTAGTATCCAAACCGATCGGAAATAATAACTCTGTGAAATTTGACTCAGTTTTAACTTTTGTGGAAAATACGAAGAATATCTTATTGCTACAACCGCAACGGTGCTTGAAATTTTTTTATACTGTGTAAATCCCCGTGAAATGATCGAGTATTTATTGGCAATTATATTCGCAATACTCTCCGCCCTTGCGGGAATAATTTGCGCGCCTTAAAAGTGATTTTCGTTTATCGATTTCGTTTAACCGGTGAAAAATTCCTGTATGCGCGGGTAAAAATAATTCCAAAGCATAAGAACAAAATCAAAAATTAAACAAGCAAAAAAATGTTCTCCCACGTGGCTATCGGACTTCTTCTGCTCATCTCCTTCGCTCAGGCCGCCCTCGATCCGGCAGGAAAAAAGTGCGGGCAACAAAGATGCTTAACTACGGAATACTGCAGTCCCTTCGACAGCCAGTGCATATCTTGCTCAAGTATATGCGAGAACGGCCACAATCATCAGCCCGATTTGTGCGTCAAGGATTGTCAAGGTACGTGATCGTTACCTACTTAAACTGCCGATTTTTCGGGGGTAAAATAAATATAAAAAGTCAAAAGGCGAAGGTCTCTGTCGATCCTTACGCAACGGACCTTACGAACGGTTTAAGAATTAAAAAAAAAAAAATAGAAAAAAAGGATCACCAGGTCAGGACCAGGTAAAGGACCATCTTTCGACCGACCATCTCCATCGAGCAGGTAGCAAAAAAATAAATAAGGGGCTGGGCAGGACCTGCTCAGGCTTCGGAAAGGACGATGGTTCAGGTATACAGGTAACCTGTTACATAGTCTCTTCGTGAGAGGAATAAGATTCTCTGGATTACCTGAAGATTGCCTTTTTTTGTTTGTGCCTGAAAAACCGATCCGAGGGTTTCCTTTTTTTTTCTCCCTTTTTCTAGAAATTTTTAACAGCCTTTTCGTACCTGCCGCTCTATCTCTCCTGTAGGCCAATATTTAAACGTCTTCTAGTAGTACCGCGAAGTAGGTATGTCTTTATAATAGAGATCGTGCTTGTTCTATAAACGCGGTAGCCTTCTTCAAAGCACCTATATATAGCTGTGAACAAATACGAAGCTTGGCTGTCAACCGGGTATCACTAAAAGTGACTCATAGTAGGTAGGTACCTAGAAGGTAGACTACGACGGTTTTTTAATTTGCAAGACTAGTCATCGCGCCTCGTTTACGCGTTGGCTTTAATTAAGATTGTAAAAAAGTGGTTAGCTATGATTCTTCAATTTTCAATTTTATACGAATTTCCTATCGAAGCGCAGACTATGATCAGCCCGATCTGAAACCTGTACAGTGGCAGGTATGTAGGTAAAAAAATCATGAGACATTTGAACAGTTGTTTTGCCTCTAAGACACAAACTCACCTTAATATTAAATGGCTGTGATGACGAGGCCGCGAAGGTCACAATCGAACCGATTCGATTTTGTATACTGGCTTACAATAACCAGACTTTCTCTGCAAAGCTGTTGTGGTGGATTCGATGACGATTCATGTTCGTGAGTTGGTGGGATTTATCATTTTAGGGAGAACTTTCGCGAGGGATTCACGATTCGAGACTCTGAATCAACCCTCGTTGATATGATCGATGAAAAAAGGGCTTTCTTCGGTTTAGAGGATGTAGAAATATTTTATGATATACATGGGTCGATTTTACATAGTTTATTTTATTTACCATAGTATAGTGTTCAGACCCAGGTTCTTTGACTTTGCACCTGACTGTCCTACCTTCTCTTCCCACGCGGAGGTGAGTCATCGCCTCTACCGATTCCCGCTCGCTTCTTCTTCTTCTTCTTCTTCTTCTTCTAATTTTTTTTCTTTTTTGAATACATCCGAACGTGGTGATCAACATTTCCCGAGAACCATCTGTCGCTGCGATGATGAAACCTCCGATAAATTATTCTAGCTTCTTGAATGGCTCTAATAACCCTCCTTGAATAATAGACCAGAGTTTTTCGGGTTCTTTGAGGTTTCGTTTTTCGTTTTTTAGTACAAATTTTGAAAGGCTTTGAAGCCTCGAATACTAACCCTAAGTAGACATGTTCATATTAACGACTCTGTGTAAATCGCATCCGCATTCTTACCTTCGAAAAACTGATGTTCCTCATTGACATGAAATTTCTTCTTTGGAAAGCCTCCGTTCCTCGTAGATTTTGAGAAATTCTCAGGGATCAAAAACTAGGACGATAAATTATGATCTAGAAATCTACTACTTTGTCAGAAAGTTGTAAGCCTTAGAACCGTCTTTCTCTTCTCTTCTAACTCCTGTGAAATTTTTTGGAAATTCGGTTTCGTGACCGAAGTCTTGATCCAATTCTCAATCCCTTATTCTTTTCTGGGTTTGTTTCCTCGGCGATGAGTCACCAGGTAATAACTCGCGAGGAAAATACCCCGCGGCTCCAGGTTGACTAGAACGAATCGATCGACCTGGAACCCAAACCGCGAATCTAGGTCTTTCCCGTGAGATTCCGTTACATCGTGTCTCATCCAAGTGGCAAAATTATACCTGTAACATCCGAAGGCTCATGGTCGCAGGTGGCACGATTTATTTTACTCCCAAAATCGCTGGTTTGAAATTATTTTTCATTTCATTTGAATCGATGATTTATGGGAAATGTGGGATTTGCGATATACGACTTATCGTCATGCGATAAATCGATCGTTTGAATTTTCTCGACCGCGATTGCCGTTGAATTAACTTCGATTGTTTCTTTCTCATTCTTTACGACCCATTTTTTCTTTTTCCTTCTATTTTTCATTCGTTTTACGATAATAGGTATATGTACGGTTGTACGGATAGTACGAAACGGCAAATCGAGTCACCTGCCATTGTTTGCAGCAGGTTGCTATCACAACTGGCACCAGCGCCTGCGCTCAATTCATTTCTATGTACTCGCTTACGTTTGCTGTAGCTCGCTAATACTTACATTATAAACGTTTACAAGTTTAACAAACGTTTCTTATCGTTATGTATAAGTGAAGAAGAGAAAGTGTTTTTGGACAATTTTTGGTGTATCATTTATTTATTCCGATCTGAATTTTTCGATAAACTGCAAAAGAGAAGAATTTTTTGAGCGATATCTGCAGGCTTCGGATCTTCGATTACCTAGATTCTGGTTTGTGAAACTTAAAAAAATCTATACTTTTCTCTGTTAATATTCTCGTACAGTGTCAAATTATTAAACTCGTAATTGAGTTTTATAAATGTTTACAATAGATCTCCGCGTTTCTCTCTGTCCTACTTCGCCCTTCGCTCGAAGAAGTTGACCCTTGATGACCTCAGGTTGAACCTCGACCATCGGTCACGGTCTTCAGACTTCTAATTCGATCCGGCTATATAATGCAACAACTGAACAATAAGCGCCCTTCGCGATTAGAAAGGATATAGAGAATACTTCTAAAAAAAAAAAGAAAAAGAGAGAAAAAAAGGAGAAATAAGCTTCGTACAATTATTCCCCATAATTATCTTTCCCAGGGCTGAAAGCAAAAGAGTTTCTTTTTTTTTTTTTTTAACTTTTCAATCCAATCGTCAAGTTCAAACTCCTCAAGAACTTTCCCTGTCCCAGAGAAGTTCAGTTTTGATAATAAAAAAAAAAAAAAAAAAAAAAGTTGGATCTACTGTGTTTTACGAATCGAAAAATTAAATGAATACAAAAATGGTTCGATGATAGAATCCTTTCGCTTGGAGTCGCGAAACTTTACTGTCTAACCAGTTTTTCCAGTTTCTGTTTCCTATTTTTTTCTTTTTTCTTCGTTTTTTTTTTACGACCGAGGAGATACTCGAGCGGATTGATTTCAATGGACACATCCTGGCTGGTGGTATAGTATACTGTATACACATATGTGTACGGTTACTATCTCAACACGCTTCAGAGTTCATATTATACGTTAAGGAAATAAGGAACAGGTTACATACACACATAACATACATAAGTACATACATATATATACACCTTATATACTCGGTGCAGTAAACGCATCGGGTGTCGCGACGTAAAGGCGGAAACACGCGGAGTCACCGCAGGTCTCGAGTATAATACTTATATGAACGAAATTATATTCCGCGACGCAGTTATAATGGGCAATTAATAATTATCTATCATTGAACAACGAACGATGATTACTCTCAAAATTTTTTTCGAGTCAAAAATTCAAAATAGCACCATTCGTAATAATTCCACTCCGAAAAAGAACGAGATATGGCTATAATCGAGGAGGGAATTTTTACTCTCTTTGATTTTTTTCACTCCTCTGCAAAAAAAAAAGGGTTGCACAATTTTTGAATCACAAATTTGTAGATCAGTATCCATCGTCGAATCTATAAAGAAAACAAAAAAAAAAGAAAATTGATTTTAAACGGTGTATAGACATCGGTTTTTGTATAGACAAGTCATTCACCCTATTTCTTTACGGATAGTTGTGACGATGCCCCACCCTTCTATTATCAAGAGACTCGGTAGAGTCCCGCGCCAAGTACATTAAAAAGAATTTTTTAACGTATAATACTACACTCGCGTGGCGGCCATTAGTTTGTGTTTTTACTATACAGTCTCTGCTGTATCTGGTTCTCTTTCTCGAGGTAAAACGATATATTTCTCTCTCTCTCTTTTTTTTTCTTATATACTCTTCTTTCTTTTTTTTTTTATTATTGTATTCGTCATTGTCGGGCCTGAAGAAGAGACTCCGTCTTGTCTTCCGTTTCTACGGTGCGTGCTTCGGGTTTGAATACCGATGGGACGTCGTCGTACGACTCGTGTTTATAAAACACTGATCGTCACACATATGTATGCAACTCTATACGTGCCTTTCAGTTCCACATATAATTATAGTACATAACATGCGTAGCAATTTTTTCTTTTTTTTTTTATATACATACATCGATATACTCGATATAACTCCTTTTTAAATAAAACCATTTGCACGTTTCCCAAATTCCATATCCACACGATCAGGCTTCAAATTTTCCCAATTGTCATCAAAAATTTCGTTTTTTACCCCAAAAAAAAACTCCAAAAAAAATGATCAGAGAATTGTTAAATCTGTGTACATACGACGATGAACTTCTAGAATTTCCGTTGCAGAAATTTTACAGAAGATTTTCGATTTTAAGAGATTTTTTAATTTTTTTTTTTTATTTTTTGTAAATCTTTGGCTGATGTATTGACTTATTCTTTGTTTGTTTCAGAGTATCTCCACGACCAGCGTTACGTCCTCCGTAAAGATTTCGCGGTTGATTTTAGCGGTAAGTTTTGTCACGAACTGAATATATCAATTTTATTTACTTCTTTTAACGTACCTATTTAACAAGTCCCGGTCTCTGAGTCATACTCAAAACTTATTACATGCCTATATACCGTCGGTCGAGCTTATAGTCCGCGTGCTTGTAGGTAATGGTGCTGCAGCAAGCGAATACCGGAGGTGAAAGGAGGCCTCGGCGATGGTATCCATGGAAATTTTTACCTTCTCTGCTGCACACGACACTATAATATTACTATTTATTCATATATAATAAAACTGCGGAACAGTTTTCAGATTTTTAACTACTTTGCCATTTTTTTTGTTTCCTGAAGTAGAAGAAGAAGAAGAAATATATTCTAACTAAACGACGCGTTTGTATATTCTATTTTAATTATCTTTACGAGATTCTAGTTCCATGTGATTCATAGATCGTTCACACGGCGATTAGGATTTACCTTTGTATGAATTCCCACGTTTCTAATTGTTCAAGTATTAAATAATGAGAAATATACGCGGTAAGTTATAGTACCGCTACTTCCGTCTGGATTCGAATCAACCTTTGACCTCGAGACAGTTTACACCCTCGAGCTTCGAGGTTTGGAATTAAAATTCTGCAAGTTCTCTCCAAAGACTTGAAGCTGCGAATTAAAATTTGAGAGTAGGATTGCAGTGCGTGTAATAAAATTCAGATTTACACCCAAAAGCGAGAGTTTTAAGCAAAACTTAAGCGCGAAATGGACTTTTGAAAATCTAGTTCAGACCTCTGGATCCTAGAATTCAGATGAATTCCAAGTGAAAAATAAAATCGTTCATTGATTCGATTTTTCGCAGACTTTTTTAGGCTGTAAGTAGAATTCGAAAATTGATTTCCAACTCCGGAACCTTACTGGGATATAATTCTACTAAAACAGAATTATATTTCCATTTACAAAGCCAAAGAACAAGGAGATTTACATTTCAAAAAATCGAACTAGACTTTCTACTCCGACTCAGGTATACATCTGGTATATTCTCGCGTCGTGTATGGGTCCAAATGTCCACATTGGACTTTATTAGTTGTTCAAATATTGACTAACGATGAGAATAACTTAGGAAATACCAGCCTGACTTTGAAGTCTATATAGTTACGAGCTATACGACGAATGAATCATTCCTCTCATGTCGAAATGTAATTTTGACAAAATTGAAGTAGACGTTAACTGTCTAAGTATGCGATGCGATTAGTCCAGACCTTGATTTTAGTATGGCCATCGTGTTTTCCTTTTCAAAAACTAAGCCTCAAGCTCTTGATTAATCATCATTGTTTTATATATCAGAATCGTTTCTCTTCCGGAGAGATCGAGTCGGTTAGTTTAGTTCTTAGATATTTTATTGTCTGCCTTGTATAGGTATACGTATACCGGTCATCTAGCACCTATAAAGGCACACCTATACCAATGCCCGGGAATCTTGACTCGCACAGATTTACTATACAAGGAAAATTACCATATTACAATTTCGTGCACGCAATCGAGCGATCTTGTCTATGCTAATCTGATACCACAGCTTTCTGGGCCAGTTAATTACGCCACTGAAACCCTTTGGCCACCATCATTCCGATATACGTTACGCGATTAAAATTGCTTCGCGGTTTACTCAGTCCGTAAAAAAATTTAACGAATTTTCGCGACGGATTTCGGTGTGTAGATATGAAATTCGATTAATGATTGACAGATGGGATGTAGAAAATTCTAATCGTTCGATCAAGGCCAAAATTTCGTTTTTTTTTATGCAGAATAAGATTCCCGAAAATTATTTTCTCGGCTATAATTTCATTTCTAATTTATGAAAATGTATTTTAGTTTCAGAAGAAGTTAAACGTTTGAGAAATCTCGTCACTGTCAGTTTGACTCTGACGTGCTTTTCCCTACTCGGTGTTATCTTCCTCGTGGCTTGGAGGTTCCTGTGGTTCAAAAAACTTCGGAAAATGGTCCAGGCTAAATGGCTTCGAAAGAAATGGGTCAAGGTACGTGAAATTTGGATTCGTTTTTAATATATATACGACAGAATTTTGAATAATTTATTGAAATTGATGTAGAGAAAGATTGTCGCAAATTTCATTGTCGTTATCATTTATCATTTTTGGTCCTTATACAGAAGGCTACGAATAACAACCGAGTTAAGGACGACGCTGAGGTTGGTCCTACAAGCTGTAAGCAAAACGGTTTGAAATTAGCAATGCCGACAATAAGCGCTACCATTGTAGCGCCGAGTAGTAACGTTGGTGACGGTACACCGAATACGACGAGTACACCACTTTCAAGAAGACATCCCAGCGAGGATACGACCTTGGATTACGCCTACGATAATCCAGCTATGACACCGAGCCCCGAGGCAGTTCAACCTCGTACAAAACGCGAGAGCTCGTTTTAGACCATTTTTTCTTAACGAATTTTACCTTCTTTTTTTTCATTCAACAAAACAAAAAAACAAAAATTTTGTTTTGGGCGCGAAAAGGGCGAAGAAAAAGCTCGATTCCGAGGACTTTATATACCTTTTTCGCTCTTTAATATCCAACACCTTTTTCTGTATTTTATTTCTCCTCTTCATCTTCTTCTTTTTCTTCTTTTTACGTACAATGGGGATTCTCAAAGCTCATCCGGTTCAATACTATGGAGTGATTTAACTTTGCTCAATAAGTTTACACAGTCGAATATATCTATAGCATATCTCTCAGCTCAACTCACACATCCGTAAGCCAGGATGGGACAAGAGAGAAGAAAAAAAAAAAAAAAGATAGTTTCAAGGTAAAATCCGCATCGTTTTTTTTTTTTATTCTCTGTCTCATTGTAAGATGCATCATTCAGTATCCATTATACCCGATCGCTTTCGTTAAATACATTAATTATCGATTTTTCATCGACGCTTTTACATCAAATTCCTGTTTCATGAGATTCAAATATTTTTTCCGGGCATATATAACGATGGGAATTTTTTTATCTTGACTCACAAGAGTGTCAGCTAGCTGAGAGTAACCCTTTCGATTTTCGAATTCAAGTACAATACGTTAAAAAGCAATGGATGTAAATCGCGTCTTGATATCAGAAAGAAAGAAAGAAAGATAGAAAGAAAGAACGAAATAAAACAAATTAGAAAATGAAAATCGTTGCACCAATTATTATAGGAAGAAAAAATAAAACGGTAAAAACTATTTGTGATATTCTGAGAATATTAAAATCGTATTATATGTATAAATGACAAGGATATTAATATAAGATCTATATAATAATAGTTTATATCTTTGAATAATTAATTATAATATACCTATGTACGCGAGTGCCTGTATAATATAAGTTTGATATAATAATTATAATTATTTTAGGTATATAGATACTTAAATAATAAGATGAACGAGTGAGATATTTTATCAGACAATGATATCGATTATGAAGAAAAAAAAAAAAAATTCTTAACGATTTGTACTTCGTATTATTAACGATATTGTAATTATTTCTTGTAGAGATATTATCGATATTCATATATTATCTAGTATATATGTATAGTATATACGTGTGACTGCAATTTTGCAGTGCATAACCGTGCGGCTGTGTGACTTAAATCTTATTTACAATCGAAACTTAAGACGAACTTAAGTACAATTAGGTATATATGGTGAGTTGACTTTGATAATTGTTGCTCTTAGGGATATATATATATATATATTCATATATATCGTTTTTGTTAATAGTTATTATTATCAAAATAATATACAATAATAATTTTAATATTATTATATAATTATCTATTATACTATACTGCTATTTAATACTACTACCACTACCACTACCATCATCTCTAAATACTAATATATTAAGATTCTATAATTAAGGTATTCTTTTTTTTTCAAATTAATCAATACTTTATAAGAGTATCGTCACCTTATCAGCCATTCCGTCCATGAAAGGCCTTAATAGCACGCGCGTATTATTAAATACGCCTTGCATAGGACAGTATTTCGATATTGCACGTCCGTGATTATCAAATAATGTACTAACGAATTTTTTTTTCTATTTCTACCTTCGCAATACGCTCAAATTCAGTTTTTTCTTTTTTTATTTTTAATTGAAAATTTCTTGGCTCTGCCCCTATTCGTCGACGCTCAAAATAACGCTCAAAAACTTATCATATATTCGGTAAATACAATTTTTATAGACATCTGAATAATGCTCAACGTAATTGTTATATTTTTTTTTCGTTTCTTCTTATCGATCGTTGATCTGCTCAAACTTGAACCTTTTTCAGTATTTTTTATTTATTTTTATTTTTTTGATTTTCAATTCTGGAGCTTTTTACGCCGTTCAAATTCATTATAAATAATTTTGAATGATTTAGAAATAAAAAAACTGAAAAAAGAAGAAAAAACATTGTGCCTCTCGTAATCATCATGGTGCCTTCGAGATCGTCATAGACGTGCAATAAAAAATTGTCCTTAGAGTATAAATATAAAATGTATATCTGCAGTTGCATTCACGTAGGAATTTAGAGCTATTAATTATGTTCAAATAAATTAGATTTAAAACACTTACTTAGAATTTAATTCGGGTTTATATCGCGTCTTAAAATTTAATAGATTTAGATTTTAGATGATCTTTGGTCCGATTTATACATGGATCAATGTCTTCCAGAATTGAAGATATTATTGTGTGCCCCAGGCAGCTAATAGGTTTAAGAAAAATATAAGTAGATTATAGGATTAGGTAATGTGTACATATACATACGTATATATATAAATATCTATTGTAGATTATCTACGAACGATTTCACGCAGAAAATAATCGATATAGAAACGTTAAGAAATTATTTCTGCAGATCCGAGTATATGACTTTTATAAATCACAAAATAGAACCAAAAAACAAAGAAAAATCAATGAATTTCCGATTATTTTTCCTAGATAAAATTCTTAGACTCAAAAAGCTCTGAAATTCTTCCTTTCAGTTTTTTTTTTTCTCTTCTCTTTTACGTATTTTCAATAGTTTCGTATAGGAAATTATTTTCTGCGTGTCTCGATTGTTGATGGAGTTTTTCTTATAATCTGTAGTTTAATGAAACCTTGCACAGTTTTTTTTTTTTTTTTCAAAAAAGCCAATTGGCCTGAAAATTTTTTTTTTTTTAATTTATTTAAAAAATGTAGTTGTTTCTTGTTATAACGATGATCGATAATTTATTATCTTTTATTAATTCTAATTAAATACCATAAATAATATATGGCTATAGCAATAATTTTGAAAATATTATATATAGGTATATGTATAATAAATAAAAGTTTAATTACATTAATAATAATTAATTAATTAGCTATCAATTTAATACAAATATAATTAAAAATAGGATTTCGAGTTGAATAATTTTGTTATTTTATATACATACACAGTATGTGGGTTATATAAATATTTTTCGTGTGACATGCGAGCAATACACCCGTAGAGCACATATCGTCGACTTTTTTTTAATATATTTATTGAAAAGGACGATTGTTAGAATTAGATATTAAGTATTTTTAATGCAAATTTGGGATTTCATTCATTGCATCGGATATTATCTTGTTACAATTTTTTTTTTTTTTTTTTTCTTTTCTTTCATTATCTCGTATCGTTTTCATTCTGGTGCAATTAGATCGAAATCTAATACACTAATATAAATAATACATATAAAATTATACCGTAGGCTTTCACGCATTCGAAGAATTGTTTGACAATCGTAGATAGAACTATATCGCGGACACTATAATATAGGTATACACGAATTTTCTATGTGCAGGTATATATACCCATAGATAATATATCGATGGAAAATATAGATATAAATTTGTCGTTAAAAAAATCAACGGAAAATGAAATTAAAAAAAAATAAAGTAAAAACAAAAAAAAAAAAAAAAAAAAAACTGTATCCAAATTATCCAAAGTTTAATAATCCGTTCAATCATGATCTCCGTTGATATAATTATTTCTTAAAATTTTTCAAATATATACAATTTTCGCGATTACTTAATGCTTAAGCACTTGTACATATACATATATATATATATATATATATATATATATATATATATATATATATATATATATATATATATATATATATATATATATATATATACATATAAGTATAGTAGTTTTATGTAATTAATTTAAAATAATTATCAGAAAGCCTATAAATTCGTTAATCTTTTTATTTTTACCTATTTTTTTTTTTTCTCTTTTGGTTTTCGTTCTTCATTTCTCTAGTAGTAAGATATTAGAAAATTAATAAACCACAATACATCACATTGTTTTAGCTGGTGTAATACCTAGATACAGTCACGTTTGCTGTATTTTCATACTCTTAACTATAATGAAGAGAATTTTTAAACTCGTCGAAAATCTATACACTAATTAATTGATAATAATAATTATTATTTATATTATTATTATTACTAACGTAGATGTAATTATAACGCGAGTAAACAAAAAAAAAAAAAAAAAAATTTATTGATCGATTAAAACTAACGACTCAGCACGTGCGTCTCCCTTTGAGATATTATAGCTGCTGGATAGAGTTATTCATTGATCTGATATCGATTAGTATACAATTATTAAGGCTTAATTAGACATATAAAGCAATTGTATATTAAGTTTGTCATTAAGTATTTCATATAGGTATATACATATAATGATGAATGAATTATTTTAATTATTGTTATAAATGATATGATCCTGCGGTATACTTCTATGCGAATTGAATTTATTAATTATGTGAATTTGTTGCACGTGAGGTATTTATTGAAGAAAGCGAGAGGGAGAGAGAGAGAGAGAGAGAGAGAGAAAGAGTAATAAGAAAAAATTCAAAAAATCATGTTTTGTATATTTGGTAAAGGATTTTTACGAATAAAATTGAAACGATAAAGAAAAAATGATGATCATAAAGATTGAATTATTTATCATAAAAAGAAAATGACTCTTTGAATTAAAGAATACATATGTATAATATACACGAATATATATGTATATATATATGTTTGAAAATTATATTTTATTTAACTTTTGTATGTACAAATATATATACAAATGTGCATTTCTATAACATCATATTAATAATTCTTATTAACTACGTGTGGTAATTATTATAATCTATAGATACATACACAATATTATATATGTATAGTTATTATACTATATTTTATGGAAAAAGAGGGGGAAAAAAAAAATAACGTAGATTTGAGATATGTAGTTTATATGTACGCACACGTGATATATATGTACATTTACTACATGGAATGTATTGATTTTTTTTTTTTTTTTCTGTTTTTTTTTACTATATAAATTTCCTAATATACAGTCCCTGAAACACATACAGTATACATAAACGTCCATTATCAATCATATATATTCATAATAGGATGCAGACGTGTATCATGCCGATATCAACATGTAGGTAAGTATATTCATCTTAAAATTAAATGGTGCGGTAAAGCTTCTCAAAAAAGAAGCTTGACAATTAACAATAAGGAAATATACAATCAGCTATATATATATATATATATATTATATATATTATAATATCAATAATTTTGCGACATCATTATTATACTTATCGTAGCGATATGTAATTGTTGACTTTGATTTGGCCTCAGTTTTTGTGTTTTTTTGTTTTTGTTCTTTTCATTTTTGGTTTCTTTCTCACTTTTTTTGTTTTTGTTTTTTGGTTCAAACAGCTCGAGATAAAAAATAATCGAGCCTTGTTTTTCTGTTCGAAACTCATCAGGTACCAACGCCTTCGTCGTTACATCGTTCTTACTTGGAAATTCTTCAAAGGATCTTTCCCAATTGTTGCTGCCGACTTGATGTTCTGCTCTTTTAAAATCGGTTTGAATTTCCCTGCGCGAAAGACAAGAAAAAAAAAAAAAAAAAACATCATCAAGCATTCAGAAATTAGATATCAGCTGAATATTTATAACAATTCTTAAATCAATATATTTACAGAGATTAAACGTCGATGTATCTTTCCCTGATGTCTTCATAGTGGAATCACTTCCGTGCACGTAAGACTGGACACCGTTTTCTGCCAAAAAAAGGAGAAAGAAAAATAAATAAATAATGCGATCAATTTATTGTCGAAGAAGTTCCATTTGGGGTAAGAATAAATGAAATTTCTTCGTCATCATGCCGATTGTTTATGGGATTTCGTTGAAAACTTTTAATTGAGTTCTGTTACCATTAAGGATAACCACAGGAGTTGCAGGGGCCGTTAAATAAGATGAACTTCTGTGCTGAGCCATGACCAATTCCTTTGTATTTTTCTCCGGCTTCATCAGTACGATGTAAACCTTTGGAAAGAAGAGACATGCAAGTTGGACCAGTCCGCTAAGAGACAAAGATAAAGCCAGGGTTACGACCCTTATCGCATTGTTCGTTGAGGCTAAATAAAGCGGGACAAAGGCCAGCCATAATATAATTGTCGTGTAATTCGTGAAAGCTATGTATCTCGTCTCGTTGAATCCTTCGGGACATTTTCTCGTCTTAACAGCGTAGATGGTGCAGATTACTGTGGATCAAAACAACGTTCAAACTTCATTATTCGTCCGATTTATTAGATCCGATCTATAGACGTGTCGAAAAAAATTCTCGGAACTTTCATTACCGATCAGAATGAAGGGGTAAATCAACCCCACCATGTACGACCGATCGTCCAAGCCTTGACATATTCTCAATATCGTGTCTCTCGTCGGATAAACGTAGCTCACTAACGGCGGAACTTTTATCAACCATGCAGTGTTTATTAAAACTTCGATCAGGGTTAGTATCCCGGTGATTATCAGCTGAGACTTTGGACTCGTGTATCTGGAAGTGATAATTGAACCGAATTTTTGACTTTTTGTTTTTGTTTTTCCAAAAAAAATTGTTGCAAATTAAGGATTGCGGTTTTTACCTGGGTTTGTGCGGGCTGTGGGTCATGTTGTTGAATATTCTGTGGATTCTATTTGTCTTCGTGACCGAAGCCGCGTAACATAAAGTGTAGCAAAGTCCGATACCAAATCTGGTGATCGTGCAAGTACTGGTATCGGGCTTTGCGACCACGGCAAAAGTCATAAGGAACGATACCAACGTCCCTAATAGAGAAAGGGACGATAACTCTCGTCCCGATGCTTTTATCACCGGTGTTTCACTGTAGATCCAAAATACCGAGAGCACAAAAACAGTGGCTAGGATTCCTGGAGCACAAAGTCATTTATCTTATTCGGTTGTTTAAAGAAACTCTCGAAATTCTTGAGATAGAAAATTCAACTGTAAAGTCTGGTGCAATCAAAACTGTTGAAAAGGACGATGAAACCTTAGGGCTAACCATTTTTTTTGAATAATTAAAAAACGTGGCACAAAATTCTTCCCTGAGATACCAAAAAATTGGGATACCTATTCGAGACTCAGCTCGTGAGCTTTTTGACCTTTGATTAGTTCATAATTACCGCAGCTTGCAACAGCCATGGCGCCTATCGCCCAGGGGCTCGAATAGTCGATGAATTCTTCGGGGATTGGGGCACAAGATTTTCGATCCTGTGTTGGCCGAGTACCCAGAGGACAATCCTCGCAGCGTTGTTCCTCGACTTTCGATTGATAAAGCCCGCAGTTTCTGCATCTGTAGCAGCAAGGATCCAACCGTTCGCGTACTTTGACCTGGTCAGTTTCGCACTCCTGGCCGCAAGTGGAATTCGGGAAGAATTGACGACCGCCGATCGATTGGCCACGAAATTTCATCGCATTTTTTTCTACGTGCAAAACGGGCCCACCGGTTTCGTTTTCTGTGAATCATGTGTGAGTCTTACGAATTGCGATTTTTTTTTCGAATGTTACGTACGTCAATTATACTCACGCGTGTAATTTCCTATCACGTGCCACTGGTACTTGCCGTCAGGGTTCTTTTGGAAATTTAAAATCGAGTATCGTGGTGGTCCGTCGACCTGATGAACGAACCTGAATTTTTTACCAGCTTCGTCTGAAAGGGAACACGGTTTTATTAGTAGACGTATAGTACCGACCCGAGCACGGATGGAAACCCCAATTCGATCTTCCGAAACCCCAATTTCTTTGTTCTTCAACTTCTCCGATAGAACTGTAATTCTGTTTTAGTAGAATTATTTCCTACGTGAGGATTCAGAGGTGAAAATAGACTTTCGAAGGTCTAGTTTGAGCCTAAATTTTTCGCAAACTGACCTGACTTTCACTTTTAGGTGAAGGTCAGAATTTTATTAGATGCATTGCACGCCTACCCTCGTCAAAATCAGGTTAAAATCTTATCCTAAAATTCTCTTACTTTCGCAAACGCAAGTGGTAAAAATTGTGCTCTACGGTTTCTATGAGCAATTATCTATATATGGTGTGAAAATTGATGGATCGAGTTGCAAAAGCTCGTGACATATACTCAAATTAATCATGATAAGCTTGGAGTATCAACGACCCCCGGTAATACGGTGGCAGGGTATTAGCTACCATCCAATTATTTCGAACGAGATAATTGAAGGAGTATTTTCAGTGACAATTGAACCGAAGGTTCAATAGAGAGAGAGAGAGGAGTGAAAAAAAAATAATGATGAAAGAAAGCACACAGTTTTTCTGACTCTTTCAAGCTCACCGTTAAAGGAGACGTTCGACAAATACGCGGACAAAGTTTCCCCGTCGATGTGTTGCATCTGGGCGCAAAGCCCGGTGAAATTCTTTCCGCATTTAACCTGTTGGAGGTCGTGAAGAGCGTAAGCAACCGCGTAAACAGCATCCCTAACAAAATGAAGAAATCTTTGCTGCTTGTAGCCGGTTTCTTCGTTTATCCTCAGCCATGGACTTTCGCAAGTGTCGTTGTCCTCGGTCTCATACGGCGTTGAAAACGGCGTCTGCAATGAACAACAAAACGGGATTTCCAGACGCACTCGCGTTAGATGAATCGATTTATCGTCTGAAAACGGAATCGGATGATCTTTCCCAATCCTCAAACCAATAATCGGAAGCCATGACTCACCTGCATGGTTACATTGTCAGGGTTGGATACGTGTCTTCGTCCACATCGGTGATACTCTTCCCAGAATTCTGGGAACCATGGATTAATTGCTTTGTGATCAAGGGTTAAATTCTTGAAGTATTCATCAAAGCCGGATAATTGTCTAGAGAGCGGTTGTACGGCGAGAGCTCCCTCGAGGACCGTCATCTGCTCGGCTATGGATTGTTTGGATTGACCATTCGTCCAATTGTCCGACGGATTCATGAGCTCTCTTCGACCAGCAGTCGACCAAGCATCGCTACCGATCCACACAAAGCGGGTCCAGACGCCAAGGCGTTTGGCAGCTTCAAGGACCCGCAGCGTAGTGGACTTCTCGGCGAAGAGAACCACGACTGAAATTAATCGCGACTGTATCTAACGGCGGATCTTTAATCACGTTCGAGTAAACTTCGGTCAAAGTTTACGTAGGTTCTCACCTTGGACGTCAGTCTTGTTATAAATCGTGCTAATCACGTTGTCGTAATCTTCGTCCGAGAATCTTTCCTTCTCTACTTTATGTGGGGCGCTAAAACAGACCGAATATTCGCTCGCCAAGGACGCCAACGTCTCGTAACCGTGGTTCCCGTATTCCGTGTCGGAGTAAACTATGGACACGTAAGTCCACTCGAATGACCTAAAAGATTTTTTCAGGAACTATTCAAACTCCATCTTCGGTTCCAATTTTTAAACAATGCAAAAATTTTACACGGTATATGACAACTATCGATTCCTCTTTGGCATGGGGGTGTTCTTTGTGAAAAACCCAGTCGAAACTCTATCAGCGAAAAAGTCGGGAGTCCAATAGTTTTCAAATGGCAGAGAGTTCAAGTTGACCAATCGCGTGGCTCTGACGTCACGCCGATTCCCTGTGCGCAGACGCGACCGTTACTCACCGCGCGCTGGGATTGGCGCGTAACTTAAACTCCTTGCCATTTGAAAACTATGAGACTCTGGACTTTTTCGCTAAGACAAAATCGTCTCAGTTTTTCCTCAAGAATACATCTACCAGAGGAATGTGGGTGATAATTCTGATTCACGGTTAAACTATGTAGTGACTTTAGATGTTGTGTTAAAATAAATCTGAGGTGATCCCCGATATCAGAACTTGGTAAATTTTGTCTGACGTATAGTTCGGAGCGGTTTCGTAAAGCCGAAGTAAACGTAATGAGTTTTTTTTTTCTCGTTGATTATCTTGGCGCTGATCTATCGTTCAGACTTTTGCCTCTAAAACACCAACTTTTATTAAAATTTTCTATTAAATCCCCCCGTTTTATTTCTGAATAAAATTTCAAGGCTTAGTACTTTCCGAACTAGCAGAATCGCGTCGCTCTCGTCACTGTCTTATCAGTTGAACAGAATCACCAAATCAATACAAACGTTCGCTGCCGGATTTCGAGGTCGAAATATGGCCCTTGATAACGTACAGATATTCGAGAACGATATGTGAATTCGAACAATATATATGGCCACAAATTTTTTCGGATCTAATGTATCGCCGTCTCCGTTTGATCTTTTCTTCTTATTTAGTTTCTCACCTTTACTGGCTTCCAGTAAAGGACTTAAAATTTTTTTTAAAGCCTGTCAGGAGGATCAAGGCGCGTGAAATTACAGTTGAATTTAGGATAGTAAGGTAGGTGGTATAATGGGTAAAAATATGATTGCGAATTATTTCATGATGGGAAATATGAAACGAGATTATCTTGTCGTATATTACTTGAGTATTTCCAGCATCGCATGAGCCTGATTAACGTCGCTAGGAACGGTCCTGAAAAAGTGTGGAAATTTCTCCTTGCTGCTGAGGGACGGTGAGGTTGCCATATAAGAAATTTGAGGCACGGTGAATAGTCTCAGCATCGAAGCTATCTGAAAATAATAATACAAAAACCCCAATGACACGTGACATTTCAGGAGGATTTTTTTTTAAGCTCATTTCGGTACTTGAAATTCGCTTTATTTTTCCTTCGACTACCGCCTCCGGAAACCCGTACCTCGCAATTTGTAATGAAAAATAAACAGTCCTTGTACGTACTTTATTAAGAGTACTCTACGTCGGGTAAATAAACAGAATTTTTGCTTCCTTAAAAAAAATGATGAGCAAATAACGTTTAGGTTGTAACAGGAAATCGCTCCGTACACAGACACGAGTTCGTGGATAAAATAATAACCAGAATCACTCGCCTGTATTGTAACTGAACTTGACTGGGCTGCCAAAACAGCAACCACTTTCTCAAAACCTCCGCCAAGGAACTTGGGGGAACTTCCATCCAAACAATGGAACTCCTGCTCATGATAGGTGTTCACGTGAGCAATGAATCCTGTAAAACATTCACTGTTCAAATATTTATTCAACAGCATGTACGTCGACGTGGGCCCTATTTTCTTGCATATTGTATAACCGCGGTGGTATACAGAGCACTTAATAACGAATCAACAATCCACGCTCTTTCGTTGTAGGTACAGGTACCTACGTACGTGTATCTATTTGAGTAACCGTAAGTCTGCGTATGATCGATTGATTTATTGATTTGTTCATTAGACTCTGGCTTCATATATCGCTGAAATTTTTTTTTCACCTCAAATATTACTTCATACAGGGTATGTAATATTAAAAGACAAATGGGGGTCGTGAAATTTATCTAGACTCACATTTTTTCCAAGGATTCTATACCGAGTCTGGTTAGAAATTTTAGTTTCGATTTCACAAAGTCTCACTTAAGACTTTAAAGTGTAAACTAGAATTTTAGGGTGGGATTGCAGTGCGTCTATTAGAATTTTGATTTGCAAAATTTAGCAAAATTTAGGCGCGAACAAGACTTCAGAAATTTTTCTAAAAGCTGTAAGTCGAATCTGGAGAATTTATCAGGATGTAAAAACGCTGAAACGAATTATATTTCTGTTCGAAAAACTGAAGAACGAATAAATCGAGGTTTTGGAGGGTGAAACTAGAATTTCTATTCCGACTCGGGGGTATACGTGGGTTTATAACGAAACTGTTCGAGTTTTTTTTTAACTTCATCTCCATTTCTTTCAATTTTTTTTTTTTTTTTTCTTACTCTTAGGGAAATTTTTGGTCGTTTTGATATTAAATGACCTCCACCCTACCCTGATATTGCCGAAGGTATAATAGGTATACATAATATATCAAGAATAATATCTACATCAGAGTCTGACGTTAATAGCCCCTTCTTTCATACCACCCTCAAGGAATTTACCTTTAACAAAATATAAAGCTTGTTCCAGGGCGTAGCTTGGGTTATCGCAGGAATCAAAGACCAGTGCGCCCAGTTTAATGCCCGGTAAAATTCTCGGATCCTGATTTATTTGCTGTAACGTGTAGAGCATGGCTTCCAACGGCTGTACTCCATCTTCAATCTAAAATAAGTAGGTAAAGAGTGCGGTGAATAATGGAAAAAAAAAATCTGGTTCTTCGTACCAGAAAACGGCCTATTTTTTTTTGTCTCTTTCCCTTTTCATCCGCTATGCACCATGCCAAATTCTGAGCCAGCTGGCTGCAAGCCAGGATTACGTTTGGCATGGGTATCAGCTAGTCCTTTCAAAACCGTCGTATCGGTGTTTCAAGTCATTCAATTTTAACCGCAAATCATAAATCGTAGACGCCAAAAGCTCCGAATTTATTGTTTTCATTTCGTTTTATCGTTCAGTCAATTGATTGCGGATACAAAAAATGAAAGAAAAAAGTCAGAGGGAATGCTGTCAGGAATTTTTCGAAAATTTTTCGACGGATATTGATTTACTGCTTGTCTATTTAACTTCCCGCTATGCAAATTGAAAATTTTCAACAGCAAGAAAAGGGAAATTATTGGTTAATATTGAACTTCCATGCACATATGTATACCTACGTATATGTATGCGACTTATACCTACTCAACGCCGTATAACTTTGCATGCGAAATCCGTAGTGCTTACTTGAATTCGCCCGCAGTCTTTCCCGGGGCCTGTTCCTTTTCTGTGAACTGGGAAAAGGGCTCCGAGAGTGATGTCGCCGGTCACGTTCAAATATGTTCTTGCATCCGCTGCCGCAGCCAGTAGAACCAGCAACGTGACCCGCGTTCGCGTCATTTTCTAAAACGAAACAAAAAAAAGCACAATAAAAAAATTGTATACATTTTGCGTTTCTAAGGCAATTTTTCCTTCCCATCTCTTACTTCGTTCATTTTACACCAAGAATTTTATGGCTGCACTCCGTTTCGTCGAAAATCAATACAGTCGCAAATTTTTCAATTTAATACGTAGATTTTTATTTTCTTACTCCCAACAACTCTGAAAATTAGTTTTTCACAAAAAAGAGCTCATTTTATGCAAGGATTTCCGTTTTTTGTCAAAAAATATCGTTCAAAATACCAGGGATAGAGAAAAAGTTCAATTATTATCTTTTTTTGTTTTTTTGTCATCCACAGCTAATGCGTATCCTTTCCACAGAATCTGACATATCAATAGCCACGTAAGTGGACGTTGGTATAATTTTCATTCGTCGGAATTGGGTCGACTGATATTAAGATGCATATAAAGTTCAGCCAGTGATTGAGACCTCTTTGTCGATTGTTGACACGTAAATTTACTAACGAATATCAAGGCCATCTGGCAATCGGTTCTCTCCACTTGAACCCAGCTTTTGGTCCAACAGTAATTCGATCTAATGATCATTGACATAAATCAAAATGACAAGCTAGAACGATGACGATGAGACGAATTCACGTATAGTTTTACCAAACTGCTTTACAAATCGATTTTCAAGAATCGCAAATGCGAATATCAGTATTTCCAATATTTTAATCAGCCCGGAAAAATGAGTTCCTAATTGATTTACGACTCGGACTAGGTATATGTTCTTCTGAATGAAATTTTAGTCCAAGACGTGAAAAAAGGTGAATAGAAATAAAACGATCTTCGGAAATCCCTCGCGCATAACCGATAGACATTCCTGGTTCTCAGGAGACAACGGGGCGCGCTTGGACAATGGAATTTAGATTGTCTGGCATCGTCCTCGCGGTAGTATAGGCATGGGGACTTCATTAAAAACGCATTATAGCGGAGGGTAAATGCTTCTGCGTTATACCCGAGTCCGTGTTCCGTTATTCTGGAATTTTGAAGCTTTCAAAATAACAATGAGGCTAAATTATCCAGCGAAATTCATCGCTTTTCGTCGTAAATCTGACCGCAGAATTTTGATACAATTTTTTTTTTTTTTTTTTTTTTACAGTTATTCTCAGTCACGCGGCAGTTTAGATTATCAGGGTCCTAGACCTGCCCTGATAACAAAAAAAGAGCCTAAAGTATAGAATAAAACTACCCCTTTTCATTCCTTTTTTTTTTTCTTTTACAAAAACGACTTTCAGGGCTGAAAAAAATTTGAATTTTTATCCATTCGGCTTACGGTATTATTCATTCAATTATTTCATCGTGATGAAAAGAGAAAGCAAAAGAAAATAGAGGAAAAAGAAATTAGAAAATGAATTGTTTCATTTAAAATTCTTATTTCCCTGCAGAACAGATTTTTTTTTCCCTATATACGTACAGGTATTGTACGGCAGGGGTGAACCGTTTTAATACTTCGGTGTTTTAAAATTGTTTCCATAAAAATATTCTCAGTTTTTCTCACCGTATACATCCATAAAATTGCCTTTTAAAAAGCCGTTCTCAACCGAGGATATTCGATAACGTCATTTATTCCTCAAGGGAATCAACGGAAATATGGGAATACGTTATATTCACCCTTTGGGCTTATCCTGGCCCGTATTTCTCACGATAAGCCATCAGTTTTTATTTTATATATTTTTTTTTTTTGTCAAATTTTTGAGTCAACTGCAGATATTTCCCATCCGAATTATCAACCGCCTCATATAACATGATAAATTTAGGATCGTCCCACGAAACTGTTATGCGTATATAGGCTATGTAACGTACAGTCAGGCAATAAAGTTCTTGTAGGGTCGAAATTTAGGCTTAGGTGTTCCAGTGTCTACGCTGTTGAGCAGGCCCATCGATGCATTATTTATTATATACAGGGTGTCCCAGAACTAAATGTCAAAAATGAAAGGTGGCCTAGAGGAGGTCGAACTGAGTAAATTTTCCCGAAGAACACGGGGTCTGCGAAGTCGCGTTCGCGAGATATCACAGGTTAAAAAAAAAGTATCGCTTTGCGCCGCATCGCGGCGACGCAAAGCGATACTTTTTTTTTAACCTGTGATATCTCGCGAACGCGACTTCGCAGACCCCGTGTTCTTCGGGAAAATTTACTCAGTTCGACCTCCTCTAGGCCACCTTTCATTTTTGACATTTAGTTCTGGGACACCCTGTATATTTGGGAAGTATTTCTTACTGTACTTTGAGTAGGTAGCCTGCCAGATTCGCCTTCTCAGAGAACGGGGTATGCGGAGCGAGGGGGCTGCTCAACAGCGTAGATACTGAAATGTTTGAGCCTGAATTTCGACCCGCCAAGAACTTTATTGCCCGACTGTACATACATACAGTTCAATTTCCGCTGTTATATCAAAATTGAATATCGTACTCGGTGATAAATTATCGAGAATTTGTGCGTACGAGCCACCGTTCAGATAGGAAATGAATCAAAATATTGTTTCGTTACGTTTCCTAATTTTCAAAAAAAAAAAAAAAACAGACAATTATGATAATAATTTCGTAATTGTAACGATAACGACGCGCATATCGTGGTCAACGGTTAATTTTTTTTCTCTTTTTTTTTCAAATCTCTTCTCACAATTATATATATACGGTGTATACGTATAATATACATACAACCATCGTTCTATTCAGGGTAAAGTTTTCCCGTGGTATATATGTACCGAAAATTTCTGTATTATAATTTAACTTGACTAACTCAATTCTACCCACGAGTTACTATAGTCCCGCGCAGCGTTAGCATAGCCAGAAATTCGAATTTTAAATTAGTATCGAAATTTCTCGCCACTCTATATAATTTAGTTCGTATATAATTGTTCGAAACGAATCGAGGTAGACAATCTGATCTCTTATTTTCGTCTATTTCATTCAAATTTTTTTTCACTAATTTTTTTTTTTTTCATTTTTCACGAAGTTTTTGATTTATCTCATCAAAGTCGTGATGTCAAAAAAAAAAAGAAAGTAACTACTTGCTCATTGTCGACTGGTACGAGGCTAGAAATACCAAATAGACACGCAGCAGCGCGTAGCTATACTTTTGGGCTGATTAAGTTAAGGTAAAATACAATTTTCAAAATTTTTTTTTTTCCATTTTTCTTTCCACTGTTTCTCGTTATTTACTTTAGCCACTGTAGTTTATATCCACAAACATTGCCAGCCCGATCAAGTCCAGCTGGCACTAATACTATCTCTCTGTTTAGCCAGCCGGGAAATTGAGCGCGGTCGACTATCATCTGTCCTGCAGTCCTCTGTACTCAAACCCACTCGCTTGTGTACCTATCCTATATGTGCGATTGGCGATTTATTTTTATTTTATTTTTTATCATTTTTATTCTCGTTCATATCCCTCAGTTTCATTACCGCACTACATGATCCCCAGCATTGAAACTCTAAAATTTGTGTTACGGTTTGTTGAGCGTCAATTTTCATTGTACCAAAAAAAAAAAAAAAAATACCTCGGTCTTCATCATCGGGACGATATGGAAAGTGTCACTCTTCGAAATAGTCCGAAAGAAGAGGAATTTATAAATCGTTTCAAAGTTTATGCTCGAATTTTCGATCCAACGAAGTCCTGAGCTTAGAGTTTCACAGATTTGACAGGTTTCGGTTCGTCATTTTCATTTTATTTTTACAATGTTACGATCTTCAATTTTCCATCCAATTTTTTCATCGCATATTTATGCCAGGGTGTAATTATTTCCTCCAGCGGTTGTTTGAAATTTCACATTGTTAAAGTGAAGTGTTCAGGTATGAAGTACGTATACCTATAAAAGAAAAACGATGTTCACCACGTGTTCGGTTAAACTGAAGCAATTAGTAGACCACATCTGCCACCGGCTCGATTACCTCGTTCAGAGTGAGCACTTCTGTTCATGTTTAACTTCATGCTATACGGATATACGTATACGTATAGATATTATTTCGTTATCGAAATGGTATAACTTTTTTTTTTTAAACAACGCTGTTCGATTCAATTTAAATATAATAAAAACAAATATTCTGTCATTCGTCTGCTTTGCATGCTATAAATTTTTTTTGCAACCAGCATATGAACCACAATTTCACAAACCAGTGAAATTCTCTATCGAAAATCCCTGGCACGACAGATACAGTTGGGTAAAAACGCACGAACGCCCCCGAGTTTCTATATTCGCATTGCAGTTTTGGTTGTTCAGAATCTATTCGACAGTTCGTCCGGAAAGATTTTTTTTGAAATTTTTTCAATTTTTTTTTAGCAATAAATCGAAGGTCTGTTATTTTTGTATAAATAATGATACACGATAATTTGAGTCATAGCTCGTGCGACTAAATGTCTTCAAACAGTTTGACGCGCGTCTATAATTTAAAGTCTGCACTGCAGGGTTGTTCTCATTGATTAAATTCGATTTATCTTTACGGACAAGACTATATATACGGTCGCGGTGACCGTATCTTCTATCTTAGATTTACCACGCGGAAATTTGTAGCCCTGCATGGGTATCCGGAGAATAGGATTCCCCTAGATCCCGTAATTCTGTCCATTTTACGCCCCTGCAGCGTCAGTAAAGAGAACATATATATCGAAGAGCGAAGTCAACCCTCCGAGAATAACGAGTTTAATCTACGTCCGGAATTGAAGCTTACTATATATACGTATAAAGTTACGTATACGTATATATATACATACCCTAAACTCTAATAATTGGCGTATGGCGTAAATGTTCGATCATTGATGCATGTCAATTGACGGAATTCGGTCATATTGCCTCGAAAACTGTTTTTACTGACAATTTATATTTCCGGCGTTTAGGTATTCGCGGTATTCGTGATAATTTTTTCCCCCCTCCGACGGTAAATCAGGGACGTGAGAATTTTTGATCAAAGACATCTCTCGATCGATACAAATATATCGTAAATACGTTTGAAGGTGATAAGAAAAAAATAAATGTATTTTTTCATACAGCTGCGGTGATTTTCGAATTTTTTTATATATTTTCTTCGTACTGTATACCGTACCTTTGAAGAATTACAGACCGAAGAAAAAAACCTCGTCTGTATTTATCGCGTATAAAGATATACCCGCGGTCAATGCTCGCATGAAATTGCTGATCATTATTCGAATATATAGGCTACAGCGAAAACGATGATCATAAAAAGCTGACGGAAAGTGAATTTCGTTAGAGAATAAAACGCAAAAAAAAAAAAAAAAAAAAAATTCCAAAAAATAAACACTGATGATGAAAAGCTGGTTTAATTAAACTGCAAACAAACCTTACGAATTAACGCGACGATGCAGTAGCCTGCGCGAAACCCTCGCGAAATTGCCTGAACTGAATCTGGATGAGGCAATTTTTTTTTTTTGTCAATTCCATTCATGCCGAAATTCTGAAACACGTATTTTTGGATTTTCAGTTCAGTTGCTTTCGCGGCTAATCGGGAACCTCCGTGTTCCACCTATTGACACGGGTCAATTAACTCTGGCAACTCGTAGACTTAACTGGTAGACTAACTTGTTCTTCGTGAGTTTCTCTCATGGAATGGGGTTCCCTAGGGTCTGCTAATAATCCGTTCTCCCATCCCAAAATGTCCAACCACCACTCCCGGCCAACCCTGGCTGCCTCAGAATTCCCCCTGTCGATTTCTTCTCGGGTATATAGGGTGGCCCGATGGTAATTTAAGTCCTGCACCGTTTATCTCGGACATTTAACGGAGAGATGGGGAAAAAGTGTCGGTCCGATGTGACCGTGATCGATACGATTTTAAAAATATCGTTCAAGGCTATAAAGTACATTTTATTTCACTCGTCATTTGTCATTCTCGAGTATGTAATTATTATTATTATTATTCTTTTGTTTTCGACAGTAAATTATCGGTATCTGTTTTTCATCTCAGGAATTAATTTACATCGGTAAATTATATCGGCGTATGTTGTGAAAATGGTTTCGTTTCTTTTGCGTGACGAAAATTTTTGCGTTCGAGATAATTCATTCCGTTTTTTTCTTTTTTTTCTTCTTTTTTTATTACTTTTGTAAGAACTCGTTGAAGAGGAGTCTTCCGATGGAGATTATTTCTCAATTATTGACGTCGAGTATTTCGGGTTTTATTATAATTTCCACCCCGTATACCTGCAGTGCTGATTAATGATACAGCCATTTCGTATTCTTGACGTGCCCGCTTCTTTAATCCCCCAAGATCGTGAACAGCCCGAGTAATTGAAAGACTCTGGAGTGCGATAGGAGGCTGTAATTGACACGAGGTTATCGGAGCAATTATACGTATATACCTTATACGTGGCTACAGATATTCATATGAGGTGTTCCCCCCCGTTTCGAATGGTCGAAAAGTTGACCGATCCCAAAAAAATCATGATTTTGTCTTATTACACAAATATATCGAAAGAATCTACGTGAATTTTTTCAGAATTTTTGGATCAAACTTTTCGAGTTTTTCCAAATTCCAACTTTTTTCTACGAACCTCCGTATCTCAAAAGTGTAAGATCATACAAGAAAATTTATCAGACAAAAAAGTTGCAGTTTCGAATCAACTTTCTGAAAAAAATTTTTTGGTGATTTCTCGAATCCCAAAAATACCAATTTTTATCAAAAATACACAAAAATATTTTTTTTCCACCAATATATCACTTTTGATTCGCCTAAAAAATTTACAGAAAATACTCTGAAGTGTTTACAGCAACCATATATTTTTTTTAAGATGGTTGGTCGAATCGTTTGGGAGCTATGCTTCATTAATTCTTTTTTTTTCTCGAAAAATATAAAGAATAAAAGAATCGAATTCTTGTCATTTTTTTCTTTTATTTTTCTAATTTCTGATTGGAAAATCAGTCTGCTCTATTCCATCGAGGAATCGATAAAATTGGGTGTTTCAGTTTGGAATTTACATAACTGCTGAACCAGTCAAAAGCAAAGTTTGGGACTATATTTTTGTTTAATTTTAATGAAAAACGTTTGTCTTTTTGACTATCGCATCAATTTCGTAAATTTAAATTTCAGTTTACGTTTACGTTGGTAATGTCAGGGTAAATTGGTACTTCACGTTAAAAGAAGACTTGAAAGGTCTTTACTCCGGGATACAGTTTCCGTATTAATTTTCTTAATAACCTTTTACCCCGGACAAAGACTGAGGCTCGTATACAATTTGAAAAAAAAAAATAAACAAATAAAAACAAAAAAATAAGCAAAATAATGATCCAATAAATAATTTTATGTATACACAAATTAAAAATGAGAAATAAATCATACTTTCGCAGAATCAAACAATGAAAATTTAATTTAGATAAGAATAAAGCCCTCAAAAATTGGTTCAATTTTTATATTTTTAATTGTTTCTTTTATTTTCTTATTTCTTTTTTCTTATTATTCTTCGTCATTTGAGAAAACACCGTTGTACGTACTCTTGGGGGCGAGACTTGGCCGCACCCTCGAATCCCTTTGTAAATGTTTTCCCGAAAAATCGACCAATTGAATTAGATTGGTTGACTCTCGGGCTTAAAGCTGACGCGCAACATTTATTCAAGTCGAAAAAAAGTTCATACAATTTATAAAAAAAATGAAAAACGAAAAAAAAAAAACCATCATTCGCTTTGGTGTTCTCATCCATTCTCATATATATTGACAAGGTATATAAAGTTATACTGAACAAAAAAAATGAAAAAAATTTCATCAATTGTTCAAACTATATAATCGTTAGAATACCTCACTAAAATAATAATTTTTCTTTCATTATACATATATATTGTTGAGAAAACTTTTTTTTCTTTCTCTTCTCTCAAAAAATATCGAGTTTCCAACGCGAAATACGCATATCCTAGGCATATAATTGCTTATAATTGAATATTTACACCAATTAGCGTACAACGAATTTTCCCAGAAAAGGTTGTACCTGGTATGCAGACCTATACGCAGAATAACCGGACAATATTAGCATAGGTGTAAAAAAAAGAAAAAAAAAAAAGCAACACATATCCACACACGTAGAAAATAATTTTTTTTTTTCTTCTTCTCGTACCACAGCGTCAAAAAATTTTTTCTTTTTTTTTTGTTTGTCTTGTTTCTTCTTTCGTTTCGAATTTTTTTTTTTTCGCACCTGACGCATGAGTCTCGGTAATCTCCTATACACCTGCTGGTTTTGATGGCTCGTTGTTATATTCGGTCGTTACAACCCCTCGCTGGACGTAAATATGGCACATCCATACAGATCGTACTTAAGAGTTAAAAAGTTTGTGTCAAACCTTATAGTTCTATCAGCGCGATACGAGATTGATTAACGATTTTGATTACATTGCCACTCGAGCCGTAGGTATATAACCACGGTGAGAATATCGCGGGACGAATATATACCAAGCTCGAAAAAAAAAAAAAAAGAATACGAGACACAGACGATTTATCTCGCGATTTAGTCAGCCAAAAATTTCGTTTTATTTATATAAAAATCGTAAAAATTTCTGATTCACAACCGAGATGAAATAGCGCTGAAGCATATATACGAAAATCATCGATAATAAAAGAGGAAATGTGCTCGGATTAATATCGCGGAAGGGTTGTCAGCGAGTGGATAGAAATAGATCGGAGCTTTCACATACACCGATCTAGTCTACCTAAATATAAATAACTCAACTTGGTTCGCTGACTGGAACGTTATCATCAATTCTCTTTACTAGATACGCATATTCTAATCCAAAAAAAATAAAAATAAAAAATGGTTTTCCCTGTCAGAAAAGAGACTAATTTCTTTCCACTTTCAACGTATACAAATGAGACTAATGACTTGTGTTAAAATATTTCGGTGTTTCCTTTTTCCGCGATTGCTGATAGTCCCGTTTTCCTTTTTTGTATCTACATGGTATACCTACCTACGTAATATCTACGTCTGCGAGTGACTTCCTGAGGGGGAAGTTAAACCCTGAGTTCGAAAACATTTGTAAACATATATTTAGACCGCTGTCAATTAACGTCAACGAATTGACAGCTGAAGGGTACGTTTAGTCCGGAGTATAAGGTACGTATAACTCACCTTCGTCTTCTTAAGCCATCATGATCGGTCCCGTTAATTTCAAAACTGTTCAAATTACGGGTTATTTCAGACTACCGGTGAATTTTCAATACCGGAAATAAAATCCTGTGAGTATGAGGGAAGATTATTAAGCCGTCAGAAGTCCTTATAACGATCTATGCGTGGTTAAGCTATATGTACTCGATCAGGATCTGCACACACGAGACTCTAATACGGTTACGATACGAGCTTTGATAGTGTGTATACGAAATTTGAAGAAAAAAAAATAATTTTTTATCAACTTTTATGATCAGCAGCTTTAAAATTTGCGGTGCGTGGGATTATAATTTCGCCTCGATAATTTTGATAGGAAATAATGCACGTGTCACTGTGAAATTTTGCGATAGTATATATTGAGTTAGTCGATTTCGCAAGTTTTTTTGTTTTTTCTTTTACTTTTTTTGTTTTTTCAAAATACTCATCGAAGCCTATATGGAAATCAATCACGTGGTTGTCTAAAATTTTGATTTATTCAATTTGATTTAATTATTTTTTTTTATTCTTTTTTTCTTAACCGAGATATATCGGGATCACAAAACGAAATTCTTCACCAAGTCAAAGACAAAATTCGCACGTTCAATCCGACGACGTGGAAAAAAAAAAACACCTTACTACGTCCACCGCGAACGAAGCCGCGTTCAAGACTGAAGAGCTTTTGGTTTAAGTTCACCGAGTTATGCGCGCGCTGACTCAACGCTAAGTCACACTGTATATATATATAGGTATTTCACAGGTAAATTTTTATCCACGTTATTAAATGTTGACGTTTTTTTTCTTTTTTTTTTTTTTTTTTCTTTTTTTTTTTTTTTGAATCCCGAGACGAGTATACACGTCGTGTGAAAAGGTCATTTTTTTCTTCCAAATCGAATATTGATGTATAAAAAAAAAAAAAAACGAAATGTCAGAAAACTACGTCGACACGATAAATCTATACCTATGATGGAAATTTTCTCGTGTACATATACCCACTCCCACGCATATGTTTATTGAAAATCAGTAACTCAATGGTACGGCAATTTAGAGAGGAGGAAAATCTTGTTATATCTGATTTCGAAGCGACTCCTGTCCCTCTCCTCCTCCTCCCCCCCCCCCCGAACCTCTCTCTAGCTCCGTCTCCCTTTCTCGATAAATTTATTGACTTAATTAATCAGTCAAGTCTCGGGGAATAATCAGGTGTTAATTGCATCTCGAAGTATATATCCGACTTGCAATTAAATCAAAACCGCACCTTTCAGGTTTGAAACCCGAATCAGAATTCTGAGTATGTTGAATGAGAAATTAACCCATAGTGAGTTCTAGAGAACTGTGATATCATATTCTCGTGATGAAAAGGTTAGATTTATATCTCGCTATCATTCCCCTAGAGAAATACACAGCCACCTATCGTATATATACTTCGAAGGAAATTTCTTTTTCTTCTTCTGCTTTTTTTTTTTTTTTCCTCTCTCTTATCATCGTGCCAAATCACAAGGGGCGATAATATCAGAGGTATATAATTTTATTTCCCGAGCTCAATGAGCGGGAGTCAAATAAATTTGTCATTCAATTTTTCTTGCGAAAAAAAAAAAAGAAAAAGAAAAAGAAAAAGAAGAAAATTCGTCTTCGAAAATTTCAAAATCCAAAAATCCCCAAGCGTTTACTCACGCCAAGAGCTTATTATAGTAGCTATTCGGCAAGCAGAGCTTTTGTTGTCTGGTATTCAGTTTTTTTTGTATAAAAATTTGCAAGAATATCGTTTGTTCTTTTTCGTCTCAAGAGAAGCTACTCACGTACAAAGTGAGACTTGTCATTTTATTCAAGTATATAGTATTGCCGCGAGACTCTACCGAGTCTCTTGATAACGTTGTGCCTGCACGATCAGAGAGTGCTTTTTCTCCTTCCTATCCTTTTTTTTAGGCAGTTTTTTTATTTTTATATATACCTATATATATTTTTTTCTCTTCTTTTTGACGCAGTGATCCGCAGAGCGGGGTTTTTAGGAAAAGGGATAAGTAGATTACACCCATATATACCCGTGTATAAGGTCATCAATTCTTTTCTTTCGTTTAGTTATCGGAGAAACGGTGTCTGGACTAATAATGACGCGGTAATGGATGACGGTAACCCCCTGGCGAGAATCTATCCTAGAATAAAAATTTCGATGGGGTAATGATCAGATATCTGCCCCCTCCTGGTTTTTTCTTTTTTTTTTTTTTTCTCTGTATCAATTTAAGAAAACTCCGAAATGACAGTGTACAATAAATTTCAAATACTTTTTCTGATCGGTATAGATATTATTATATTTTTTATAATTTACTTGGCGCGAGACTCTACCGAGTCTCTCGATATCCTGAGCTGAACTCAACGCAGTTCCATTCTCATTATTGATAATCAATCTCCTCAGCATCCTGCCGACAGTTTTTGCTAGTAAGTTTAACAGAAGATGAGACATTAACGAAGAGGAGAAAAAAATAATTATACAGCTCATTAAATTTATCGCATAAGAGAAACTTTTGGTCGAAAATCGATCTCATCGATTATCCTTTTATCGAAATCCTTATAAATATAAGGAATATAAAATTTTATTCGAAAAGCAAGACCGCAGGGTCCAATTTTTGGATATATCAAAGCATTTTCGGTATCTATATATCCCGTTGCTTCTTAATTTATCGAAAGAATCTGCACCACTTTAAATTTATTTTCTATAAATTGTAAGAATTTCTGAAACTACGCGGTTAGAGATTAGTTAAACAAATCCAACGTCTGCCCCGAATCTTGATTCATCTATAAAATCGTAAATACTTTTCATCTGCGCTATATATATTCGCGTGTGTATCTGTACATATATGTGATTAAAATTTGTGTGTTTCTTGAACGGAGGACTGAAACTAAACAATAAATTAACGACCGAGCTTGAAACGATCAGCTAAACGTTTCTTGAAGAATTTTTCTCTGGATCGTGATAACTCAAGCAACTCTGCAAAATTCAAGTTTTCCATCAAGCTTCTCGGGGTCAAGTACTTCTTCTGTATAATTATAGCCCTTGGACACGGCCATTATACCTAACTATTATAAGTATCGGTATCTATCTATAGATGAATATAACCCGAGAATTTGGCATAGATAAGCTACGTACGATACTTCCCGCGGTAGTATTAGTAGTAATAGTAGTTTATAGTAGTAGAACTCAGTAGTGGCTCGTACGGAGCGATCGATCACTTATCTCGAGGCGCACGCACGGTGTATGATATACGATTGGACCATACATAAACCCGATACAATTTTACCTGGTATAATATCGCCTTAACGACCATCATGGGGGTGGGTGAATATAACAATTTCTTGATTATTAAATTGACGGATTATAATCTTTGGTGTATACGTAATCGTTTCGGTATAGGTACGTTTGGTAAACGGTAATGATTTTATTGACGGGTAATATCGGGGTTTGAAATCCGTCTACGGTGTAAACGATCGAACACATGACTGAATTTTCAATAATCGGACAAATTATTTGGAAAAATTTGCCAATTATACGAAAATTTTGCTAATTATACGAAAATTTTTGATAATACGATGTTTCGCGTTGTAGATACCTGCACGTCGGTATTAGTCACGGTCTACTTCAGACTTACACGTCATTTACTTTCACGAAATTGATGACCTGGTCGTGCGCGAGACTTCCGCGTAGTTTCCTGGTGAGTGGACAGTCCTTAGAATCGTTGGATCTTTCATTCTGTATTAATTAGCGCGATGGATTATATTTCGAGTCGTTGTGTGGATTTAATTTTTCCGAAATTCGTAATCGAAAAATTTCGTAAACGATCGTTGGATGGGAAAATCCGTAATTATGAACACGCGTGAGAGCATATTGTGCAAGTCGATATCAAATTAGCATCGAATATATATAAACTGTAATTGAAAATATTAGGAGATTGAATTTGCGAAGAAAGTTTTATATACGAGGCAAACTTTGACGCTAAGTATAAACTTCGATTTTAATTACGTCAAAGTTCGAGATTCGTTCTTCTCGATTATCTAGCTCGTCGTGCAGGGTTACGCGTATAACTATAATATCAACATGTATTATTATCCAAAGTTACGGAAACACCCCGTAAGCGATTTTTATCGACACAAAGTCAAAAAAAACGAAAATGATAGGATATTTTCTAAGTATAAGACGATGAGTTTGTTTTTCGGGGATGGATTGACGTTCCGAATTTGGACAAGATACCGAATTTTAATAATACCGATTCACAGTTTTTGGAAACGGTATTTTCCTGAAGGTCTGCATAGTCGATTGAAAAAATTTCAAAGCCAAAAACAGCGGAGGTTGAAAATTCCGACTGCTGGAGCGTCGTGCCCATTCCATAAAATTTTTCGATCCTTGGACTTTCCGAGTTTTTAGCTATCCGCATTCCGCGATCTTTCTGAATTTTAATATTCCGAACTTTGAGGATTGTGCAAATTCAAAACCGTCTCAAATAAATTCGCAATTTTGACCTTTGGGAACTCTTAAAATTCCGAACTTTAACCCTAAGTCGATCGTTTTCTACCTATCCAATAAAAAAAAGGACTCCAAGATCCGCTGCACAATGTTTTGTTGTTCGAAACGGCCGAGACACACCTCGTTGATTAAACAATTTGTCAGATTGTTTCAATCCGTCTTACTATCGCGTACCATACGTCGTTAAACTCATGCGTCTAGGTGAAAGACAAGGAAACACACACCTGGATAAGTATCGCGACAGGATTTAAGGAAACAAGTGATTGCTTCACGTCCAAGCTTCTCGGACTAAACCGCTCGATCAATCATGAAGGTAAAATCCAGCCAATCCCCCATAAGCCGCTCGTTCGGTGGGTAGGTACATTTTTATCGGAAAAAATTTTCATATCCTTTTTAATTCGTAGATTTTCTCCGCGCCTTGATTAAAGAATAGAGAACTTTGATTACTTCGAGACTCAAGCGCTCCTCCGTATTTTTTTATCTCCCTTAATAAAGATCCTTTATAGCTGAAAATTTAATCTCAAAGTATTTAGCCGGGATACTAGTCTTTAACACCGAGTACTCTTTAAGATTACTACTCCGCTATCCCGAAGACTGTTAACTACATTATTCACGCTATGAATCTGATAAATATATGTATAACCGGGCTGCCCAAATCCCATCGGCTTTTAACCCGGTTGTAGGATTTTATATCCAACTCAAGATCCCGCTCACGATTTTATGTTACGATTTTATTCTATTCGTATATATCGAAATATCGGACTCCTGTGCCTCTCATTCCAGAAAACGTATAATTTTTAAACCGTTTTTTTAACTTCCCGCTATGGAAATTGAAAATTTTCAAAAGTAAGGGAAGTTATTGGTTTCGGACCGATTTTCGAAAATCGAGTTTTCATCAGATCTCGACGTTTTGGATTCCTAGGAAGCTATTCTGACTACTTTTGCATGGCCGTCCGTATGTGTGTGTGTGTAAACAAATTTTTGTCGTACGATATCTTTAGAACGAATCGACCGATTGGAATGGTTCTTGCGGCGATCGAAAGAGTTTATCAAGACTTAAATCCGATTAGATTTTGGAGTCGATCGGTCGAGTAGTTTCAAAGTTATTCAAAGAATAAAAATGAAGAAAAAAAAATTTCACGTTTTTAGCGCAGAACTTCTAAACTACTCGTGCGATTAGTCTCAAAACTTGATCAGATTTAAGTCTTGGATAGCCCTTTCGATTGCCGTAAGATTCATCAAAATCGAACGATTAGTTTAAAAGATATTGCACGACAAAAATTTCTTTTTTTTGATAGCCGTGAGTTGATTTCGAATCACTCAATGTCGAATCTGTCAAATTGTTTAAAAACTACTAAAAATTTCGCACACAAGCATACAGACTGAACGATATATCTTCTGACATTAAATATAACTTCCTAAAACGTAGAAACGTTGACATTTGACAAAAACTCGATTTTTGAAAATCAGACGGAAAAAAATTTGTATACGGAAAACTAACTATACTTATAACCTTCTTTAATGTATTATAAACATAATAGTATCAATTTATTGCAACGTATTTGACACATAGAGGGAAGTTTTAGGGTTGGCCCACAGGTCAACCGGTTTACTGATTTTTTTTTTTTTTTTTGCTTTTTCATGATAATTTTTTTGGAAACGCAACTTCGGAGACGAAATATTGACTCGACCTGTTCACGAGACGAGACTTAAAAGCCACCCCTACGCGCTGAACCCTTTAGCGTTTTACCGGAAACACCTACGGAAGTAAATGCCAAGTTCACAGCAACCTGCAATCGACTCGTAACGGGGTTTCCATTGTTGCTGCTCCAGGCTACCCGATAATGAGGAGAGGGCTGTGGATAGCCATTCGTGTTCCGGGGGCGCAGAGACAGAGAAGAATGAAGAAGTCTTTCCGTTAGCCATTATTCTTCGGTCGTAACTAAGGCTTTGAAATTCTCCAACCCAGAAATGAGAAACCTCTGTGTACCATGCTCGGTTTAACGAAATAATATAAAGCTTTGCCGAATTCGGGGGTTCCAAAGGAATTTCTCTCATAATACAATTCTTGTCTTTTTTCGAAAACAATTCAAACCTTTCTTCGTGAAGCCGATTTCGATCGTGGACGAGCCGATCCCTCCTGTATCGCTAAAAAAATAAAATAGCGAATTCTTTTATAAGAGGACTTTTGCTGCACTGAGATAGAAAATGAATTGGTATAGAAAGCAGAAGAAAAAAAAAACAGAAAGAATAGAAACGACGGACGTATACCTTATCTGTGACGAAGTATAGATATACCGACGATACGAGTCGAAGCTCTCGAAACGAGTAGGTGGGTAATGAAATAAATGGACAAACCCGCGGCCGTCGACACTCGATATTCCATAGTCAACAGAACCTAGGAAGAAACGATAGACAGCTCCTCTAGCCAATAACCATTTATCTGCCAGTTACGAAAATAGATGTCTGAAAGCATATTATTGCATGACGTGTGCGTAACTAAACTCGCGTAGTCTATCAGACTCGCAGGGTTATGATCACTATTGGCTTTTTTATAAGGGACCGATAAATCACCCCCCCCCCCCCCCGCCGCCCAAACAAAAAAAAAAAAAAAAAATTTGAAGAACATAAATCACCACGGTCTGCAAATCGTTCTATTCTACTGCACAGGCATATCGATTGTGTTTCTCTTTCGATCTCTTCATCCGATCTCCGGAGGTCATACTTATTGGAGTGCTGCCGTGTCACCCGGGGCTACAATATCGCCTTTTTTTTATTTTTATTTTTGCAAGGACAGAAGTTTTCGTCTCCGGCTAGTTTAATTTCCATATATTATTGGTCAACGACGGTCCTTCGTCCCCTCGAGTTTTTCCAACGGGAGAATTGGAGTACCGGACTCCAATTCCCATGGGAGGAGAAAAGGTACACGTCCCGCTATACGTATTTAACCACAGGGTGTATAATACGGCCGAGGTTAACTTGGGCTGAAACCAAAACTCTTGGGGGAATTAGGCTGCTGGGATTAAGCCTCGGTTTGGTCGAGTCGTCGTCGCGTTATTGTCGTAAGTCGATAATAACGATGAAAGCTTTTCTCGTGTCTATTTATTTCCTCTTTTTTTTTTTTTTTTTTATCGGGAAGGATATAGCCTGGTTATTTTTGACACGAGTCAGTCGAGCCTTATCAAAAGTCGATCGTTTCCTCAAATAATACGACAATTTCGATATTGATTTATACCCGTTTTGGTTCACATCATCATACACGGAGATTATGCGAAACACGAACTATACGGGTAAAAGGCTGCAGAAGGCGTTGGTATTATATACCGGGTTTATATGCTAACTACAATTTATAACAAACTGCCGAAACGTGTGCCGCATAGTTAAGAAACGTAACTCGGGTACCTACGATATTATTTACAACTGTATAAGACCTTTTTGCTTTTTTTTTCTTCTTCTTCCTGTCTTTTTCTCATTCTAACCGCAATCTTTTTGCGGGTATAATATCAGTTATACCCACCTTCGTATCTCATCTCATCAAGCGAAAATTCGCACAGCTATGACTAATAGCGTAAACCTGGTATTAAAATAGTTTATTCTTTGTCCGATGATGAGCCTTGGAATCAGGAAAGAAATATAGTTTAAATCTTAAAATACTCGGTCCGTAATCGTGAATTAAATCAATCGTAACGCGCCTAATGAGACTGAAGAAGGTAATACGAAAACCAGCTTTCGTTCGTTCGTATTTTAACTTGAAGAAAAAAAAAATAAGTAAATAATTCTATAAGGTAAATGAAAGACTATTGATTATATAGGTATGTATAAATAAAATTGTAGGTACCTTTTCTGCTTATCTGATCCGAGGAACCACTTACTTTTTTGTTTTTGTTTTATCAACGTTTGTATGTACAAGGTTTGTCAACTTCAGGCGATGGACTAAACCTCCAAGAAAAAATTATATCAATTGACGTCGACATTTTGGGACGTCATGTCGTGGGCTTAACGCCCTTCAAGGTAGAGCTATTATTGTCACATACGTTACATCACTCGTACATCATAGTTTTTTTCCCTTTCTTCTTTCTTCTTTCTTCTTCTTCTTATTATTATTATTATTATTATTATTATTATTATTATTATTATTATTATTATTATTATTATTATTATTATTATTATTATTATTATTATTATTATTATTATTATTATTATTATTATTATTATTATTATTATTATTATTATTATTATTATTATTATTATTATTATTATTATATCGTTTTTTTATTCGTTACTGACGATGACGTCCATTATAGTCGCTCAGACGACGTTGACGATTCAAGGATTTCAACTTTTGTCCGTCTTAAAACATTCGGATTTTGAACTAAGAACGAGATCTGACAAAAATCGCGAAATAAGTTCTAGAAACTTTTTGTATAAAAGAAGAAAACACATCCATAAATGAGCCAGAAGAGTTTGAAATTGAACTAGGCGGAATGAGCAGTCCCAAGGAACTGTACTCAACCGGCACTCACGATTTATCAGTATCATAAGCATCAAGTTAATAGAGGATAAAAAATAGCGATATTTATTTTTGTAGGTAAACCATCATAATAGATGTAATATCCTAAGTTTTCTTGCCAGGGGCATGATCCCCAACTGAAATTAGAGTAACGCTCGAAAAGACTAGAGTTTTGGGTCAGTGCAGTAGGCTCGGGCAGTCCGGACGGACAAGAAGCCTGAAAAAAATGACGAATCTTCGTAGGTAAACGATCAGACTAGATAGAAAATCATAAGTTTTTTTGCTAATGGCATAATCCTCAATTGAAATGAGAGTTATGCTCCAAAAGACGAGAGATTTGGGTTGGCGCAGTAGTGTCGACCAGTCCGGACAGACAAAAATCGTCCTTAGGAAGGCAAATTCATAAGGCAAATTCATAAGGCACTCGAGAGATATACTTCGTGTATAAAATGAGTGCCTGAAAACCCTATACTTCTGTGATGCGAGGGGCATTTTGATTACATTTCAAATACCGTGGGGGTTGCAAAAAGCTCCTCGCGTCACAAATTTCAAGTTCTTTAGTTAAAACTTTTTCTAACTTTTTTTTTCAAATTAGTTCATGCTTTCGAACGTTCGTATACAAATTATTTCACCAGTATTCTCGAAGAAGTGTGCTATACTCGGTTTAGGCGAGATTCATCCGGCTAATAACGACGGTTATATAGCAATCTTGGTAGTTGGTAAAATTTTTATGTTCTGTATATATCTAGGGCACACTGTGGACAATTTTAAATAATTACAGAGCTGCGGATTATTATAGTGCATTCATATTTGTAAGCGTGAAGGGAAAAGTGTGTACAGGTATATGTGCAGTGTAAATTTATATATACACACACGTATATGTATGTATATGGACAATATATATATATATATATATACACAGGGGAAACCGACGTATAGTATAGGGTACAGAGTAAAGTCGACGATTATTCAATCAGCCTCGACGTACCATTTTAGCTTAGCCTCCATTCATACAAGTCAAAACACTGTCAGCTGTTAGTCGCGGTTGTCATTCATGTATATCACCGGGATTGAAGCTCTTAACGATAGTTAGCCAGTCGAGGAAATCGTCAAAGTATAATATACGTGGTGGTAATTATATATCGGGTTAAAATTGTTACAAAAATTGAGTGAAAATAGAAAAAAGAAACAAAAGATTTTCAAATAATGGAAGATGACGAGATAAAAAAATCATTCGACGTTATTGACTGCGTCGTTTTTGCCGGGATGCTGGGCGTCTCGGCTCTCGTCGGTGTCTATCAAGCCTACAAATCTAGAAAAAATCCGGACGCGGTCAGGGAATACCTCGTCGGTGGACAGAACATGTCTATATTTCCTATAAGCATGTCTTTGATTGCAAGGTGAGCTATTTTCTCAAACCTCCAAGCCAACCCTTTCAGAATATCCTTAAGGGACGTGTCACCTCGATCTAGCCTGTCCCGGCATTCGACCTTTACGTATACAGGGTGATCTGAAAAATAGTGTTGAATCAATTCCGGAGAAGTTGTAATTCTTCGATACGCAAAACAGATAAAACAAGGCGGAACAAGAGGAAAAAAAAACACAGATTTTTTTCGCGGTACTTTTCATCACTTTATAAATTCATGTCATTACCGGGAATACTATCAAATAGGGTCAGAATATTACAGGTTAGCGGTGAAACACAAAAAATCTGCAAATTTGTTCTACTTTTTATTGAAAAAACTCAGAATTTTCGTACAATTTTTTGTTATCTTTGGCAAGGAACGCCCTATATATTCACAAACAACAATTTTAGACAGTTCATTTCATCCCGAATCGATCTGCAATTTGAACTGGGTATACTTATTATTTTTTTTTTCTTGTCATTGGCAAGGAACGCCCTATATATTGACGAACAACAATTTTATACAGAGCACTTCATCCCAATTCTATCTGGGTATATTTACAATTTTCTTTCGTCATTGGCAAGGAATGCCCTATACATTGACGAACAACAATTATTTCATACAGTGCGTTTCATTCCAATTCGATCTGGTCCATAATCTTTCATTTAAAAAGATCATAATACGGAGGAAATAGTACAGGTTGGTCGGTAAAACATCGAAAATCTATTCATTTCCTGTAGAACCGGAAGTTCAAATTAAACGAGGTATGACAATTTTTCATGCCCGTCGTTTAGTTGTGAAGTCCTGTGAATTTCAGATTTTTCCATCGAGCCGTTTCCGAGATCACCGCGCGAGTTCGTCCAAAAGATCGACAGACAGACAGACAGGCCGACATCTTTATAGAAAAAAACTGTTTTTCGGATTCTAGAGGGTCGAAAACGTGAAGATTCGGACAAAATTTTAATCACGAGATGTTCAATATTTTCAAGGATTTCATTGCGGTTGTGTGGTTTGAAATTTTCATCTAGAAAATAATCAAATTCGACGTCTGTGTTGGTATCTGTTGTCAAAATGCGGGTATATATAAGGGGCGAGGAAGATGAATCGCGATGTATAATTATAAAGCGAGGAATACACCCTCGGATAAGCACAAGTATGATTATAATGATGATACAGAAGAGGCTGGTCCCGGCTCACATAGAATTTAGAATAATCTTTACTCTGAAGTTTACACATCGTATACGCAGCCGGAGACATTCAAAGAGAGAGAGAGTTGAGAATTAATTTGATAAAGTGAGAGTGGAGATATGTGCTCGACGATTTTTTTTTTTCTTCACGTGAATTATGCTCATAGCGTGCGTGGCGAAAATTAACCCCCGAGGATTTCAAAGAGACACGACAAAAAAAGAAAAAAAAATTGCGTGAAATATTTCCAAAATGTATAATTTTTCTCTCACTTTCTGTAAAAATTTTATTGGCAACTCGTGTTTCACGTATTAACGAACACATGCGGTAGATAGACCCCAACACCGTCACGTATCGATTCAACGGTCGCATACATACGACTCTATTTATCTTCGTAACGAAACTACCTATACGAGTAACGAATTAAAGTCACGGAATTCGAGGAGAATTTTAATTAACTGCATACGTAAGAGGGTATCAACTAGGTTGAGCCATCCACCCAGAGCCCGGAGGTAAATTTAATGAACCGTATATGCGTACTGCAGCGAGACGTGTTCCGAACAATTTTAAATTACTGGATCTCGTAACTCGCTCAGCGATTTGTGGGTAAAGGAGAATAAAAAGGAGAAAAAAATGAATTGTGGTAAATTGAAGTATGCATGTACTCAAACGTATATACGTAGAATGAAACTATTGTATATGCAGCCTTAATTGGACTTATTTCATTTTTATTAGAATAGATTTATTCCATAATGCCATTTCCTCGATCGTTTTCAGTTACATATCGGGAATTGCTATACTCGGAATACCAGCCGAAATGTACGTCTACGGAACCCAGCTTTGGTGCGTCGTGATACCAGATTGCTTCGTTTCCCTCACGATGGCCGTCGTTTACCTGCCAGTATTTTACAAGCTGCAAATCACGTCCTCCTACGAGGTGAGAAAAATCGAGAGAAATACAAAAGAGCCAATTCCCAAGCTACAAGGAATTTGTTATTTCTTATTTTTTTTACTTCGTATAAGAAAATTCGTTCTGTCAATCATTTTAGAGCGTTTGAGTGAACCGAAAAAAAAATCTATGTATATATATGTATATGTATCTTTATATCTACCTACCCGCATGTCGCTGTCAGATTTTTTTTCACTATTATTTCTTACCGCAAAAACAAAATCTCATTTTGTGGCCCACAACGGTCGCCACCGTTTTATTCAAATCAAAGGAATATTTGAGGTTCCTTTTAACTTTGGCTACATCCCAAAATACACGCGATTCGTCAAACAACAAACTCTTAAGGTTTATTTGTATATGTGTATATACTTGCAATTGATGAAATTCAGCCCCAGCTAGTTCATTTTACCTTTACAAATTCTTTGAGTAAACTCGGTCTGTATTAGTAGTCAAAGAAATGTACGTATTGAAGGACGCTTCAAAAGTTCTTGAAAAAAAAAAAAGAATAAGAAAAACTACCCTTTGCGCGTACAAAGTCGAATTGATTATTTGTCAGAATAGAGAAGAACCTGGCAGTACTTCAAATTTCACTCTCTGTTACAGTATCTGAATCTACGATTCAATCATGTAGTTCGTCTGATGGGATCCATCATGTTCATAATCAAGATGGTGAGTTTCCTTCTTTGGCTTTCTTCAAATTTTCGATAATTTTCAATCTATGGCTAAAATTCAACCGCAAGAACTTACCCGATTGAATTTCGAATCCCGTGGTGGTCACATGGCGTGTTACACACCCTAAGCACTTTGAAGCGCTGTAGAATTTCGTAGAATCATTCTGGGGGCCGAAAAAAAAATTGAGAACATATTTCAAACGTTTCTCTATTAACCATTCCAAGAATGTAACGAAAATTTTAGTTTTAAGTATGTTTAAAAAATTCGTGAAAAAAAATTCCCAAAAATGCCCTTTTTTTTTACAAAGAATGCTGTATTTTGTTTGTTTTTTGACATATCGACAAAATTCAAGCAGGGTCTGATTCCTGAAAGGATTCTCTTTCTGGTGACTGTATTAGTTTTTGTGGGTTTCCCAAATAGTATATTTATTTTGCAATATGAACATCCAGGTTTCAGTGGCAAAATGATGTACAAGATGTCGATGATTTTTTATGTAAAATGATAATTTCTTTATTGAAAACTCTTGAAAAAGTATCTCGAAAATGGCCTGGGGTGTGTCGCACCCCATGTGACCGTCTTGGGTTAAAAAACTCCTTCTTATACTCAACGTTTTACAGCTACTCTACATACCTCTGGTGATATACGTACCGGCTCTCGCTTTCAACCAGGTAACAGGAATCCACTTGCATCTGATTACACCGATCGTGTGTGTAGTCTGCATATTCTACACGACGTTGGTAAGTATAAGCCTTTCAATGGAGTGTTTCAGCTTGAATCCGCGAATACCCGTTACCCTTTAACTGATGAATTATAATTTCCATTACCGGGGCCCACGGGGCTAAATTTTCAACGACGAAGTGAGTGTTCGCAGTGAATTCATCGTCGGTTTTAAATTTACGATAAGGTCGGAGCTTCCTTTTTCTGCGTTTCGCATAACGGCAAAAATTTATTTAACTCGAGAATTTAAACAACGTCGAATTCCGGATTTTGCATTGAAATTTATTTATCCATAATCTGCATCATCGACTAACGTCCCCTTTTCATTCTCAGGGTGGTCTCAAGGCCGTCGTATGGACCGACACTATACAGACGATAGTCATGTTTGGTGGAGTGATCGTCGTCATGATCCTGGGCACAGCGAGGGTCGGTAGCGTCCAAGAAGTGTGGCGAAGAAGCCAGGAAACTGATAGGATTGAATTTTTCAAGTAAGAATTGATAATCTTGGGAAAGTAAAGAAATTATGGCAGCATCAAACGCATCCTTTAACCCAATTACAGCATGGATCCAGACCCGACTGTAAGACACACTTTCTGGACGGTGGTAATTGGAAATTACTTGAACTGGTTGGCATCTTGTTCGGTTAATCAAGCCATGGTACAGCGATGTCTCGCGATGCCTAATTTGCGCAAAGCAAACATGTGAGTTAACGTTTTTAACCTCCCGCTTTAGCAAGACGGAAGCTATTGTAATCACCCCGAAAATGAAAAGTTGAGTCTTCACCAGATCTCCACGTTTCAAGGTCAAGAGAATCACCTCCGAGCATTTTCAGATGGATGCTGGGTGTGTGTACGCATGTGTGTGATCAGTTTTTTTGGCCGACGATATCTCGAGAACGAATGATCGGATTTTGATGAATTTGGTATCAATCGACGCGGATTCTCCGAACTTAGAACTGATTAGATTCTGGATTTGATCGGTCCAGTAGTTTTTGAGATATTCGAAGAACAAAATTTTGAAAAAAATAATTTAATCGACGACATCTCGAGAAAGGATCGACGGATTCCAATGAAAATTGGTATCTCAAGGTCTTCTGGACCGTTGATCACAAATACAAGGACAGATTTTTTTCAACCCCTCTCATCTGAAAATTGCCTACTAATAATTATTTTACAAAATCTTCATACATCTGTTTTTTGTTTCCTTGAAAGATTTGACCGGGAAGTTTTAGGTCTGGCCCATCGTGGTCAGCCGATTTACCTTCTTGTTTCGACTGTTTTCGAACGATTCGAAAGTCCAGGGCAAAATGGTCAGAAAAATTCCGGTAGTGGACCTCTTCGAAATTTCTCGTTACAAATTTTCGAAGACATTTGTTATGTATTGGTTTATACACCTACGTAGGTGTACCGGAATTACCATTTATATTGGTCTCGTAAGATATCGGACTGACGAGAGCAGACGTCCGCTTCAATTTTCAAACAGGCATTTTCTTTTTCTCGTTATTATATTTTTGTCTTTTCCTTCAAATGAGCTTTTCCAACGGGCTCTCAGCTCATGAGAAAAAACCTTCTTACTCAATTAACGTCCACCGATCATTCACGAATAATGACATTCGATTAGGATATTTAAAATTTATTTTTCTTGAAAATTTTTCTTCTTTTTCTTGTCTTCTTCGTGGCTCGAATTCTATCCTCCGCTAGTCGTACCACGTGCGTGTAGGTATAAACCTACTGTCAAAACGTACGTGGACCTTGTATCTCGATTAATTCGTATACGAGCCATGTAACGGTGCAGGTAATTTCTTCGCCATTTATGAACCATTATCATTTTATTAACCATTAATGTGCAGCTCGTTATTTCAGCACGATTGCTGTGATGGCCGTAGGCATGGTAACCATTGTATCTATGAGTTGCTACACCGGTCTCGTTATATTCGCAGCGTTTCACAAATGTGATCCCATTACAACGAAGGTAATTTTTATTTTTCAAACAACAAAAAAATTGTTTCCTCTTCTTTTTTTTCTCAACAAAGCTTTATATTAAAAAATTGAAATATTATTCCACGAAGAAGTGGGATTAGGGTATACATATATATTAGTTCTGAGAATATCTAACTTATGAATTATTCTATATAAAAAAATAAACATACCATGGCTAAAACAAGCATCCGGATTATTCATATTTCAGCAAATAAATAAGGTCGATCAATTGCTTCCCTTTTTCGTCATGGAGATAGCGGAGAGCGTTCCTGGACTTCCGGGTCTTTTCATATCCGGTGTCTTCAGCGCGGCTTTGAGGTGAGTGATAGGTACTGTGATGTAGATATGTATAAGTATGTGCGTACATACATACCTGTGGTATCTACGTTTATGTATATGTATAACGTATGTACGTGTCCATGAGTCGCGTCATTGCAGAAGCTTGTAGAAGCGTCACTGTTTCAACATGCCGTAAAATAATGTTGGCCAAATATTTGCGGGCTCAAGTGCACGCGAACTAGAAAACATATTTTCCGCGATCCCTCTCACGGAGATTAGACCGAATGTCGTAGTTTATGTAAACAATATGTATATACATATGTATCTGGAATCAAAGGTCACTCAGGGGATGCAATTACGAAAAAACAAGTCACGTCGAATAAATATATACGAATAAGAAAACAAGGGATTTGAAGTTTATTAATTTCTATTTCTAATACCATCTCGGTGGGGGGAGGGGGCGAGTTGTAGTTCCAAATTTTGCAGAAATTTTCGAACGATAAAAATTACGGACTCATTTCAGACGATTACGAATTTTCAGAAACGAGTTTTTTAACCCTCCGTAGTCACACTTCTGTAGAATCACGTAGTAGTCACATTGGCGGTCAAATTGACCCAACGTCATTTTCAAATAGCTGCCGTACAAAAAGTATCCGTCCGATTTTTTTCAAAAAATTATAGAATATATTTTGAACATTGTAGAATATGTAGCAACAGTCAATTTGGAAAAAATCTGATATTAACATGTCTAAAAAAAATCGTGAACATGTGAATGTGCAAAAAATGTAGTTTTTCAGTAAAATATTCGTAACTTTTTCATTTTTCAATTTTTTTTTCGAAAAATTTCAGGGTGATACTCACGAGATATGGTACTTTGATGAAAAAAAATTTAGCTAATTAGTGGGGGTTTCAAAAAAGGTATTTATTCCATCCAAATCCAGATATTTAGCCCCAAAGTTGAAGCTGGGTCAATTTGACCCATGGTGACTGCGGAGGGTTCAATCAATTCTCACTTCTCATTTTGTTATAATAACAGCTATACCACAAAGTCACATACGACATTATAGGAGACACCTTATTGCTAGGACAAGGTCATTCGAATCTCAATTATGGACGCTTAAGGATTAATTTAATACTCCGACGAGCACGAAATAGTGTAATTGAGCTTTAGACTTCATAAACTATCTAATAGGCTTACGATTATTATTATTATCATTATTATTACTTTTATTATTATCAGCCAAAATGTCCCAAGGCGAAATATTTTCTTCTTTTGTTTGTGACCTCTTCTCACTTATCAAATCGTACCTAGAAATTATTACCAAGCTGAAGGCAGGATGCAGAGCTTTTGCGAGAATTAGCGAAAAATAAGTAATTACTAGGCAATATTGTTAATATTGTTATATCGATTTTTGTATCATTGATACAATTTTCACGCTTTTGAAGATTCCGTGTATGTATACAGTTTATTGTATTCTTTTCTTTAGCACGATGTCCACGGGTTTGAACTCTATGTCCGGAGTAATTTACGAGGATATGATAAAACCTCTGTTAAAACGACCACTTGGAGATACCGGAGCCAGTAGAATAATGAAAGTAACGGTTGTCCTAATCGGGGCCCTTTGTGTCGGCCTGGTATTCGTCGTTGAAAAGCTCAGCAGTTTGATTCAAGTAAGATGGTTCGTATCTAACGTGTGGGAGCAACTGTTTATCAGTTAAAAAAAAAATCATAATATATTTCATGAAGATTAAACGTTCGAAAATTGAATAGGAAGTTGTTTAACGTCAGGACTACGCAGCTGCTCCCAATTCTTCGCCTCGTCGAACCCCTTTCAGATATATTCCGTATATTTTATTTTATTTTATTTTTATTTTTTTTTTTGTTTTCATGTCTTTCTTTTCAGACTGGAAAAAGTTTGTCTGGAATAACAGCTGGACCATTACTAGGCATTTTCACCCTTGGAATGTTTTTTCCTTACGCTAACTCGGCGGTAAGTTAAATTTGAAGTTATACCTCAACCCGTTTCACCGATAGTACACATACGTATGTCTATAATAAATATACATATATACAAGGTGTTCGATTTCAGTTGAAAATATTTTCAATACTAATGTATAAACAGAAGAGTCGATAAGTTTTCCATTATATCGCAGATTTTAGTTTATGGGGACCATTACAGCTTGGTTTGGGAAATTTGCAGTACTCCAAAATTTATTTATTTGTCAACCAAAGCTTATTTCACATCAAGAAAATATTTTCTTCGAAAAACTTTGTCGTAAGGTTTCAGGCACATCGTTGGTCCAATTCAACCCCTCAAGGTTTTGCTTTCTTCAGACAGCAAATCTACATCTTATGAACGTAGGGATTGGTAAAAAAAAATTCAGGTGAAAAAGTTACGGTCAATTATCCAAAATTTCCAATATTTAGGCCACTAATTTGCAAATAACTTGGCCGACACGAAATTGTAAAAAAATTCCCTCGTTCACATGATGAGGATTTCTTTCCTGAACAAAATGAGCCCTCAACGACCTTAATCGGAACAACGATGTGCCTAAAACCTCACGACAGAGGTTTTCAAAGAAAAATTTTGTCTTGATGTAAAATAAACTTTGGCTGAGAAATAAATGCATTTTGGAGTACTCAGAATTTCCAAAACCAAGCTGTACTGGGTTCCCTTAAGAAAAAATCGATTGGAGAATTCTAATTATCTTGTTTTTTATATAATTTTTGTATTTTCTGTATGAAATTTGGGTTTATTGAATCCGAAAAGTGCAGAAATAGTCAAACCGAGTTCTAGCATATGCATATATCAACGATTTATTTCACTGAACCAGTTGAGACATTCGTGTCGAAAGTTCTACGACCGCGGTCTGACCAGTGCGGGACTGTAACTACTTTGCGGCCACTTCTTGATACCGTAATATTATCTCATAATCGCACCAACGAAATGATCTACTTTATACAAATCGTTGAATTTAGCTTAACTTTCTATATAATTTTATGTGCAAAAATCATCCTGAGTAGGAATAAAAATTCTAGTTTTATTCTACAAGTTCTCTGCACTGAAGAGCTTGGACGTGCGAACTTAAATTTAAAGACAATATCCCACCGAGTGTAATGAAATTGTGATTTCCATCTAAAACTGAGAGTTACGTCCGTTTTGAGCAAAATTTTAGGTACGAACTAGACTCTCGAAATTCTAGTGTCGACCTCTGAATCCTGGAATTCAGAGAGGCTTCGTGATTCTGAGCTTTCGACTTATAGAGCTCCTCGATCTTTGATAAAACGTTTTGCTAATTAATTAACGAATGAATTCCAAGTTGAAAATGAAATTGAACATTGAGTTGATTTATCGAAGACTTTTCAGGCTGTAAGTAGATAGAATTTGAAAATTTATTAGGACGTAGAAGACACTGATCAGAATTTCAGGTACGAACGCTAATTCTGATTTCCATATCAATTCTTGATGTTGGTATATTTTAATGCCGTGTTTCGATTTTGGTTCCTCATAATCTTGTCTAACGTTATAATTTTTGGTGGATTAAAACGGACCACCCTATGTATACTTAGATATACATATATATAAACTGTTATTCTTAAGTTTCAGCCGCCTCTTTATCGCGAATTATGGAAATGTTTATAGCAGAGTTTCGAGTTAGACGCGTTATACTTACGATGAAGATTTCAAAGGAGTACGGGGAAGATTTAAAGTGTAGAAACTTTCTCGCCAGCTCTTTATATTCAGGAGAAATAAGAAAATCAGATAAAAAATGAACGGCCTTCTTGCTTTCTTGAACTCATAACTCTATACCTGAGATAAAATGTAGCCGTGTAATAATCTGCAGAAGTGTTTGACTGCAATAATACCGCACGATGTTTTTGAATGAATATTATACAAAAAATATATCTACAAACATATAATTTAATTCAATGATTTTTGTCGCCAGGGGGCCATGATTGGTGGTATCGTTAGCGTAAGCTTTGTAGCTTGGATATCATTCGGAACTCAAGCTGCCATCTCAACCGGACAAATTTATTTCTTGACAAAACCAATCTCGGTTGAAGAATGTCCGAAAAAATTCGAAGCTTTTTCTTTACAAAATTCTACAGTTATATTAGAAAAAGCTACGAGGTATGTTGATTATTATGCTTTATACAAGTTTGAGCTATGTTCATTTAAACAAATTCGTAATACTTAAATTATTACAATTTCACAATAATATTTCGACTGGGTATTTTTGAAAGGCGGGTTTTTAAGAAAATGCACTAAAAAAAATAAAAATAAAAAAATAATATTCCCCCTCCTGAACGTTCTATAATAACAATTCGTTTTCTTAACATACAAAAATGTGAATTTAATGAAAAATCTGCGAGGAGCTTTACGATTGATTTAATTCCTTGTTTGCAGAAATTTTTTTTTTTTTTCTTATATAAAATTTTGTTTTCAGGGAAGCACCATTCTTTCTCTACAGAATGTCGTACCTGTGGTACACATGGGTAGGATTTTTGGTGGCTATTTTGGTCGGACTTTTTGTCTCTTGGATAACAGGACCGAATAAATACAAAGTAGAGGATAAGAAATTATACACACCTATCATACACGGTCTTTTGACAAGAAATTCTAGGCGAATGGTAATATATTAATATATACCAAAAGTTAATGTCTACGAAAAGAAAAAAAAATAGAAAAAAAAAAAAATTTAAAAGCAAATTAATTAACGTATTGTATAATTATGTTTAACAAAATCCCTTATCATGCCTTAAGTAAATTATATATATTTTCAGAATATAACGGAACTCGAGAGAATGCAGGCCCACGCTGAGAAAACAAGTTGACGAATAATATGTTATAATATAAGTTATTGTTGAATAATTTCATTACAATAAAACAATGAATTAACAAAATATATATCGTGTGTGAGTTTTCAAGAAGTTCTTTGAATCTGTTTTTACCTCCGGCGATTTAAATTCATAATAATTTACGCTCGTCCAATCGATCCAAATGAGTCTATTACCTTTTACACGTATAATTCATACAGTATAATATAATTCCGGAGGCTAAGTATGAAAATAGAAAAGAAATCGAGCGAAAGCCTTCGAATTTTTCTGTAAAAGGTATGAGAAAATAAAAACGAATAAACAAAGATAGGAAATAACATTATCGGACAATAATTAAGGCAACGTTAAATATTTAATATTTTTCTTTTGTTTTTTAATTCTCGGTCTGATATTGCAGCAATCATCGCACTTACAATAATCATATAATATTATAATTCATATAATATACGCAATTTGACTAAAAACTATTCTTTAATATTATTGATTTATTTATATATATAAATTAAAGGAGACGATATTCTATACGTTCCTACCTAAAAGCTTATATGGCTAATAAAAAAATATTATTATCATTAATTAATATTATAATATCCTTTTTTTTCCTTTTTTTTTTATCTTTTATAGTTTTTTTTTAAATTTTTTATTGTATTTTTTTTCTCGTATTGAATTCTTTTCTCGCGTATACTTCTTACATTAGCCAGCCACAATTATATCGTTATTGGAAGAAAATATAACTCAAAATCTCTCTATATATATATGTATATTGATATTTAATGAATTAATTATTATATCTATAGAATCAACTACAACATATATTATAATCAATTAATGAAAGCAGCATTAATATGATTAACGTCACTAGCTGCAGGCATGGCTTAGTAACACACATCCATAATATTGTATAATACATATAATTTTTATTTAGACTAGTGATCTAGCGATTTATTAGAATAAATCTACCGATGTGTTTTATTTTTTTATTTTTATCATTATTATTGTTTTATTTTATTTTATTTTATTTCATTTTATTTTATTATTATTATTATTTCATTCTTAATACGATAAAATTGAACGAAAATAAGAAACAAAAAAATTGTTTAAAAGTCAATCTTTTCTTATTATTACTTATAAACAGCACACCCAAACTTGAGAGGGGGAGAGGGGACGTGCAAGGTATGTATTGTTTTATTATATATACAGAGAGAAATTTCTCAAATTACCTGCATTCATAATCAGTTAATTTTAAATACAAGCATTTAATTAGAACGTTTTAACTGATTCGGATTCTAATGATATAGACTTTAAATAGGTATGTTACATTCAAAATATAGGTATTTATGCATTAAGCGTGCACCGGGTGCTGAATAATTACAATCACATGATAACATTGTTCCATGTATGTCTCTTGTTATCTTTCATAGGTATTATGCATTTATGACATAAAGTGGTTTTTGTTTTTTTTCCTTTCCAAATGAAATCAATTTTCTTTCTTTTTTTCTGATAATAAATTAAATATACTAATTGAAGCTATTACGTTATATGTATATGTATGTATTATATGCAGAACATGAGATGTGCAGCAATGTTTTATGAAAATTGTGAGAATTGATTGTGCGTTTGGTAATTTATATATTTTTTTTTATTTTTTCATTATTTTTTCAAATATTTATACGCTTAAGCAAGTGTGATATTAGAAAACATAAGGTAACGTGAGTTATGATAATGAGAAATACTCTTCAACCTGAGAGCTAAATCTTAAATTTATAATCTTTGTGATCTTTGTATTTATTTATATTAGTTAATAATAATAATTTCGGGTAAGTACCTATTAATTAATCAAAAGGGTTTACTGTAATTGATTTTTCTTTTGTTTTTTGATTACATTATGTAGTAATTGAATAAAAAATCTCTCGAAATTACATCAATCTTTACTGCTGCCAATATAAAATCGAAAAAAAAAAAAAATTAAATTGAAAAAAAAAAACTACGCGATTTTCACCGTAAATGTATAATTTATACAATTTATGAAATTTATGCATCAGACAAATATCGACGTATGGTATTTAATCGAGAAATAATTTATACGTAACGTGACGTGCTGCTGCGTCTTGTTTTCTTATTTTATTTTAGCCCGAGTCGATGTCTACATGACTTTAATAATATTTAATTGGTAATTACTAATTATAGTCTTTTTAGTTATTCTACAAACAACGCATACACACACCGAACCTAAACTAGCTGACACAATGTGTTTAATTAACGCGTTCAATTCTTTCTCTAATACCTATATTGATTTTTTTGTTAAGATGAAAAAAAAAGAAAGAAAAAAAAAATCAACGAGCATGCGAAAAGAAAAAACGGTATTCACAAGCCCCGAAGCTGCTACAAAATGTCTGATAACAAATATTCTAGATTTTATCAATCTCTTAGTTCTTTTTTTTTGTTCTTCCCAATCTGTAATTTCGCATTTAATAATTTACCTAAATTGATGATAATTTATTGTTGCCTGACGCAGGTTAATAAAAAAAATTTATATATATATATATATATATATATTTAACAAACAGAAATATTGTATTTCATATATATTCCTGTCGCATCTGGCAGTGAAAAATTAATTATCTCTAACAAATGGCAGGCAACGATTTGGTAAATATATTGTGTTCCTTTTCCTCTTCCATTTCATAATTTCTTTCAATTTTTTTCTTTTTTTTTTCCTTTCTATCTTTCATTCTTTCATTTTGTATTCCTTTCTTCAATAAAGTGGCACTTATTCGATAATTTATATTAAAATATCATTCTTCTTAAAATTATTTTTTTAATCAAAAAATAATTAAATCAGTCTACGATGTGAGAGGAGACATGCCAATTGTTCTTGGATCTTGTTGACCCGGCTGACTTTGAGGACCTGGTTGTGGACCAGTTTCAAGATTCTTAAGCAGCTGGTTCAACCAATGTGCCGTAGATTTATCCTCTTGTAGACACGTCGCAAATGTATTCTCCCTCAACTGATCAGGCAGACATTGTCTCAGCGCCAAAAGTGCCCTAGTATCAAATACACAATACAATTCTTTACTGCGTTACAACTTATTATTAATATAATTTAAAAAACAATCATTGGACCAAAGAATAATAATATCAAGTTCTTATCAGTATTGATTATAGATAAATCATAGAAAATCTTCATCCGTTAGGCAATTTTACTCGATTCAACACATCCTAGAATATGGATTACCCAATACTTGACGAAGAATTTTGATGGCTGAAAACGAGGTCTTTTCTTGAATAAAAATCACAGATAATTAAATACAAACCTAGGATTATCAGAGAGCCTCAAATAGCATCTGACAACGTGCTTAAGCAGTCTAGCCGAAGGGTCTTTAGCCAATGAAAGAACCATTTTGCCAAGAATCATAGCGACATGACTAAATCTGTCGTAGGTCTGGCATATATAAGACAATCCGCTATCGTCGAGTAATATCTTCTGCAGGATGAACGTGGCGACAGTTTTACTCAGCTCAGAACCACTCTCCATTATTCTTAAGCAGAGAGGTATTATCTCAGTTGTTAACAGGAACGTTATCACCTCTTGCTCATCCGTTTTAACCAACGCACCGATCACACCAAGGCTCGTTAGTCTCAGGTACTCGAAGGGTCGTGTTTTACTGACGGTGTGGAGGAATGGGTAAAGAAACAGGGGTACATGGGCCTGAAAAGAGCAAATAATTTAAGAAAAACATGAAAAATGATCTACAGAGATAGACAGCTTATGATAAAGATAGCTTATTAAGCAGGATTCTGGATTATTTTGATATAAAAAATGTAGAAACTGATGAAATGAACCAGAGAAATTAAATTCACTCCTGAAATGTTGTTTTACATGAGAAAAAGGTAAATAATGATGAAAATATCCATAAAAATGAACATAGTATCGGAGGACTTGAGTTTATCTTGTAGGAACGAGGTAAAAATTGATCACAAGAGTAGGAAAACCAACTTAGTACCTACGATTTTGCTTTAGTTTGTGAAAAGATTGTAAAAAATGATGGAAAGAGTCAGAATAATGAATCTAACGAATACAATCCTGCTTTATTGTGTTAACGATGTAAAAAAAATCAAGAAGAGAGCAGGAAAACTGAATTTTGAGTCTAAATTCCTGTTTAAATCTGTAGAAAAAATGAAACAGTGACAAAAAGAGGAATAAAAACAAACTCAGCATATAAAATCTGGGATTAATCACCTGCAAAAAGGCTGATCTTGTTTCTGGATGACTAGCGACGCATTGTAGTAGGGCAAGGGCATTGCAGACTCTGTTGCTCTGGTAAGCTGTTAACGTAGCCGGATTAATAGCGGGATAAATGTTGACAATTTCTTGTAGCAATGCTGCTGTTGTGCCAAAAGAATGCCACAGCATTGGCGCAAGGTCAGGAACCACCTCACGCTTCTTGCTTAATTCAAGTAAAGCATTTTCCCGGGTTTCAGGATTTGATAATTCAATAATCCAAGTGTAAACCTTGTCCCCATCGACCGTAGCTTGCAGAGCAGCTGGGCTCTGCTGAGAACTCATTTTCTCTCTAATTTTTGTATCTTTTTATTTAACGCGATTTAAAAATATTTTTTTATTTTAATTTTGAGGTTGAAATAAACCGGAAATTGTTTTTTGATTCTCAAAAATTCATTAAACCAATTTCGGAATCACTGGCTTCGATACTTACCTCGCGAACACAAAAAAAAAAAAAAAAAAAAAACTCTTATTCGGTAAAGTATTGAAACATCTTATTGTCCGGTTATCTAATTATCCGAGAAATGGGTAACGAAATTTATGTCCTTGTAATACAAGCAGCGTAACGTAACCTAAATGTCGGCAATGTTAATCCGGAGATTGATGTTCCTATGATACGTTTAAAATGTCAGGTTTAAATTTTTCACCGAACTGTTAGACGGATTTTCTGTTCCGTTATCGATGTATGCGTGTTTCACCTTCCGCCTTTTTTACATCAAATGCCGAGTATTTTGAGGTTGGAATTCGGGTATTAAGAAGACCGTAAGACTTAAGATTAATGAAAGTTCTCGAACTAATCGGTTGATCGAAAAACCAAACAATTGACGATACGAAACGATCTGTTTTACGACTGTTCACAAAGGTGATAATAAACAACGTTGGGTCAGGTTTTCTATAAGTACTTTCGGCTCATACCGAAAATAACATCCTTATGTATTCACTATACACTTAAACACTCTGCCTTGATGCTGCGAAGATAACTTCATAACGTTACGTGTTTTGGTAGGTTCGTTTTCGGGCATCAAGTTACGCTTTTTACCACCAGGTGTAAAGCCGTACGTTCGGTTGCATATGCCAAGGCGCAATGGAAGCGCCGGATAGTCGATCGAAACGCTCAGATATTAAATACATTAAAAAAAAAAAGAAATAGACAATTATAATTCACGGACGGTTCTAATCAATGTTTCAATATTATTTTTATATTTTTTGGATTCCATTAATATATTTTCTTCCCCCAAAATAATCGGTTTCAATTATCCCAATTGACGATGTGAACTATACACATAATTATAACAGCATTGTAAACGTATTATACTGTACAATCGTAACGTAATTGTTGAATACATAGATGACGTTTCTTTTGCATAATTTTTCTTCCTAGTATTTGAGAATAATGAAATAACTAGTTGACCAGAGCCGGATGATTACTTGCGACATCACTAGAGTCAGCAAGGACGCTCAAGGACGCTTGAGAAGGTTCAAGGACGTTCGAAGACATTCGTATCATATAACTATATGCATGCGCAGGGGCCTGCGCGCTGGGTAGGTAGGGATACAGCGTTTTATGTGTGTACAGATGAGTGCTGCTGTTTGAACTGCCCCTTCCATACTTTTGACAGATATTCTAATCGACGCTTATCGAAATTATTTCGATCTCAAGTTGAAACATTATTATTAATTACAGATACTAGATTATAGATATAAGTAATCGAATAAACAGATACGAATATTTCTGTGCAATATATTTTTTACCATAATAATTTATGTATAGATTACTTAAAACAACTAAAATAAGAAAATATTACTAAGTGAATGAAGAATGCGAGAAGAAATGAAGAAATTTCGAAAATGAAATACTTATTTTATTTGCAAAAACAGAAAGTAGTTGCTTATTCAAGTCCGAAAAATAATACAATTTTGATTTTCGGACTTATACTTGAGCCCAACCCTCGAATTTCCAAAGGCTCTTTCAAATGCCTGCGCCTTCTATCCGGTAGCAAACAGGTGGATGTCTATAAAGACTTCTCTACGCCCCCGCGGGTAATAACCGCGCGTGCCCTGCTAATAGTAAGATACATAATGTAACACCTGGAGTCCTCGCTCTCGCTCTCGCTCTACCCCTAAGCCGAAGAATGACCGTTGCGTCGAGTATAAGCGAGTAAATAATCTCTCTCTCTCTCTCCCTGTCTTTCGGAGCAAAATTTAAGTCAGCTGTTCCAAAAGGGAGCCGTGTTAAACGAGGAGTAGTAGCCCAGGTGAGTCACGCGTATCATGCATCGCGCGTATTTCATATTGGCCATTGATTCGACTACCCTATCGTGTAGCACGGATGGCGCCCACAGGCCACAGGCCATACTCTGCAGAGGTATATCATACCTGAGTAACACAACACATACCTGGCCTCCAGAGAGGCAGAGACGAGGCTAGGCTCGTTGAACGGTACCGACGAGGACAGGTGCGGGTGGTTAATGGCGTCCGTGGAACTACGAGGCGTGGCGGGGCAAAGTAAGAAGTATGAACGTTCAGGCAGTCCAGTGATCGCGACCGTTGCGAGCGGACCTCGTCAACGTCCAACGACCACCGTCGTTATATACGCCTATATACAGTGTATGAAAAAAAAAAAAAAATTGTATATTTCCGGACGGTCGCGGTTCGAGTTTTTGATTAAATTTTATCACAAAAAAAAAACTTCTTTAATTTTCTTCTTTATTTTGGGAAAAATATATTATATACATATTGATCAATGATATATATTATAAAAACGTGCAAATATATAAATGTAATTCCATTGCTAAGTAATTAATATTTTATTTATCGAAGTGGTGGAGAAGATAAAAAAAAAAAACTTCTATCTCTTTTTTTCTTCCTAAACTTGAGGAAATCGGAGCACTGGACACAGTTTGCCGTATAGTTCGGTAAATAAAATTTTATTCACGATGAGAATTTATGTATTATACATAACATAACTTCGGTCTGTTTCATAACAGTATACCGAAACTATAGTATATCGATCGATTGTATAACAAGAGGTGAAAAATTAATTATAGTAATCAGAAACTATAAGTATAAGAGGCTCATGGATGGCTTACAGCGAAGAATAACTAAAGCCTGTTTCTATCCGAAGCTAGGTTCTCGTTGATTATTATTTGACTAACTGTAATTCAATCATAAGTCTCTAGCTGCGACTATACGCGTGCACCCCCCGAAGAATACAAATGACAAACTATACGATTGATATAACTTTTCAATTTTTATACAGAGCTTTAACTTTAACGAGTTATTACATGTTCCATATCTTCCATGTTCCATATACGGTAAATAAATTTCATTATTAAAACACTCCGAGTACTCCGCGCTGAGGGGGGCTCTCTTGAGGACGTCGTACCTCTTAACAAATCGTTAGGTATAACTATGAGACTATCTTTTATAGTCGTTAGGCAATTACGTAGACACGGTGTGCGTAGAAAGTGGGTAGACGTATGTATGAATACATACGTGTGTGTATAATGTGTGTGTGTACACACCTGTGTGTATGTATACTCAAGTGAGACACGTATGTATGTACAGGTATACCGCGTGCATACTTATAATGTTATATCTATGAGAACGAGTGTTTGTACGGACGTCGGTAGCAGCAAACAGGTGGTTCTAGAAACAAAATAATATAACATACTCGAAGAATCAACGCGGGGTATTAAACGAAGGTGAACCGCTTTTGCCCCGCACAGCCAACGATTGACGCCCGGGTTTATAACGTTGTTACAATAGTACAATACGATACAATACACCGAGGCGCACCCCACCAGGTGAAAAGTAAACACAATTGACATACAATATTTAAATACGTATTACATAGGTATATACCTATATACATACCTATACATAAATAGATATGAGTAGGTGGGGGTTACCGGCAACGGGACTGACTGTCACCGTGCTCTGCAAAATCGAGCAAGGTTATTTCCCAAGATCAGATTTTGGGGAATGATATTGCATTTAACATCCTCCAGGAGGCTGATTACTCATTCCTCGATGTAGTATCGGATTAATCAATTCAGTCTTTGGACTAAATCGATTGCGTTGTAATTTCGCTAAACGAAGAAAGAAATAAAAAACAAGTCGAGAGAAAGAGAGGCCGTGAATGTCGACCTTTGGGACAGCCGGTGTGCATGTTCGATAGACATTAGATCGAAGAGAGAATTCAATAGACAGTAGACAGTGTATATCTATACCTACTTGTAAACTAGTTTTCGAAGTATATTTCGAATCGTGCAAGAGCGTATCGTAGTATAGTAAAGATAAGAAATAGATAACGCGATGTATACCTACGCGTTGTTTTCCACCTTCGTAAATATTTATAGAATATGTAGGTATTGCATGTTTGTATATGGAATATTCTCGTTTATTATACAGGTATGAGGGACAATCTTCTGCTCATATGCGACATAACAAGACCACCTCGAGTTAGGCAACCCAAATTCCATTACTTATTTAATTAATTTGACAAAAATGTCTTATTTTCATTTAATAATGACATTTGGGTTGCCTACCTCGAGGTGGTCTTGTCGCACAGTTATCTAAGTTTATCGCACAATATCTTCAAGCTTTGAGAGATCTTTGGTTCTTGCGCCAAGCCGCAGTAACGTATTCCGAGTTACACGCCCCTTGATTATGTTGAGTTGTTCGGAAGATGTAGCTGACTCGCAAGAAACAAACCGAGAATAAGGAAAAAAAAAAAAAAAAAATCAGAAAAAGGAATAACAGTTTTTGGGAGCGTTGGTCGATCTCTAAACGTAGGTATAATACGTCCTCGTTTCTTATAATCGGAAAGAACCATTCTGGAGTAATGTTTCGCAACCGCAAAATATAAGCCACTAGAGTCTTTGAAACTGCAAAAGTTGAATATTTTCTAATAAAATATTGTACATTGAACAAATACATATCTTGTCATCATCATTTTTGTATTTCCTCTCGCGACACGAATAAGCAGTAAATTTTTTTTTTTTTTTTTTTCTGATCAAAATTTTAGTGAACTGCATGCAGCATGTATACATATATTATATACGCCAATAACTAGGAGTCATGAACTTTTCAGGAAGTTCTGTGGCCTCATTCTCCTTATTTTCATTTCTTTTTTGTCCAATATATTAATATTTATCGCTCAACGCATACGATTTTTATTCACCGAATGTCTCTTGAATTACTGAGGAAGAAGAAGAGAGAAAAGAAAAAAAAACGAGTGCAGTATAAGGATAATAGCCGTATACAGTATCGCCTTATTATATGCATTTATTGAAACTTCGTACTTTTTTAGCTAATTGTAAGCGATATAACGATAAGAGTCATACCGATTCTATAATATATGATACGCATCACCTGCCGTATCATCGTCTCTGACAGAATTCCGTCAAGGTCATATATAATAGACGTCGAATTATTGTCTATAACTTCGAGAGCGTGTCCGAGGCCACCTTGATCGTTGCATTATAATTACACACCTATGCCTTCCTACCTACGGCTACATTGCACCGCGTTGTGCATATATTATAGGTATACGGCAATATGTATATGTATAATTGAACGAGATGGAATTTTTTTTATTTTCTATTTATATTATCGTGATATGTGATCGGTATGTCACCCAACCGATTTGATGATCTTCAATATAGGTATGTATATACGTGTACGAAAACCGATCCATCCTGCGATGTCGATTTGTCGCGATATTATTTGCGGTGGCGTCATAGTATATACCCGCGCCGCTTCGCGCGCAGATGCCTAAACGATGACTGTCGAACATTAAAACGGTGCAAATTAAAAAAAAAAAAGACTTTAAAAAATGACAAATAAAAAGAGAATTTCTTTTAGAGGTAAGATATGGATATATGATATACATCTATATCGAAAAAAAAAATTTATTCAACCGCGGACGTGCAGTTCCGGCAAATTTAACTAGCACGGTATCGATGTCGATAACGCTATTACAGTGACTAATTTCAATGACAGCTATATCAAGTATGCGAAACGCGCGATAATTATCGTAATGAGCGATCTAAATTTTTGGTCAAAAACGATATATGTACGCGGTTATCTCGAGGCCGAGTTTCGTCATCGAAAGACAAGGAAAAATTATTAATGAAAGCAAAAAAGAAAAAAAAAGGAGAAATTTTAAAATGGTTGATTATTATACCTACTCGCGATGAAGGAACGATGTAACTCGCTCACGTATGTATGTATCTATACGTACGTATAATACATCGATAACGGATATGAAATTACGTGGATAAGAAACAACCTCGCCGGGCCGCTATATAAGCTGGAGAACGGTCACGCTCACGCTCACGGTTCGCGAGGAAACTCCCGCGAGATAATCGCGGTATATAGGTATATGTAATACATGTATTGTATATGTAATGCAAGTTTTCTTGCAAATATAAATACCTATGTGTAATATATGTATATTCTTACGTATGTAACTTATTTACGCATCTACAAACACGTAATATATTATGTATATGTATATCATATCTCATACGTGTAAATTGCGGAGAGTTTCACGTGTGGGTGCAGTTCGCGGATTTTTTTTTAATTTTTTTTTATTTTTTCATTGTATTTAGATTCGTATATATCGCAAACGTATACGAATGCATATTATATTCACTGGTTGCAGCCCTACCAGCTCTCTGTACCGCAACGAAGCAGATCTACACAAACTTACATACATATTTATATACTTTGGTATTCACTCGGCAAACGGCTCGGCAATAGGATTACGTAACTGTTATATTGGTTATAGCGCGAAGAAACACATTACGTATAATGGTATCTACGTATATACACTTCGACATTAATACCTATATAATATTCGTACATGACATATATCATAACTTGTTCAGATCGTATATAGGTATGTATTATACTATATAGAAAATCTCTGAGCCGCTAATAAAATATGATAATAATTATAATATATAAAAGTATATATGTATATAATATATTTATAAATACAAAACTCATATATGGGATTTAACATACATAATTATCAGTAAATGACGTATTTAACAGCAGTAGATTAACTCCTCCTGCACAATATACCTATATATTATGTATTTCTATATACATATAGGTATATAATATGCCTAGGTGTGTATGTGTGTATATATGTATAGGCATACGCGTAGGAGATGAAAAGTAAGCGTGAAACGTGAACCGCGTGTTTTTCACTTAGAATAACTACATATACAAATATGTAACCGAGTATATGTGTATGTATATAACATACAATCGATTCGATCAATAATTTATAACAAATGAGTACAAGGTAAGTCGCTGCACGATCAACGATGTGTGAGGTGTGTATATAATAAATACGTGCGTAGAGTGCACGAATCAATCTACACATACATATATTAGTATAGATCGTAGGTATACATATATATTGGAATCGTACTGTATATACGTAAATACTTGAAATTTCGCGATAAATAATATTCCGATAAATAATTGTCTCATATTATGTAATACACGTGCATTTTACACGTAACGTATGTATACATATAAATATACCCACTATGACATTCATCTTAATTATACTCAGGCCGACGTTTAGCTAAGTGTATATATCGTTATATACCTGATACGATATATGTAGTACGTAATTATATAGATTATAATTATTGTCGCAGGAATCTGATCCGATGTGTTCTCCAGGTTTATTATAGTTTTGTCATCAACCTACACATATACCTATATACGCATGTATGTATATTTACATACATACATCGATGCAGGTATTTTTATTGATATACGTGCAGTACATACATACGTATATGTATGTACGCTATATATCGTCGCAAGTCGTTATATTATCATTATCATATTATTTTTATGATTATTATTATATCGTCGTTATCATCCCGATTGTCACGTATGCCATACACAAAACTGACAAAATTATTCGATATTAAAATTTCCTTTTTCTAATATGTATAGGTACATATACGTATAATGTATTAGGATAAAAGATACATAAGCTCTAAAGTTTCAGATTTATCACATACTTGCTTACCCAAACCCACAATTTTATATTCATTCATTAAATTACATATATCCAACTTGTTAATACGTATATATATAGTTTTTTTTCTCATTTCCATTCTCTCTACACCGCGTCTGCTTTATAGTATATAATTATTAACAACAGTATAAGTATACCTAATTGTAAGTACATTATACATAAATACATACATACCATACATAGCTGTATTATATGTATACCTATACGTAAGTCACGCGAAAATGAATATAAGACGCAGGAATAATTTTTTTGTCTACAAAAATATCGTTATATTGTATGAAAAAAAACAAAAAAAATGACAAAAAAATTACTCCCAGTATGAAGTTAGTTAGTTATGTATACATACATATATACAGCTATATATATGGCGTTGATGTATACACAGATGTGCTGCAAAAGCGATCGAGTTATTATAGATACATAACTTTACGTTCAAAAATATATTGAACGAATATTGACGATTAATATAATTAATAAGAAATTTTTTTTCTCTTCATCGGTTCACAGGAATGTGAAATTCTTCCGTGTGGATCTATTACCCTCGGTTTAGGTAATTCTGTAACGATACCACTCGAATACGTATAATCTATAATAGTAACAATAATTATTCACTTTAATCTGTTAATACGAAGCGAAGTCGGGATGTTTATACAGGGTGTCCCAGAACTAAATGTCCATAATGAAAGGTGTCATAGAGGAGGTCGAACCGAGTAAATTTTCCCGAAGAACATCGGGTCTACGAAGTCGCGTTCGCGAGATATCAACGGTTGAAAAAAGTAGCGCTTTACGCCGCGCGCGCAGCCGCGGCGTAAAGCGCTACTTTTTTTAACCGTTGATATCTCGCGAACGCGACTTCGTAGACCCGATGTTCTTCGGGAAAATTTACTCGGTTCGACCTCCTCTATGACACCTTTCATTATGGACATTTAGTTCTGGGACACCCTATACATATATAACATCGTTATCAATTAGAATGATATAGCGATTAGCGTCGAGAGGGTATTTCTGATTGTCGACACTCACCTATAAAAAAAAAAAACGACGCTATAACGTATATCGTCTGATAAATTTTATTTATATATACCATATATATTTGGCGATATATTGGTATACAGCGAAATTATATATATCGTGGATTCTTTAAATGGAGAACTACGCAGTGAACAGGTGCCTGTATATACCACCTCCCCGCGTATATATCTACAATTTACAGTTAACTAGCCTGGATTAGACGCTCCTGAGTCGAGCGAATTGTATCAACGATTATCAACGGCGTTGGCACGAGCCTTGTACCTGTGTTAGTTATATTGTACTCACACGCATCTATCGAGTCGTAGGTGTTACTATAAAATTTTATATACGGATATCTATCGTATTTACGAAGAAATGGAACATATCTTTTCGGAGGATACGAAGGCCGATTTTCGGAGGGATATCCAGGTGATTTTAATTCGTTAATTTTATGGCTTATTTTCGATAGAAATTCGGCTGTGTCTATATCACATTACGGGTCGGACGTAATCTTGAGTAATTGGTTGTAAAAACCGTTCTTGTTGTGTTGGATCATAGTACAAATATCTCGTCTTTGATGCCAAGGTAAAAATTATCGATTCTATGCTGTAGCTGAAGCCTCGGATTTTTTTTTTGCGCGCAATTTAATTTACGATCGTCAAACGATGACACGGAATTTTTTGTACCAGCAGCTTGAGTAATTTTGAAAATATTTCATAACGACGCGTTTCGCAGTCGATATTATTTTTTTTTATTTTTTTTTTTTTATACGTATCGTATTATACACCGCGTCTAATTTGTATTCAGAAACGAGGATCGGTGGAATAATTGGATAATAAAAAAAAAAGAAAAGAAACACGCCGGAAAGTGCGGTGTGTAATTAGAACCGTTAATGTATATACCCAGTGTATAGGTACATACATACATGAAATTTTTTTTCTTTGTAAATAGGTGTATTATTTTTTCAAATAATTAAGAAACTTGGCTCAAGAATTAAGTGGCCGTGGTCTCTCACTCGGACACAAAAATTGTGTTACGAAATATGATGATTATTGATGCCAAAACGCGATTGTACTATTAATTTCGATGAAATCGTTCCAACTGCAGTGCGTCGAGCTATTTCCAAATGAAATTCCGACTGCTACTTATCCCTCAAAAATTTGATTTCAAAATCGTGTTATATTTCGAAAAAAAGTTAGACAATTGGTATCAATCAAAGAAATTCTACCTAAACCGATGTTCGACTCGAACCTCTCGAAAAACAATTTTCTTTTCCATTTCCAAACCGTTCGAAAAATTTTGGTATAAAAATTTTGTTCAATTTTCTTGATACGCTATGAAAATCCTGGAATTTGAAATAGGAGAAAAAAATAAAGTTGACATTGAAGTTTCTCTATGAGCAGTTAATTAACATCGCTCTAGATGGTTCGTCAGTGATGACGGAGTCTCGTCACCGGAGTCTATACTTTCGTAAAGATGATAATATGAAATTTAAACGGTATAATAACGTTAAAAAAAAAAGATCGTCGAAGTATCGCAAAATTCAGTAACTAACGTAGTTAGGGTATGAACGGATCGGTAGTATAGGTATAGGTATGTACGGTTGCACGAGCTAACGCACGTCCAAGCAACCGCGTCGCCGTAATCGTTGGACACGGAAGAGAAAGCCCCGGTACACGTATAAGTACACCTACAATATACATCGACGCATATATAAAATATACAGGTATATCGATATTATAAGTACATATATACATAAGACGTAACAGCGTTGACGAAAAGACGTGAGAAAAGTAAAATTAAACATCTTATATATATCGCAATAGCTTTATTGATTGCACCTACTCTCGTTATATACCTGCACACATCATGTTTTGTATTTATATATTATTTCCGCGCTAAAGATACGTACGTATATATAATAAGTCAACAGGTAGTACCGTGAGCGGACAGGGAAGAGAAAAATCGATGTGCACGAAGATACAAAGTTCGTCGTTTTGATATCACAGTTAATAATAAATAATAGGACAGCACATAGATCACAGAAAATGCTTGAAACGTTATTTAAAGTAATCGTAGAATCGGATCAGATCCCACATTCTATTATTATAAAATATAAACGGATGAAGTCTAATTGAATTTTCATTGAGGTAAGTCAGATCGACCCCCGCAACTGCTGATGTTGCAGCACGGTTACTTAAACCATCCGCGTCCTTGTCCGTACGACTGCACACACGTATATATTATGTATGTAACGTATTATGCATCGGTGAAGCTGCACCAGGTGCATTAACTGGATGGCGACCTGCGAGTCCGTTTAACCGACCCTCTCGCACGCGACTAACTATAAAGTTTCCTGATTTACATAGAAACTGTATTATATCGTATGTATAACTCTGGTATATGTATACATATACATAGATGCGGGATTCCAAATGTGTGGTGTGTATATGCTGTTGATGCTGATACTGCTACTGCTAGTCCACACACGTATATCTTATACATCTGTATATAGGTACGCCGCGCCACAGCCCTGAACGAGTATAGAATTAACCGCATTCCGGCGCGATCATCGTACCGATCTTTTCACCCGACGATCTAGAGGAGCACCTTGAACCTTCCGTCACCTTGCCCGCATATTATTTACTGCAAAAATGGCTTTTTCCTTTTCTTTCTCGGTCACATTTCAAATTTACTATTTACAGCTAGTTTTGGGAACTGTAAGTCTCGAAAAGACCACATGGACCGGTAGAATCACGTTTTTTCTTCAAAAACAAAAAAATTGGTTGAAAGTGTTTAACTCTTTTCGAAAATTTTTTCATAAATCGTACGAACAAGTCTAAAGATACTTCGACTAGACGATAATTCCAAATCCTGAAGTGCATGTCAAAGTTTCTGAAAATCCCTGGGATTGTTATACAGCATCGAAAGTCTGAGGGTTTCTTCTTTTTTTTTTTTTTTCACAGAAAATCAATATTTCTCTGACTAACAGAGACGTTGATTTTTTTCTGAATCATTCTTGGAACAAGATTTCTCCAAGGAGCATAATATAATAGCGTTGCGAAAATCGGAATTTTTAATATTGAATCATGATAATTCCTTGAAATCCTATTTACCTATAGTTGAAATTCTGTCGATGTGGAATTTGGTAAGAAAAATTTCTATACCATATATACCTATAATACAAAAGGCCTTTCTCTGTACTGTAGCCAGGGTGTAATTACGAAGCTCTGAAATGCACCAGCGTGGAATTTAGTGCAGGGAAACTAGCGGTGATAATGCATGGTGTAGGTAATTGCTGCACCGAAAACCGTGCCTTGCCAATGGTGAAAGTAAACGAGGTTCGTCTGGAGTCGTCGGTGACTATACTCCGTCTGTCAACTATAAGGAACGAGATATAACCGTCGTGTATGTCATCACAGCTGAGAAAGGAGGCCATCGAGGCTGGGAACACGAAAAAGTCTTACCCGAGGGAACAGGTACATTAAACGGACCCCAAAACTTGGGGTGTGACAGAAAAACGCAGCTGCTCCGATACACGAAAATCGACGATTGCGAAACTGTGTGCAGAATCTAGTGATAGAAACTTCTAGCCGGTTCGTGAGGATTTGTTATTCCATACGACGAGCCGAACAAGAAATCATGCCGGAAACTAGCCGATCATAAAATGTGCACATTGTGCATCGTGTTCACACACCTATAATCTACAGGTGTTCTAAATGAGATTCCCGTCGCGTTTTCTTAGGTGCGAAACGAATGTCGACAATGGTACCTGTATAATATAAACCTCGAGACGGCAACGTTGCTGGATAAGTAACAGCAGTCAGTTCTCATGCGCAACAAATAAATTGCATCGCCATATAGTTACTTCGCAGGTCCCATTCCCGATGGTACGACTATACATGGAATTTTCTATTCATGCCTAGTTTTTAGCTTCCCAGACTCGCGCTGCAGGTCAGAGATTTGGTATATCTGATTACAGTGATCAATGAGACGTTCTACGTCGATGCTACCATCGAAGATCGATCAGTGCATCGAATGTCTTACTAATTTCGTGTGGGACTCGTCTCACTTCAGCGGACCGTGACACATCCAAGAGTGGGCGCTCGGTTATCGCGTGTCTGGCTTTGGTTGGGTGTGATATTACCTGAAAAATTAGTAGCGTTCTACGTATGTATGTGTGTACGTGTATCAGCTGCCATGTCGGTGCCAGCTACCCGCTCTCTCCGCGATATAACCATCAAACTGGAACAAGGCGAACGGATCGGTCTCGAAGGGACGGAAGGAAAGGCCCCTGCAGTCTCATTGTCCGCTGCAGCTTGCGGAGCTCAATTCATTCTTCAGAGTTGTCCAGCTGCAGGCTTCGATTGTGGAAAGAAACATTTATTTTGCTGTGCATGCCCTACCCCAAGGGCCCGGAGCCCATCGCTAAGAGAAGAACTTTGCAAGTCTTCGTTGAATGTATACTTATTTCGCCTGGAGGATGGCGCCTAAATGTTGCCGGCCATTAGCGAGCCTCGGCTTTTGTGCCTGTGGGAATCTAGAGCTACGAGTTCGCGATGAACATCGCGCACATTATATAGCTAGTGGTACCGTTTTGCTCCGGGACCATATACACCTTCCTTCGTACCTATCTACGTACACGTTCGCGAGGAGCTCAACAGCGTCGAACCGCGAGCTAAGAGCTACGAGCCGCGGATAAAGGAGGAAGGTGAGTAGCCTGGGGCCCCGAGGCAATGACCTTGCGCGCTCTCAGCATCGTCGTAATCTCTTTCCTCGGATCAATTGGCAAATGCGCGAACGGCAGACGATTATGTATAATACAGATGTATATACTGTAACTACGTAATACATATACATACGTATCCATTCCCACAAAAAAAATAAAAAATAAATAAATAAAAACAGGCATGCGATACTTTCCACGCTCTTTTTTATGACACGCGATATCGTGAACCGTAAGACGAGTGAAGAAAGGGATGGATCACAAACTGTGCCACCCTCTTCCATGCGAACTGTGATATTTATACGTGACGATGTATATGGGTGGATAATATGCGTATGAAACGTATGCAAGCTCAAGGTATACGTAAGATTGATATTCAAATGGGTAATTAAGAGCAGGGGCGAAGTCGGTTATACCGGAGCTGACATTTTCGTATGAATTCGGGGCGTGCGTCGTTCGTGCCACTTTCTACCTTTATAAATGCCTGTATATATGTATAAATGAATACCCTGCTTTGCCCCAAGCGACAAGACCGGTAATGTGTCTGACGAACAGACGCGCCTATCGCTTGTACCTACATGCGTTGAGATTAAATGAATATATAGGGTAAAGTGCGGTACGGAGATGGACCACCAAGTTTGAAACATTTCTAACTTCTTTTTTTTTTTCATAGAGTGCCATAGCTCCGAAATAGAAAGCTGGCCCAGTGGAGAATTTCTTCGTTTCAAATTAGGAACTGGACCCATTTTTTCGTTACAGTATGTACGATTCTTTGTACATAGATGGCTATTTGACCCAATAGTTAATTTAAATTCGATTTTTTTTTTCTTGTAAATAAGATACATTTTTTCAGGACCATTTCCGTGTCCTTTTCGTTTCTTATCTCAGTCTGCATGCCTACTTAGCCACTGGACCCGGTTGTAGTAGTATCTTCCTATCTCCTTACAGTTAGAGTCGGAACATACCGAGCTGTTACTGCACTCGCCACTCACACCGCGATTATGAACGTAATCCGAGAACGCACGTTCACCGGGGTATATGTAATCTTGAGAATAGTGTATGTATCTGGTTTGTTACATGTTATAGAAGCTCGCTCTCACCCACGCAGTATAACAGATACCACGTAGTACATACATACAACGTATGTACATTTTCACTGATCGTGATCTGTGTGCGTGTGTGAAGGTATACATCCCTGCGGCTACGCGTCGGGCCTTCCGCAATGAAAGCATATTCACAGGTGTGCTCTGTAATCATGTTACGTACAAAGTATAAAAGCGTTGATCACGATCACACACCCGGTATTACGGAGCTCTTTCGTATTACGATCGCGACTTATAGTTTCGTTTCTTATCTTCAGTATAACAATTCTAACTAAGAATCAAGATACCCATAAATCGACCACATGTTTTATCTAGATGAGATCGTGTGGTCTGAGATTATCTACACAGCCTTCACCTCGCTACTTAATTATCTATCTTAATTTAAAAAATAGAATAACTGAGAAAATTTACTGGTATATCATTTTTATATTAATTCTAACGTGTGATATGAATCGGTTAGATCGATTCTTTTGCCATGGGCTTGACCAAGTGTGTTGAAAATCGTTCGAAATTCGATGGTAATTCAATTTCCTTACTCATTTCGTTATCTTCTGGATAATCTCAATGAAAAATGGATTCGATCTAATCGTGAAATACCAATTACGTTGTAAAACGCTCATCGCTAAGCTTGCCACGGCTCGATAACCAGCTTGAAGTATTATGGGTATGTTTGTTTGGATCTTGACGATGATTTTTATTCATGGAATCGACTCATCGCGAGACAAAGCCCATTGATTCGCCTTTTTCTCTTCTTCTTATTAGTGTTTTTTTCTTTCTTTCTGTTTGTTCTTTTTTCATACCCTCAACGGTCGCGAACGTCGATGTTTTTCATACACGATTCCAGACGGCTCCCACACGTCCTTGAATCATCCCTAGCCGTCCTTGAATGACCTTGCCACCGCAGAAGCGGTTAGGATCCGAGAAACGCGTGGGAGGATATACTCCGCGTAGGCGAACTAACGCAACAACACCTGTCGCAGCATTCTAAAGCATACGACTGCAGTAATGGCGTAGCGTGTTATCCGCATGCCTCGTTATCATCGTTCAATAATCTTGGGATAAGAAGCGTAAATCCGAAGACGTAGTATCCTCGCCGGTCGCAAACGACCGTTTATTTATACTTTCGCAGTTGACGTGGATCGGATAGAACGCTGAAAATAAAAAAAATTGATCGTATCCTGTGGTTGTATACCGGGTGTCCCAGAACTGAATGTCCAAAATGAAAGGTGGCATAGAGGAGGTCGAACCGAGTAAATTTTCCCGAAGAACATCGGGTCTGCGAAGTCGCGTTAGCGAGATATCACAGGTTGAAAAAAGTAGTGCTTTGCGCCGCGTCGCGGCGGCGCAAAGCACTACTTTTTTCAACCTGTGATATCTCGCTAACGCGACTTCGCAGACCCGATGTTCTTCGGGAAAATTTACTCGGTTCGACCTCCTCTATGCCACCTTTCATTTTGGACATTCAGTTCTGGGACACCCGGTACATATATCGAAACGGATGTGTATCTGCAGTGTATCTTTATCCACCGGTATTACTACCGCTATGATATTGCATCTGCTGCAGTCTTATTATATTATACCTTATATACCTATGGTGAAAATGTGCCGAACGACTGGACACGCTTTCGTGACCGGTGCCAATTATGGACGAAGAAATCCTTCTACTTCAGTAGACATAGATGAGAAATCAATTCCCTTCGGCCCGCTCCGCTCCGCTCTGCTACGACCGTCTCTTTCTCACCCTATCCCTCCTCCGTCTGGTGTCGCACTTCGACCAACGCAATCATCTGCCGCGCGGTTTATTCCAAGGGTGTTTCACTGTAACCTCCGTACTCCCATACGGATTATACAGTTTTGCAAGTGTATTGCGAATCAGTGAAGGCCGTTTTATGCGGATTTCTAATTCACCGTGGATCGTTTATAAATAGTTAGTAACTTTGATGACTAGTACCGGATAGTCATGATGAGACTAGGAATTTCTAATGAATCGGCAAGTTCTGTCGTACATTTTTAACATCGCAATCTACAAGGTCGATTAAACCAGTGTTCGATCTCTGACTTCAGCTTCTTCATCGACAGCGGGGTGAGACCTTCGCCCAATCGTCAAGGATGGGCTTGACCGTGACGGAGGACACCCCGGCAGACATGCTGGCCGGAAACATGGAGCTTTTGGTCCAGTTGCCACCCCGGATTGATGAAGATTATGAGAACGACGATGTGTACGAGGGGGACGAGGACGGTCACCTTCATCAACATCATCGTAGTCATCACCGTCACCACAACCACCACCACAACAACGGTCATCATCCACGACGTGCCGTTAACGGTAATGCGAGGAGGGTCACAGTTGCGAGAAGGTACGTGCAGGCCGTTGAAGTTGTCATATTATATTTAGTGAATGTACATACATACAGTGCAGTAGGTACGATAAACGGGGACTACGAAAGCCCCGTTTTCAAAACCGCTTATTTACCGAAAGTAAAATAATGAGGACTAAATTTTCTTCAACTTTATGCATTCAAAGTCGGTCTCTAGTGACGACGGTGTTAGCGAACTTGACCTTGCCGTTCTCCGTCACCTCGATTCTTCCACAATTCTTGTAACACGTTGATTATACCGCACCGCACTGCAGATCACTGAGTATGCCGTACACGTAGATACAGCTGCACCGTCCGGTGAAACGGAGAAAACTTCTGCGGCTTTAAACAAGCGTTAGCACCGCGTGTTACTTGCGTATTTAGAAAGTAGATAAACATTGTACCTCGTATCTAGTGAGTCTTGGGATTAGTATTTAACTTTGGAATCGGTTTACGGTGGAGCAGGATCGGAAAGGGGGACAGGAACTGGGATTAAGACGATCGCTCGATCGCGATAGCATCTTATCATATTATCGTATATCGTTATATTACTTGTTTTAATGACATCCAATACTCGTGTACAAAATCTACATATACGTACCTCATACGTATATAACCTCGCAGACACGTAATTCATATCCGTTTCTAGACGCTTGATAGATATCTCGGTATGCGTCTAGATATAACCAAGTTGGGTATATATGGCGTATAGGCATATATACCTACGTGTGAGAGCCGTGATCGTCGTCGTTATTGCATAACGTCGAAATAACCAGCACTATATATCTTCACGTATACATACTTTCAAATATATATACCTATACCTATGTATATACAGCGAAGCATGGGCAACCGATTACGTAAAGAGAGATGCGGTATTCGCCTCTTGCCCTGCCCTCGTTCCTGCACCGGTCATCTTTGAATATATAAATTTGTACATACATACCGATCCATGCACGAAGTAAATTATTCATAGATCAATTCCCCATCTGTGGTGATATTAACGTAGAGGATTTTCTCATCGTCGTTTAGCACACCTATGATGGACCTTCTCGTCCAGGTTGCGACCTCGCAAAAATTGTCGGCTTCGAGTTACACTCTGGAAGCTATCGGCGAACATGGACTCGTATTGACTCATCATCCTAACACCCCGATCGGTGCTCTGGATGCTTTACAGGTACGGATCATTTGTGCATAGGTATATATGACGTAATTGTGTCAGCGAGCTCCGCGCTTACCACCTTTATATGTCATTTTGTGTCATTCTAAATTCCTCTCCGTAGCCGATTATTGTAGAGGTGAGGAATTTAACGGCGGGAGAATGATGCTGATTTGAATTTTGATTATTTAACTATATACGTATGTGTGTACACAGGTTAAGCTATTGCCGAAGCAAGGCACGTTTGTACCCGTCAAGAGCAGACATGTGAATCAGCCATTTGAACAGACGTTTCGGTTGCAGGTGAGAATTGAAATGAAACATTCACCTTCACGCATCTGTGAGAAATTGAAAAATACTATCATTTTTAATTGGATATAATTATTCTGCACGCTTGATTATCAGACCGAGACTTCGACAGTATCTCTTATCTCTCTCCAGGTCCATTTACCCAGAAATCAGCTCTACGTATCTCGAGTCAGTTCGAGAATGAATTTGGGTAAAATTCTAGACGAGGTGTGCAGAGAAAAGAACTTGGATCGGAATAACTACGAACTTTGTCATCCAGGTGAGTCTTCACGTACAATATACATTGAACACCGTACGTGATGCAACGGGAAATAAATACGAACGGTTCTATAACGTTCGGAAAACAAAACAAAACAAAAAAAAAAAAAAAACATTTTCAACGGAGTTACACCCACGTGTAGTATAATATTTTTCGCGACCTCGGCTTCCCGGTGTACAACATATACCTTCGTTGTACATTACTAAAGCTTCCGAAGCCGCGTAAAGTTCAGAAGGGGAAAATCCAATTAGCAACAAAATTCCGTAGCAGCGTTGTACTTATATACAACAAAACACATACGTTAAAAGTTATATATACGGTATATTTATTCAAGAAGAACTTTTTTCTCTATTAATTTGTGAAAGAATTATCGGTAAAATTGATTTCCGGAGCTCAGGAAAGGATCTATCGATGTATTATATCGTATTCAAAGCGTTTGAATCAGTTTTCCGTGTCTTTTAACCTCATTCTTTTACAATAAGGTCGTTCAAATCCGTACGTACGTAGTTCATTTATTACTGTCGCGTATAATTAACGGATATTCATCCTGGATTTCTGTTAATTATTAACCGGAAATGCTTGTGGCAATAGCGCGCTATACCCGAACCTGCAGTGTTCTAAGAATCTTTAATTAGACTTTAAACGTGAAGAGAAAGTATTAGACAAGTTATGCACCGGCGTTCAATAGTTTGGGATGTTCACTGTTCGAACCAAACATCACCTAAATACATAAATAACAAAAGTCTTTCGATTTCGTAAAGCAGATGAGCGTGATTAACATACTGGGTCAAGTTGACGCGGGTCATTCTAACAAAGACGTACAAATCTCTTTTTATATTGTCCTTCGCGGTTTTGCGCGGAAAAGAAATGGAGAAGAGGATATAGTTAAGCCTTTGATCCTTCAAAAGGCACATTCAGTGCCATTTTTAACTTCCCGCTATGCAAGTTGAAAATTTTCAAAAAAAAAGGAAGTTGTTGGTTTCGGTCCGATTTTCTAGAATCGAGTTTTCATCAGATCTCGACGTTTTGGGGTCTTAAGAAGCTATTCTGACTATTTTCGGATGGACGTCCGTATGTGTGTGTGTGTGTAAACAAATTTTTGTCGTACGATATCTTTAGAACGAATTGACCGATTGGAATGGTTTTTGCGACGATCGAAAGGGTTTATCAAGACTTAGATCTGATTAGATTTTGGAGTCGATCGGTCGAGTAGTTTCAAAGTTATTCGAAGAATAAAAATTAAAGAAAAAAAATGTTTCATGTTTTTAGCGCATAACTCCTAAACTGTTCGTGCGATTAGTCTCAAAACTTGATCAGATTTAAGTCTTGGATAGCTCTTTCTATTGCCGCAAGATTCATCAAAATCGAGCGATTAGTTTGAAAGATATTGCACGACAAAAATTTCTTTTCTTTTCGATAAACGTGAGTTGATTTCGAATCACACAATGTCGAATCTGTCAAATTGTTTAAAAACTTTTTCAATCGAGTCTTTATTTTGGGATCAATAATTCCAGCGAACATCGAGGAAACCCTCGACCTATCGCTGTCACTGCAAGACTATCATCTCCAGGAAGTTACGTTATGCCCAAAACGTCGATCTCTTGGTTCCTCGTTGAGTTCTCAAGATATAATGGCGCTGCAACGTCAGGAGGAAAGGAGACGTCAGGAAGCGAAGCAGAGCGTTTTTGGTTTCGCTTTTAAAAAATCAAAAGAGAGTTCGTTGAGCACCGACAGTCTTGGCGAAAGAAGCGTCTCTCCCGCTCGCAGCGATGGGACAGGAAGAAGCGCCAGTCCTCAGGCACCAACGGCGCCAACTAGACCACAACGCAAAAGAAGACCAGCTCCAAAGCCCCCGATGCCCAGGGCCCAATCAGTGCCAAACGGCGAGGCTAATCGCGCAAAGGAAACTGAAAGGGAACGAGATAATGCCGAGAGAATAATCGTAATAAGTCACAGCCGGAATAGTAGCGACAGTTCAGGATACCATGAGGCTTCTGTACTCAGCGATAATCTCGACTCAAATATCCGAGTGCCGGAAACGCTACCGAGGAGAAGCAGGCTTCAAGCACCACCACAAGAATCACCGGGAAGAACTTTAGCCGAAAGCTCTCAGGCCAGTAAAAGTCTTGGAAATTTAGCCGCCGTACCTCCGCAGAGGACTATTGCTCGCGGTACTAGCAACTCATCCCTTATCTCTGCAGGTAAGATATCGATTTTTGGGAAGCCAGAGTTGGTTTATGAACGGAGCCCCTGTCTAGACAATTTGACAAAAATCTTGCAGTTCAAATACTTCCACAAAGTCTGGTGGTCCTCTGTTCTTCAGTTTTGCCCATAGAAATGCACTCGAAATTCTGATCAACGTCTTCCACGTCCTGATAAATTTTTCAATTCTATTCATAGCTTCAAAAGTCTCTAATTGAGTCTCAAATCGTAGCTTACAGCCCCAAGACCTTAGTAAGAAATTGTAGAATAAAACTAGAATTTCTATTCCGAGTCGAGGAAGGGATCGTTTAAGATTTAATTTAAACCTGAAGAACGCACTGTTTCAAGATCGATCAGATTTAATTAAAATTGTAGAAATTGCACCGCTTAATGAAACCTGTGAAATTTACTGCGAGTTTTCAGGGGAGCAGAGCTGCACGTCTGTCCTGAATGAATAATTCGATCGATTGTATGTTTAGCTGAGATCTCTAATCGCGAATGTTTGTCTTTTATTCTTATCTCTCCCGCAGGTTTGAGAAAGAAAAAAGCTGCACCGGCACCCCCGCAACTCAGCAGACCATTGTCATCAGCGATTTCGACGCAAGCTCTAGAGCGTATCGTGGATTCGGAAGAATCGTTAACGTCAGTTTCTGAGTCTTTAACAGTAAAATCATCCTCCGATCTCGGTGTAGCATCGGAACAGAAGTTGATACTTCCTCAGATGAGTTTAGGCAGTGAAGATGACGGCCCTAGCGCCGCAGAGAAGACCGAAGATCGTTTAGAAGGGAAAAACGAGAGGAGAGAATTGGCCGATGATTCACTGGGGCCGGATACCTCGGAGTTAGACGTTTCCTCGACGAATCCCAGTATCGCGAGCTCCGAGATCCCGGAGGTTGCTATCATCCCTAACGTAGATCCCGCTAGCAAACATAAACGAGGTAAGCTAGTGCGTAGCCGAAGTAGCATCGAGCACGACGTACCTTCGTACAGTTTCATTTCTAGGCAAAGTTTAGAGCATGTTATCGAGCTGAGTGAGGTGACGAGTAATCCAATACCGCGACCCCGACGATCGGGACGTTTCGATAACGGGACAAAAAACGAAACGGAAAGTATAATATCAACGGGAATTTTTATACCCGAGGAAAATCCGCGACGTCGTTTGTTCACCAGATCACCGGCCGTATTTGAAAAGGATCATTTTCTCGGTTCGAAATCCCGTAACGAATCCGTAGAGCTCGATAAGGCTTTTAAAAAATTGGAAACCAATCGCGAAATGACAAAATCTCAGAGCTTCAACTCTTACTGTAGCCAAACGCCGGTTTATACGCTCCGGAGGATCCAGACTTCTGCGGATAGTTGCCGTTTAGCGTCAAGTTCTGCTTCTGAAAAGCATTGTTTACCGGAAACTGATTTAGAGAACATGCCACCTTGCGGTATACTCGAGAGTAGATTCAGCCCGAAGAGATCTCATACCGGTAACTACATTTGTGACGAGAAATGTCAGGTCAGAATGATAAAGCAAAGCCTGAGCTTTCAGAGTACGAAGAAATTGAAGGAGACTAAAATATCGAACAGTTTTGAACGCGGTGCGGGTTTGACTTCGTCACAAAGCTTTTATACGAATTCGAAAATGTTCGGATCGTTTGATTATCCGAACGAAGATCCCCCTAAACTTGGGGACTTTAATATCGCCAAGTCGTGTAAAGACCCGAGAATTTCTAGCCGTGAAATTTTTACACCCGATTTCCACGCGCAGACAACTACGTCCCCGTTTCCGCTCAGCAATTTACAAATATTTGCCATTTCTACAAAACCGGAGAACATCCAGGCGGTACCGAACGCTGCTAAACGAATCGTACCAGATTTTCAAGTGCAGGATGCTACTGCAGTTGAAACCGGAATGGAAGTGGGGGTAGAAAAGTTACCGTCACTTCCCATCGCTGTTAACTATGGAAACGAAAGTGGGGTAGAAGGGAAAGTTAGTATTTTCAAACCACCTCCGCCAGGGCTGGTTAGTCGCCAAGAGTCAAACGAGAATTGGAACAACTTTTTGATCCGTTTGAATTCCATACTCGAAAGCAGAGTCGGCGAATTTGTCTAGCTAACTTAGACCCGGGTCATATTACTGCATGCGATTGATACGTGTCTCGGTGTATCGTTCACACGTCATCGTGCCCACCTTTCCATTTGCAAATATTAATTATTACCGCGTACTCCACCTCACCAGTAAATGCGTTCATAGAAACCAACACGTGCATGTCTCATTCCTGTATTTTGGACCTCTGACTCCTCTTATTTGCTGTTGTATATATTCATTTATCCTCCAGTACTTCCCGCTTGTACTAACTTAGAGCTCCATGGGGTTTTTTTTTTGTATTTAATCCTCTTTAAGCCTCTTTACTTTTCTCTTACTTCTGTATTTTGAAATCAGCTCTTGGAGTAGCCGCGCCCGTACCAAAACCCCGAGGATCGGTTGGTAGGTTGGAAAATATCGCTTCGTATGCGTCTCCCGAAACACAGATCGTCCAGAACGCTCCACCGCCGCACCCATCCTCATCTATACCCAGAAACCTGGTGCATAAAAATACGAGTAAATTAGATGGCCTAGAAATTACCCCTAGAGTTAATAAGTTTGAAAGAAATGTCGATGGGGGATCCGACCGAGATGCTGAAGATCGGTATCGGCAACGTTTTCCTAAATTCAATGATTCTAATCACGATTTGCCGAGGCCGATGCCCAGGCATAAAACGAAGCATGATTATTCCGCTGGTTCTGCAATCGTTGAGAATTCAAAGGAGCCGAAGATCAGAGATGAAGGTGAATCAGATCGGAAGTCTCCGGTGCTGTCGAAAAATCTTCGTGCAATAAGTGCCGGGGATGATGCTGACGTTGAAGCACTTCATCGGGATGTGGTAAAGATTCCGAAAAAACCGAGACGGAAGACGTTGGAGAGTTCCGAAGAGGTTGAAGAAACTCGAGTGGAACGTAGAACCGACGAAGAAGAAAGAAGAAAGGTTGGAGTACTTGGCAGTGGTGACAAACTTGTTGCTGCCAGTGTGAGAAAAGTTGTGAAATCGATGGAGGATCGAACGATAAATATTCAGGGGCAAAATATAGTTCAGGAAAATCGGCGGATCGTTACGAAAGTAGATCCCGAATCGAGAGAAGCAGTCGCAGCTCCGATTAGACGCAACGCTGAAGACAATTCGGCACATCATAAACAGTCTGGGATCATCCCGAGCCCGAATTATGTTAACGATGTAAAAAGATCGTGTGCGGTTATATCTACGATACCAAAATGCGACAATTTTCAAAGTCCGATAGCCGCGAGGACGATGATGCCGGTTGGTGATACAGATCGTAAAAGACCCGGAGATGAAGTGCCGGAGTACAATTCGCTGACTAAAATCGACACCAGTTTAGGATCTTCCTTCGGAGCGGGAAAATCGATTTTGGATAGCAACTATCAACGGGATTTTGAGAGCACTGGTACATCCAGTATGACAACCGATCTTACGAACAGTGAAACTGACGACGAATTGGAACTGGAGAGCTTCGAGATGTTTGAACAGTCGAGGAAGCACAAGAAGATATTGAAACTCGTTAGAAGTCACTCCGAGCTGCAGAACGACTTTGAGATAAATACCTTCCAGGGTAATGGAAGGCATCTCACATCCCGATCGGAGGATTTCACCTTCGCACTTAACCCGAATTTGTCGAGAAATATGTCGGACTTGTCGACGGATGCGTATCCTGAAAAAATTTTAAAAAGACCCTTGAGCTTGGACGATCCATCGGCAACGTCAGCTACCAAACTTCCGGCCTTTCTTGCCACCAGTATTACCTGGGAAAGACGAGAGTTTTTACAGGGCCCAGATGACGACGCTTCGAGACAAATCCAAGCACGGACTGTAGGGGAATCAGGTGCATGTCGTTGTGTTACTAACATTCTAGTAGTCGTTTATTTAACACTTTTAGAGTTTGGCGTATCCTCATCTCTTCACGGGTATATCATGTCACATTAACATTTTGTACATCTACTATACAGCTTTTAATTAATCTTAACAACATCGTGCAACAATGATCAGAGAGAAAGAAAGAAAGATTCTCTCAAAAATCGTTTAACATCATCCAAATATCGGGATCGGCAATTTCTTACAAGTCACAAAGACGATTTATAAACTTCTCATCGATTCAGAGATCATCTTCGAGTCTCTTATGACCATTGTTCATTAGTTCACTTGAATATTATTTTTTTTTTTAACGTAATTTAGAATAATCAGCACAACTTCAACCATTACCACGTCATATCTTGAAACAGACCGGAAATCATTCCTTGCCGATCACTAGCCGGTGAAAAAAAGACCTCTTATTGCACACCCAGTAATCATCATAGCATGATCTTTTTTTCAAAGTCACGTCATTACTTGAAGGCATTGAAATCAGTCATACAGCTTTGGATTTCTTTAAAATAATTTATTCGTTGTTAAATCGGTATTCAATTTGGAGATTTAAAGAAGTGTAATTGTGGTCCTCATCAAAGTCAAATTTTAAATTGTACAAAAACGTGGATATTATATTTTTTGCGGAATTATTTGTACTGATACATGTTTTCTGTTGCGATATTTTTAGGCTCTGGTAACGACGTATCGACGTTGTCAACGATGCCGATAACCAAACCAGAAGAAACTACTTCAGATTTATTGAAAAAAGTATCCGACACGCTTTCCGGGTCTTTACGGTCACCGGTACCACTGGATGGTGCCACTTCATCCTTGGCTAACAAGCAACAGACGGACTCACATTGCGCGGATAAACCGGGATCGGGAGACGGTAGAGTGAAGAGAGTTAATGAAGCTCGACAAATTTCGGAGGTAAACGAAAACCTGGTCGATACGAAATATAAAATGAACGACGAAAGGGGATCAATCGACCCAATCGATACGAACTTTCTCAATAATCGTCAACCACCGACCATCAAACACTCCCAACACTCGACCACATCCGATCATCAGCAAAACACCATTCCAAATGACGTATATCTCTCTTCTACCACAACCGATTGGGAGTATCTTCTACCCGAACCGCCAACCGCTTTCAGGGACACGAATGTTGTAGAAAATCGCGAAGTATTATCGTCGAAAATTCTTCTAGTTACTGAGGATATCGGAAAGTCGAAGGGGAGTGAGAATTCTAATGAAAAACCGGCATCGAAAACCCCCGAGAAGGCGAAATCCAAAGGAACCGAAATCGTTACGACAAACGGATCGCCTCTGGCCTCGAATCTTCGATCTGAAGATCCTGGGCGTCGGTCCAGAACCACTTCAGCCAGTTCTTCGGAGATCGGTAGTGAGTTGATTGATCGTTCCCGGTTATCTCGGACTGGTGTGAAGTCCTCCGTTGATTCAGATTCGAGAAGAGGATCGCAGGCGTCGTCAACGCCGACCGTTGCTCCGGTGGACAATACGCTGTCGAATTTTGTTATCACGACGTACTCGAGGCCGAAGAACGTCGATATATTGAATGAGATCGAGCGAAGGACTCGAGAGCCGGAGGTACAAACGAGCCGAAAAAATTCAGCCCAGACTGCAGCCGGGTCTGCAGACTCGCGAAAAAGCTCGACGGTTTTGCTGCACAAGGAAGTTATACTGCCGCAGAAATCTGCGCAGCCGGAAGTACTCGCGAAATATAACGACCTGCAGTCCTCGGAGAGGAGCGAAAATATTGATAACGATAATGATATGCGCAATACTTTGAACAGATCTAACATAAAAATATCTATTGCTACAAAACCGAGACCTCGGGGCGATTCGATCAACGAAAATCAACGCCCGAAACCCGTTTTTGTTAACATCGGTTCGGATGAGTCCTCAAATTCCAGGGAAGACATCAAGCCTGTTGAAGAGACCAGTCGAGAACCGGTCGCTGGAGGCAATAAGAAACTTTCACATTGGAGGGAAAATATTTTGAATAAACAGGAGACTCCTGTAGCAAACGAAAAGCAATTGCAGTCTTCACAGGTGCGTGGATTGTTTGTTTCATTTTTATTATTCATTTTATTATATTATTCTACAACAAGTACTGCAATTATTATTTCCACACAGTTTTCTCCTGCAGTCGGTTAAAATTCGATGATTTTTGATTTTTTGTTCAATTTGGAACGATTCTTTTTAGACCGTTTAATGTACAGGGAGATATATAAAACCGTTTTCTCGGCCAAAACATCGTTGTCTCAATTTATAGAATCGTTTATTTTCTTTTTTTTTTGTTTCATTAGTAAATTTTCTAGTACCTTTCGAAACGTTCAATCCTTTCAATTCAAACTCCCATTTACACATGGTCACACAACTCCAATGTACCCCATCAATAAGTACCTTAACTTTCTCTTTTAAGGGGGGCCTATGCAGACAAATATACCAATACTGTACTATAATTTGTATTTCAATATGTGATTTTCTTCAATTTACATCCACAAACGAGCTTGAAAAGTTTAAACTAAAGAACTTAAAATTTTAAGCTTCTGAAATATAATCAAAATGCTTCGAGGATATCAGGTTCTTGAATTCAAATTTTTTTGGCTCATTTGTAAATGTAATTTGAAGAGATTCAGGTAACTCTTTTCGATTTTGAAACTTAAATCCCACAGTACAAATTATATAATAATTATAATTATGATTATGTTATAATTAGAGCTGCAAATTTCATGATCTAATGAATGAACTAGACATTGGGGTCTGGCGGTCCCCACAAAATCCCATTTTATCTAGTTTTTACCCCAAATTCCAATTTCTCTGAAGACAATTCTCAATCTTAACTCACCGACTTCACATCAACCGAAATTCAGTATCAACAATTATACCATTTTTCCAGGTTTCAAGAAGCATTTTGCCACAGTTGGACAGTGCTCCCCGGAATTCTGACGATTCAAGCGTCACCGAAAAAGCTACTTCGATTCCCTCCGAGGAACCGATCAGGTATACAATTAGATCTAAAATTACATTCCTTATACTTCTTATCATACAGCCTGCTTCAGATTTTTCCCTTCGATCTGAGTAAACTCAACAAATTCCGTGATCGAATAATTTGTCATGATTTCACAGGGTGACAGCTCCTCTTCCTAACAACGACGTCGTGTCAATTGAGCCAAGCATACAGAAAAATTTGCCAATTTCATCGCCGAACGAACCGCTTGCAAAACGTTACACGTACGCTGGACCACCGGCTATTAATTTGGGCAGTTGGTCGGACAGATCTCGCACCACTCGTGTCCAAATAAAACCAGATAGTGACTACAAGGTTGAGAAGAATCGTACCCCCGAGACTGGAGGCCAGGAAACCCCATCGTTTAAGAAGGAAAATCATACAGCTGTGAGCAAAACTTTATTGAATACAACAACAGCGGTTAAAAATTTCCAGACCGTTTCTACGAGGTCTGAAAAAGAAATGGCCATTGATAACAGAGAAAAGAAAGAGCCTAACGAGCTGGCGAAGACTCTGATAGCCAGGACTACAGCGACTGGTTTTAAAAGGCCAGTTTCGATGATAGTTCAATCTTCAGGAACGATGTTCCGGTCAAAGAAAGAAGACGAGGAGATATCACAGAAAATTAACGGGGAAAAAGAAACGCAGAGACTTAATCTGCAGCGGGATCAAATATCTGTGAAAAAAGAAGACAAAGAAGGAGAAATCGATGATAGACCGAGAAATTTCAAAGAACTTAAAGAGGCCTTTGCCAAAGATCAGAATACGAATTTAATATCGATGCCAAAGTACGGAACCTACAGTCGAAGATCGGATGTTTCTACGACCAAGTCCACCGTTCGCAAGGAGAGCATGAATCTCTCATCGAACGTCGACAACGAAAACATATCACGCAAAGAACCCCAAGTGGAAAATTTGAGGATAAATAAACCCTCGGTTTCTGTTCAGGAGAAGAGAAACTTTGTCGTTATACCTCCGAGTAAAAATTGCAACGGAATTCAAGATGCTGTGAGAAAAACGAGTCGTGGAACTGTTATGCCCGTTGTTAAAGGGTTTAAGGTGGCTGTTACGGCCGAAGACGAGGCCACCTTCGTGCAGGAGAAACGTCCTGGCTATACTAGAGTTGCAATCGGGGATATTTCTAACGGAAATTATATCCCGACGCAAAACGGACTCCGAAAAACCGCCCAAATAAAATTAGATGATTTTGGTAGCGGTATACCGAAGCCTCCACCTACGATGCCCGTGATAACAGGCGTAACGTTGAAAAGCATTAATCATAAAAATTTGAGACCAAAGTCAATGCCTGCAGCTGAACCTCCGGATACGAGGAATCAGCTACTTGAATCTATAAGAAATTTTGGAGGACAGAATCAGCTGCGACGTGTAAGTATACGTTTATATTAAAGATTAATTAATGCATAACTTGTACGCAATACGTTTGATATACGTTAAGATTTGTAATATGTTTATTTCATTTTTAATATAGGCACCAAGGAGAAACACTAACATCGTACGTAATTAAACAAGCGTGTGAAAACGAAGCGATAATTATAATTTATTATACATATGTATAGTTTTGCTCAGATATTATTATTAATTAGATATTATGTGTATCAAAGATATTCAAAATAGCTGGATCATTTTGAATTCTTATTTTGATTATCCAAGTTTTGAAATAACGAATGTTAAAAAAAAAAAAAATTCTTTGGCTCCTTTTTTCTCTCGAATTCACAGTTAGTGGATTTATTTAACATCTCAGCTCAGAGTTATTGCGAGATATGTAGGGACAATAAACGTCTAATACTTTCGGGAAATTCATAGTTACGTACACGGAAATAAAAGTGCAATAGTTTTTTTTTATTTACTCGACTGTGAGATTTTGTGTTATACTACCTATATATATTTTTTTTCTTGACATAATTACATCATTCAACCTGATTATATTTCAGTAAAGTTTATATAATAAATTAAACGACTATTAATTTTCTTTCCGTGTGTATAAAAAAAAAATTAAAATTAAACAAAATAAAAATTTACTTTATATACATATAAATATAATATTCGAAAACGCGTGGTAATAAGATTCCACTATAGGTGCTATACTATACTGGTGTGTATATTTAGTCATGTTGTAGGATATACTTATGTGTGTACGTGTATTATATACTTAATTTTGAGAACGAGATTGAAAATAATAATTTCTATGATGACTGACATGAGAGAGAAATCGTATACACGCGTATTAAAATTATTATAAATAATATAATAAAGTTACATACATATTGTATACCTATATATATAAAGCGAAGGTAAGAATTATTTTCAATGATAAATTTAAAAAAAAAGTCGTTAATTAATATTCTAATTTCATTATGTGTGTGTGTATATAATATACCTGCGAAAAATAATCATTTTAATTATAGTTTATTTTAGTTCAACCAAAGCGTCGTTTTTTTCTGTTTTTTTTTTCTTTTTTTCTTTATTTCTGTATCTTTTTTTTTTTCTCTTTCTTTTTATCGTCAAAGATGAAGATGTGAAAATGATGAATATTAATGATATTATTTACCACTATACCTTTATATAGTATATGTATATTTATGCGTCATAATAACGTCATCAATAATAATAATATTACGCTATATCAATATGTATATTTTTATTTATGGTGAGCCGGTGATTTCTTCATTTTCAAACATCGAATATAAAATTTACCTACTTTACAATATATTTTCATGATATTCGAAACAATTTTGTTCCGGCAATATTATTTAATGAGAATTGATTTGATATTATAAAACTAGTTATTGCAGCTCATTGGTCCAAAGTGCCTCATATATCATAATATACGTCTATCTAATAATTTAACATTGTAACTAATTGATATATGGCTCATAAGCAGTACACCTCCCTTATTTTTTTTTCTTAAATCCGATCATTCTGACAAGATTGAGATAATATTATAATCATATCAGTTATCTTTTCATTCTTGTTATAAATAAATATGTTTTGTATGAAAATGTATTTATACATGGAAAAAAAGAATACGTGGGTTCTGTGTGTATATTTAGCCATTTTTCAAATTAATGATAATTATTATTGACTCAAGAACAGCTACTGCACCCTTAAGAATAAGAAAAAAAAAGCAAAGATTAAAACATATCCTCTGTAAATATGATAAAAACAAAAAAAAAAAAAAGTAAAGAAAAGAAAAGGAAACCTTATTATGTTAATACTGTATTTAATTTCAGCCTGTATACAACTAAAACTACAAGAAAGCACTTTATGTTATATCTATTTATGTATTAAGTTATAACTTATAACTGATAGTCATATTAAAGTTAATCAAAAATCAAATCTTCAGTCTTATACATATTCCTTTCCAAACGTATACACTTATTTATAAGAGAGTTGAGTTATGGATGTGAAAAGAAAAGCCGTGAAAGACACTTATCATGTAAACTATAATAACGTATTTATTTTATACAAAATTTTAGTATATAATTAACTTTTCCTTAATCCAGTTTAGTAGCTTTGTACATTATTGTCTCTTAAACAAAGAGATTAATTTTTTTCTTAATTATTACCTTATAAATATTATTACTTATTAATATCGTTTGCACATCGATACAATTTTTAACCTTCACTAGATATTAGTATTAGTAGTCAGGTATAGGTGTGTTGCAATTTCCATGCCAAAGTTTAACTTTAGCATCGCAACGAGAATAGTTTGAAAATACATCGGCGTATCCATGGTCTCGCCACCAGGTACACAACTGTCTATTCCAGCCGCAGTCAACCTTATGGATTAACTCAGGCCTCTCCATACCCAAAATCGTGTAAAAGTCTTGATCTCCTAAATGACCCTGTGAAATAAAATCAATATTATTACTAAGAAGGCAAATTATTACCCAAATAACAGCAGGAGTCTATTTCTTCGGATACTTTGAGTATATAGATGCTAAATCTTCGGAATATAAACAGAACATGACCAACAAGGGTCAGCATTCAGATCTATTTACCATTTTGCCATTTAAATAGAAAGAATTGTCTAACTCTGATAGAACAGATAATAGATTAGTGGTTTTCCTTCAAGTGTGGCTTCAGTTACTTAAATAAAATGTGATTTTTTGTCTACTAAATGGGTATGTCGATGTAAAATGTAAACCAAAGAGAACTTTTGAGTATTTCATATCGTTTGTGTACTCTCAATGAACAAGATAGTGAATTTTAAGCAATAAATGTCTCTCTACTGTGTGCCAATGTTCATTCCCGAAGGAGAGCCGATATGGAAGAAGATCAGAGTTGATAAGAGGTGAGCAGGAGATAAAACAATATTAGTTTTCGAAAAATTATCAAACCTTGAAGTAATATTTAGCGGTCATACGATCCACGCTGTCTTTACTAAGGATATTGTCGTACTCCAACGACTCTCTCAATTTTTTAAAATTAAAAAGAACCATGCCGCTGTTGAATCCTGGAAATCCGCCAAGATAGGCAGGTTCTCCGAACGTAGTATGCGGATTTTTACTTCTATACAAGTACAAAACATGCCGATAAACCGGCGTCAGTTCAGGAGTTAAACCGAAGAGCGATTCAGGACCGAATTTATCAAATTCTTTGAAAAGCTCCTTTATATCGGTTCTGAATTTTGTATCGGCGTCAAACATCGCAGCTTTGTTTTGATCCGATGGAGCTATTCTGTGCAATCCAAGAGACAGAAAGAACAACGCATCTGAATAATACGTTCCTGGATTACTGCTGAAGTGGGGAGACATCACTGATACTATATCCTCCAGTTCTGTTGCCAATACATGGACATCGTAATACCTCACCTGCAATAGGGTGAAATTTAGTTTAAAAAATCTGCAAAAAATTCGGCAATAGAGGGAAAAGTTGAAATATGTATGAGTAAAGCAGTTTTTTCAAGTGAAACTTTACATTGTGCAGCCGGTAAGCGTAAACTGAATCTTAGATGTGAGGAAAATGCGATGGGAAAGTGTTTATATTTATACATGTAAGTCTTAAGTCCTAAGTCTCAAAACTATGTAAATTATATATAGGGCATTCCTGGCTAAAGACAACGAAAATTATAGGGCGTTCCTTGCCAATGACAAAAAAAGTTTCTTTACTAAGTTCTGGCAGTTTGAAGAAATCGAACTGTTAGTCAATTTTTGAGACTTCTTGAAATGTTTTTAGTGGCAATATATTGATCAAATTTTCGAATTATTCAAACCAATCCTTTGAATCTGTTGTTGTCTCCTTTTTTGTCTCGAATCATATCTTCTGTAATTTTTGATATTATCTGAATCTATTCTCTGGTAAAAATTTCTACGAATATTTAAGAAATTTCGGAAATTTCATAATTTTTCATGAAAAAAATTGTTGTAGATTTTCGTAGTTTGTTTTTATCACAAGAAATCGTTGATTTCCATGGTGTATTATAAAAAATTATAAACTTTCGTAGTAATTAAAAAAAATTTGTTTCTTTGTGACGATCAAACTGGAGAAAAAAAAAAATGAAAATTTCTAATCAGAAACTACGAAATGTGGGAATTTTTTTAAAATATTTGTAGAAATTCGTAGAATTATTTTCACCAGGGGTTAGGCAGAGATAAAGGAGTATAAATGATTGATCAAATATTGAAATAATCAGAATATTAAATTATGTTTATACTTAGAGTGGCCACTACAACGTAATACCTAAAAATTAAGGTAGATTTTTCAAATCGTCAGTAAACCTGAAATTCACAAATAAAAATCGCACTCTTCACTTAAAAAATTGCACTTAACTGCTCAGTTTTCCAGAGTCATATCGAAAATGTCGTTATTTTTCAACTATAAATCTAATTTCAGTGTGTTTTGTTTCACACTTTTATCCATACATATACGACATGCACAGATTCATCCTTTTTTTTTGTATAAATGTTAGGAAACTTCAAGGTGTCTTACTTTCATGTGTTTTCCAGTCGTTGAAATCACCCCCTGTATCAACCCCTCGGCAATTTCTCTGCTATCGGTATCGCTGATAACGTGAAAGGCTAGTTTAACGGTGGATAATTTCAGTAGAGATTCTGTGAATATTTTAAACTTTCTTTTCATAGGAGAGTTTGACGTAACCTTCGTGAATATACACCATACATTATAAATCTCGACAGGTTCTTTATTAATCGCGGTAGAGTTGTGGTATGTGTCGTGAAGTACATGTCGATCGGATGAGGCTGCTAAGGAGGTTGAAATATTAATCTGCCTTGTATCATTTCGATGATAATTATTACGGTAGAAGTTTAAGGACGGTATATTTGGCGTTTGAAAACAGTAAAATAATATGAGAAATACGGCTAGAACTACCAGATTGACTAGTACTTTGTGTAACAAACGCATTTAATTATTTTAATCTTCATTTATCGTACGTATTTATGACGCGCAGATCACACGCCACTATTTCTAATCGATTATTCATTTATACAGATGGTTTTTTACACTTTTTCATTTCAGATTTTCTTCCGAAACGTGAGAACAAAAAATTCGTGACATTTAAAATAATTACGAAATTTTATCACTTGAACGAAAAACAAACATGTCCGCAGCTGTTTTACTACTGTTACCTTCTGTCACCGCCTCCCTCGATAATCGACTATCGAAGTATCGACTACGGGTCGCACCTCGAATCACCTCGAACTTCGATAGATTATGCGCTTGAATTCGAAATAAAGACTTTATATCTACTATTTTATTCTTACATTATCCTTTCAGGCTTTACTCGAGAACGGCTAGAGTTGGAAACAATGAATTTATATCATAATATCTGGTTATTTGTGGGAATTTTTGAACGAGAATAAATACAAAGTTTGTTAAATTTGAAAATCTTGCTAATTTCAAAACTTATTCGAAAAATTATACGATGCAATTGTGAAAAGGAAATGAAAGAAATCCAGTTTCGTTGTCAAATTATTCGGCAAAATTGGTTAAATTTAATTAAAAATGTCGTTAAACTTCTCGACTGATTTGGAGAAACTTAAGAAACAGATTCTCTTATAGTCTTTGTTAAGTTATGTAGTTTCTCATTTTCAGATCAGTCTTACAATTAGCTTCGATATTTGTATTCAATTTGTACTAACGAACCTTCATCGGTTACTTATCATCGGAAATAATCTTTTGTATAGTATATTAAATAGTTTCTTCATTCTAATTATCACTTTAATACAATATAAATGTATCTATCAGATGAATAATAAAATATTAATGTATGTATGGTGATAATTCTCCCGAATGGCACGAGATTCTAAGAATTATTTATACCTAGCTGTGATTGATGCCCTATGCTACGTCTTTCCTTGCACATTGTGAATTTTTCACTGCTGATATGCGACGTAATCACACTTACACATACATACCTGTATGATCTATCGAATCTACACCAACTGCCTTTATCCTTGTCTTTGTTTTCAATACTATTATGCACAAAGACTAACGTACCTAATGAGATTAAAACGTTATGCTTACATTAAATCGTTTGAGATTTTGAAAATCAGAATGACGGAATAGTAAACCGAATTGCACCTAATAAACAGAGACATATTAAGACGAAGTAGTGTATAAAAAGTAATTGAGCAAATAGATGTGTATCAATAGTTATCTTACGATTGGCAACAGTATTATAGATAAGATTATTATCGAGAGAAAGATATCTTTCATTTCGTTGTCGGTTTGCTGCGTTCCGACGGTCTTTCAGTATTGATAAATAATCAGGATACTGAATAAGTCCTCCTTGTTGGACGACTATTTAATTCTCCGTTATATACTATACTCAAGTAAATTTAACCAGAAGGATACTGCTGCAGCGGTCGACACCGCACGGTAAGATATCGTGTTAATATCACTTATGACAGATTTATTATACTCGTATAATCGACGGAACTGTAGATCAACAAATCACAAGCAACCTGCACTTCTGATTTCACTGTATGAAAATAGAAGAAAATGTGTTTCCGAAGATCTACTCAAATTGTTCTACTGGTTTTACACATCTCCTTTGCTGGCAATTATAGAACATACATATTTTTTTGTTATAAATAAGAGAAATGGTGTTTTGGGTAACGGAAATCTTGAAATGAACTATAAATTTAAATCATAAGTAAGTAGATCTTGTCAAACATATTTTTTCTGTATTGTACATTATTATACTGGAATATGCTGGGAACTATAATGTATAACGTTCAACTAGATGATCTGGAAAGTCTAAATCAGACTTAAACCATTTTTCGGTACCTGCAAAGAGACTTTTTCCAAATTTATCAAAATAATTGAAGATTTTTGATTACTATTGTTATCCCTGCCATATGGTCGTTTTTTTTCGGTAATCTATAGAAATGTATAGCGATTTTCTTCGATTGAAAAAACACTCGCGATCGAAAACCCTGATCCACGGTCAGTACAGCAACGAAAACCTGTATAACTAAAAAATAATGCATAGAGAAATGTATTCGCTTTAAGACACGACTATTTACGAACATATGTAACTGCCGACGTCACTGAAACTCTTGATAATGAATTGATATTGAATCAATTTGATAAGGTACAGAGGTATAGCACTAACTGCTGATAGCTGCACCGTCAATCTCTAAGATTAACCATATTTAGGTAGAGATTGACAGAATGCTAAAAATAATTTTCGCATTTGTGAACATTTTTTTTTTTTTTTTATTACATTATGTTTCATTCCGGCGCAAATCGGAATTCAAATTCCAGAATGACGTCAAAGTGGAAGTCAGTATTCAAGAGGCAAGTATCTCAGCCTGATCCTTCCTCGAGCACTCGTACTACCATCATCGAAAACCACGACGAGTCGAGTGCTATAATGCAGGAAATGAAGGAACTCCCTAAGGATTTTATCCTAGGCCCAGATTCCAGCGTTTCTAAATCCCCGTCGGTCCTTACCGCAAGCTACTCGATAGACGAAGCTCCAGCGACTTCGGGGTTCGGTAAAAAAGTCCCAAAGCGACGTAACAGGTTCAAAATCAAGGAATTCTTTCTCAGGAATCGCCAATTATAGTCCTGTAATCAGGCTGACTAAAAATAAATTTCAGGACCTCGCTGGGAGCCATTGAAGACCTACTTCAATGTCCAGTGTGTTACGAACGACTGCGATCACCGAGGATGATGCCTTGCCAGCACACATTTTGTTTAGAATGTTTGGAAACGCAGCTGGATTATCCGGATAACGAGGGTAGGCGATAATTAGACTAGAAAAGGAATTTGTGTTTACGTGTCTGTAGATTTTATTCCGAATTTCGTGAATCGGTTCTTTTAGGGAAAGTGATGAAATGCCCTTTGTGCAACTTGACGGTTGTCGAATGCGTTCCTCGGAACCTTCCGACTAATTTATACATCGAAAATCTTCTCCGTGTTATGCGTAACTCCGGAAGGGGTCTGGATCATCTGGAATTTTCAAGCCCCGTAGTCACCTTCGCGCCTTTTGGTGATCAGCCTGCTTCTCTGGTGCAAGGACCCACTTCGACAGTCGCTGTTCAGGAACCCCCGGTCCAGGATACGCGATGTGTAAAATGCGAGACCGCTTGCAACAGGGATAATAAATGCAAACATTGCAAACAGGTTGGAAAAGCTCTGAGCTTCTCTCTGCAAGAAAACAACAATTCACTCGTTGCGTAATTCTCGCTGCTTTTATCTCTATTTTTCAGATCTTTTGCAGCGTTTGCTGGGTCGCCCATATGGACGAGCTCAAGGAACAACTCGCCAACATAACGGAACAGCTAATCAATACGACAGATCGTTTTGAGTACAGGATCCAGAGCTACAAAGTAAGTAAATGATTTTATAGATGCAGTGAATGATTCGTAGATCTGATATCAAATTTGAGCAAAATCGGTCGAGGGATCTGGGCACGAGAGAAAAGAAGATGCGTTTTTTGAAACACTGTTACATAATATTTCGGTAACCGCTCGTACGATTTCGATAAAATTTTTTTGGTTCGTACTTCTCGAAGCATCAAGCTTTTTGGTGAAGTTCAGCACAATTTAAAAATCAAATTTGGGAAGAGTAGCGGTTCGAAATTTCATTGCGGCATAACTCGACACGTTTTTTAATCATTTGAAAAAATCGTATCAGCCAAAGAGTTCGACAATTTCGAAATTTGATATAGAAATAGTAAAAGTTTGCTTGTTTTTTGAGTCTTCGCGACAACTTTTACCAAAGTTTTGCCAAAGCTCGTATATTCCGGCAAAAGGACGTTAATCTAGTTACGACAAAATATATTTCGCAGACCCGAGTGGACGAATTGATAAACTACATAGATCGAGACATCGAATCACGAATTAGTGAGCTGCGTGAAGAGCGTGAAGAAAGAATAAAACGGGCTCAAGAATCGGCGACGAAAGGCGAGCGTCTCGCCGACGATTTGAAAGGGAAGATAATCAAGGCCCAGGACGAAGTCATCGCCCATCAAAACTTCAAGTTCGACACCCTAGCTGACAATCACGAAAAGGTCCGCCCATTTACTATCGCTATCCACACGCACACGTACATACACATAATATTACATACACCCATGTACTTCGATATATGAAGCGCAAGCGCGGTCACCAATATCCTTTGGAGGAACCGCAGGTACACGGTTCTGACTTTATTGATCACCGGAAAACGCCGCGAGATGTTTTATACGTGTATATATTGTATATTTGTACATACTTCGTTGGTATATACGTTTCATACCTGTTCAGATACATGCATACATATATAATACGTGGATATTATACATATATACACAAAACAGCGGAGAGTCGAATCTCTTCGTTTACAGCCACGGCTACGCCTCTCCAGCATCCTTTAGCGGGTGGCGATCGTTCGGTTGCGTCTGGCGATGACAGGCCATTACTACTGTGTGCAGAGGGACGCGCGAAAGCTGGCGATGGCAGGCAGCCAGGCAGGCATTCAGGCAGACGGACCAGACCAAGCCAAACCAAAGCCAAACTACCCTATACAGACATTTCAAAGATATTTTAAACGCTCCTCATCCCGCGCTAAGCCCCGGTATTTTATAATGGGTATTAATATTCCATGACTAAAGGCTTACACAACAAATACGAGAAACGTTTAGTCCTGGGCTCGATCCTCGTACAGATAGTAAAAAAACTCGCGGAATTATGGGAGGATTTAGGTTCAAGTCGATGAAACAGAGACTTAAGTAGAGAATTTCTGAATTTGAATCAGAATTGAGCTTCAGTTCGAGGCTAGAAATGTCTTCTTTCTTCTCTGAAGGTCTCACAATCTCGAGTTTAAATCACTGCCTCCCTTTTAACTGTGAGCTTCATTTGGGGAAAGCACACGATGTGGTTGCAGTACACAAACCGAAACATCAATAAACAAAAGTGGATTTGTAAATTTCGATTTACACAGATTTTGGATCAACTTGAACTGATCTTTACACAATATTGAAAAATTTTAATTGCAGACTCACACAGTTTTAGAGTTTACCAATCTTTAAAACAAACTGCAAAGAACGCTTCAAGTGATAAAAAATGACTCCGAATCGTATCCTTATTCAGAAATTTATGCACAATGAAAATATCTGTACCGCAAGCTCGTGTGATTCTGTTGCGCTGACAGCGTGTGAGCTTTTTAACTTTATACCTTGTACCTGAAACTGGCATCGATATTGAATTCTAAATTCGTGCAGTTTATGATTGTAGATATCACATGAATATGTTCTAAGAATATAACGTGCTTGTGTATACGCTGTACAGTATCTGCGGTATATACCTATATGTATAGGTATAGGTATAACTCGGCGAATAAAAGCTCTGAGAGAATTATATCACGGGATTCCGTAACAAATCAATTTTCCTCTGCCCTCGGAGTATATACCTAGTTTCGGCACGCCTTCTTCTCCTCGTAGGCCACACCCAATTCTGTTTCCCCTGAAAGCTCACCAGCAGAAGCTCGAGCTACAATAATTCACGTCACTAGCACACCTCTTGCACACAAACTCTAACAATCGATAGACACACGTACACAAGCAAAACCCGGAGTTAACTTTGCTGAACGAATCGCGGGTGGCATAAGTACACAGATATAGTAATATATAGGGAATGTATGTGTATATGAGGTGTTCCACCCCGTTTCGAACGATCGAAAAGTTGATCGATTCCAAAAAAATTATAATTTTGTTTCATCACACAAATATATCGAAAGAATTTATGTGAATTTTTTCAGAATTTTTGGATCGCATTTTTTGAGTTTTTCCAAATTCCAAGTTTTTTTAACGAATCTCCGTATCTCAAAAGTATAAGATCGTACAAGAAAATTCATGAGACAAAAAAGTTACAGTTTTGAATCAACTTTCTGAAAATTTTTTTTTTTGGGAATTTCTCGAATCTCAAAAATACCAATTTTTATCAAAAATACACAAAAATATTGTTTTTCAACCAATATGTTACTTTTGATTTACCTCAAAAATTCACAGTAAACACTCTCAAGTGTTTACAGCAACCATAAATTTGTTTTAAGATGGTTGGCTTAATCGTTTGGAAATTATATTTTTTTTTTCGACAAAAGAAACAGAATTAATAGCGCAAGGATTCCAAGCGATCGAGCTAACCATCTCAAAAAATATATATGATTGCTGTAAACGCTTGAGAGTATTTTCTGTAAATTTTTGAGGCAAATCAAAGGTGACATATTGGTTGAAAAAAAATATTTTTGTGTATTTTTGATAAAAATTGGTATTTTTGGGAATCGAGAAATTCACAAAAAATTTTATTTCAGAAAGTTGATTCGAAACTGCATCTTTTTTTGTCTTATACATTTTCTTGTATGATCTTATACTTTTGAGATACGGAGGTTCGTAGAAAAAAGTTGGAATTTGGAAAAACTCGAAAAATTCGATCCAAAAATTCTGAAGAAATTCACATAAATTCTTTGGATATTTTTTGTGTTATGAGACAAAATTATGATTTTTTGGGGATTGGTCAACTTTTCGACCCTTCGCAACGAATTTGCCATCAGAATTTCGTGAAATAATTTTTTTGGTGCTTGCAAAAGAATTCCAGCAATTGGATCGCAGCTTACACATACCAAAGCTGCACTCTCTGATCTTTTTTAACCCAAAAACAGTTTGACATGGCTTCATCAATGTCTGCAAATAGTGAAGCCCTGTATAATGCAGGTCGACATGAAAATTCAAGATCTGTTTAGTTCATTGATTTCAATCATTGCAAAGTCTCTTTAAATTGACCTACAATCAGTTTTGTATAGTGAAAAGAAATGCGAGGAGAAAATAATTTTTTCTAATTCTAGTTTCATTTGAGACGATTTTTGTCATGGTATCTGTGAACTGTTGTGTCACACGAGGAAATGTTACAGATTTTATCGTCCCTCTTAAACGTCCTCTTGTTCGTGTAATTTTTTCTTTCAGTCCTATTACAGATCTGCCCAGAAACGCGATAAGGGTTAATTATTTGTATACATGATTGAAAGCAGTATAGAAAATCGGGGGTGGTATACTGGATGCAGTGACGACGCTTACGATTAGCCCGGGACCGTCCCGACCGGGACGGTTATGCCCCCAAATTAGCCACAGTGACATATTGCGTCGAGGACCCCACTTATTTAAGCTCGCGATGGGGGGCGCCTGGGAAAATGAACTGACCTGTAACTAACTCGTCTGTCGTTTGGCTTCTAATACGTATGTTTTTACCCCCGTCCATAGCCAGCTCAACAACCAGCTTTTCTACCCTTTAAACGATTTCTTGTTCGAGTGCTCTTTCACGGTTATTTTAAAACTGAAAACTCAACGAAGAGGAGTCCGCAGATTAATAAATAAATAAAAATGATCACTCGAATCCATCGAAGATCGTATTTAGCCGAGAAAATTTTCTGTCTTCTCAGATCCCCGGATTTCGTTCAATCGAATGAATTGCACGGGTCGTCGTAAGATAAAGCGCAGCAAATACTTGAAGCTTCTTCATGAAAAAAAAAAATCGGCAGATATTACAGTCCGTGGTATAGTTTGTTTGGAATCAGGTTTACAAGCGATAAAAATCGTGCGAGTCGAATTGCGAACCATCGTACCTTGAGCACTAACGATTCGTATAACTTATACAGAAATGTAGGTATATGGGTATAATATATATCTCCGTTCATCTGCAATGCAAGTGACACGTACGCTGGTTATGAAGGGATGAACCGCATGCGTTTCGAGTGCGTTGATGCGGCACTAAATTGCGGGCAATCGAGGACAGAGAAGATCCGCGTGTTCCCTAGTGTTGTTCCCGGCCGGGAGAACCGAGTCGCGTGGCAGCGCGTGCGTCGGTAGGGACCAAGGGCGTCCATCTCGTTCTGGTCTTGTGCTGCAGGGTGGATTCGTGGGCCGAAAACTTATACAACCGGGCCTACGGGCTGCACGTGTACCAGAAATAGGCTTGACGGTGGTTTGCTTTCGTTTTGCCTTCTTCCATATATACCTACACGTACATACATGCGGACCAACCGACTTTACACAATCCTACACAATCACGTGTCCCGATTTTCTCTACCAAACAATAAAATAACTGACTCGTTTACACTGCAACGCCGATTCTTACGAATAAAAGCTCTCGAAATACTCCCGAAGAAGTTTTATAATTACCATTTCGATTGGGCTTTATTACAACAGGTTGCCATGAGTCCAATTTACCCCAAATGCTTGAAAGATATGAGGAAAATGTCCGAAACTTTCTGAAGCACCTTAACATTTTTTCTTTTTTGACAATGTGCACTGGGACAGTCAGTTTTTTACCGGGAATATCTGCGCAGGTGAAGACGTTTTTATCCCTTCATCGAAGGGCGAGTGACTTAATGGCAGCAGTAGCACTTTGGGAGCCAGAGCTGACCGATTCGCTGGACGAACAAGATGAGAAGCAGAGGCTAGATTTTGCATCGAACGAGGAGAGTGCTTGGTTTTATTACAGGTCTGTATATCTGGCACGAAAAATCACGAGTCCCGCTTCTATTTCAAGGATTTCTTCAAATATCTTAAGAGTTTTACCAATGTCGAAAGACTGGAGAATTTTGTGTGATCGGTAACGATAAGACCGTCATTTTTCTAGCGAAAATTGCCTAATCCCATCACACCCTCATCATCAAATTCATACTCTGATGAAACCCATAATAACGTTCAATTTTTACGGTATATATAAAAATTCAGAAGCAAGGTTTTCGCACCGCGAATCGTTGCCAATCGCGAAATAGTCCAGAGACCGTCCGGCATCGCCATGGACCCCTGGAAGAAACATCTTCTAATAGCGTGTCCAGGAACTCGTCAAGTCTTGGTCCTTGACAAGAAGTACCGAGTACACAGGCGAATTCAACATCGAGATATGATGTCGCCACAGGGTGTCGCCTTCGTGGAGGACTTTGAGGAGATATTCGTAACCGGTACGTGATCATTTCCGGTACAAAAGGGGCCGAAATTTTCTCCTCTGTTGACCTTTGGATATAAAAAAATCCTAATGTTTATGTAAAATAGACAAATGGAAGCACTGCATCCATGTCTTCAACCGTAAGGGGGAACTCCTTCGACAAATTTGTTCGAAAGGCCAGGGCGACGGTCAGCTCCGGAGCCCGGAAGGAATCGCTACCCATCCGACGCGGAATCTACTCTACGTCGCTGACACTGGAAATGACAGAATTCAAATCTTGACACCCGATGGTGCGACTTATGGGGTTATCGGACCCGTGGGAAAACCAGAGACCACTGTGACCTCGAGCGGAATTACTGTGACAACGAATTCTACTCACTTGAACCAACCCACCGCCGTCGCAGTTTCAGAATCGATGACCGTGGTTGCGGATTGTGCTAATCACAAGATAAAGGTAAACCGAAAAGAAGATTGCTCACCCATGTTTCTGAGCTAATTTCGTCATATTTGTGCAAATTGTTTCCCAGATGTTTGATCATGATGGAAATTTGCTGCGCACTATTGGGTCTCCAGGATCTCATAAAGGATTGCTCAGGTTTGTTTGAAAGGTGGCGTAGAGAGTCTAGTAGAACAGTTGTTACTTGAAGCTTCGTTTTCTTTTTCCCTGCAGATCTCCTGAGACAGTGACCGTGGATTTGAAGGGAAACGTGATCGTAGGTGACTCTGGTAACGCGAGGATCCAGGTATTTTCACCCAAAGGTGAACTCCTGCGAGTATTGGGGTCCAAGGGGACCAAGGAAGGCCAGTTCGGATGGGTATCCGGGATTTTGATTAAGGATAACTTGGAGATCATTGTGGCGGACAGCAAGAATTACACCGTGCAGATATTCTGATAACTGGAATGAATTATTACTGTGTAGGTATATATGGGGCATTTCTGGCCATTTTGGCCTCGCCATCACCCTCACGGTCTTAATTTTTGTTTTTCTGTCCTGTGTTGCAGGGAATCACGAAGAACGAGATTTGCTAAGGTTTCGATCTAAAAAGCTAAGTTTGGTAACATGTATAATCGCTCAAATATCAAAATTAACGACAATCGATTGCATCACAGTAAATTTTCTGTCAAGACACAAAAAAATTGTTAACTCAGAGTGACGACGGGTGTGCCTTTAGTTTCGGAGATAGATGCAGATAAATTCAAAGAAATCTAAACAAAATTAGACTCATCTTATCCTGGGACTTTGAAAATTCATTCTCACGCTCAATGAATGATTACGTATTTTGAAAATCCCTTAAATGGAAGAACAAGAACTCGATTTTCTTTATTCCTTTTTTGAAATTCATTTGCTTTTTTCACCTCAACCAACTTCACGCCCATCTCTGCTGAAAATTCGACAGTTTTTTTATTTTTTTTTCGCAGGGAATTTACTGTGTAAATTTCGTCCAAATTTTTATCTCGATATTCCAGCTATTACTGGCGGACTTATTTTATTTTATATCAAAAACTTTGCAAATCGGGTCTTTTTTTGCGACACTCTAGAAAATCTTATAAATGCACGAGAAAAAAAAATTGATAACTGTGAAGGTTTCCAATCGAAAATGGGACATGTCCAGGTCGGAATGGCCTGGAATGCGGCACGCAAACGCCTCGATGCTCAACGAAGATTGTTTTATCGAAACTATTCTGCCATATCTATTTTATCTAATCTTTATAATTATATTTGTACATCATTTCAAGATATAATATCCATTAGCGTTCTTATAATAATCTTTTAATTAATCATATAATTGTTATATAGATTTAGAATTTTAATTATTATTATATACTATATTCGTAATATACTATAGGTACAAATTTTTAATATATCTGTATAATATGTATCATTGCAGTATATTTGTATAAGTATAAAATAGAGTTTAACAAAAATTCGTTTCTGCAGGTCATTTGAACGTGACAATTTATTCAGCATAATTTTTTCGATCGTCAATCGTGCAGCGAAAAAAAAAAAAAAAAAGATCGTTGATATGTTGTTCATGGTTTCGGTTCTCGTGTTTGCCTTTCCCGCAAATCGTAAACCGCGTATACATTATACCTACCTACCTACCTTATACCGATCACGAGTGATATAAGCGAGTAAATAGATTTCCGTGAATCCCGCGTGTCCGTGCAACCACTCGTGTAACCTCGTAAGCATATTTGACCAATAAATAATTTGGCAAACAAATTGATCCCCAACGACTATAAACAGATACTTAGGGGCACGCGCCCGGCGAGAGTTACCCGGAGGCAAAAGTATCGAGGTATAGAAGTCCTGCTAAAACTAACCCCGGTCGTGAACTAGGGAGCTGAAATTTGGACTAAAGTTAACCCGCAACCCGGGGAACCCCGACTGTGAGAACTTGAGAGGGGCCCGCGGCGTGAAATCTCTATTACCCGGGTGACGGACACGGGGACCATGGACATGTAAGCGTGTGTGTGTGTATAATTGTACAGGGGTCCTTGCAAACTAGCCTCCGCCCCCGGTTAAGCGTAGGATATTATATGCATGTATGTGGGCAAATACGTGTACATGTGCACAATGTATGAACACATTGATGTGTTTATATATTTTGTGTGTATTGAGGTAGAGGAATTCACCTATTAGCGGGTATAATCGTGATTTAAAAACTATTTTTCGGGCAACTGTAGATATATTGTAACTCGTGGTTGAAGGATTTTCAATAAGGAATGCGAGTAAAAAAAGGAGCCGGGTTTAAATGGAGAATTTTGAAAGTTCCGAACGGTCAAAATTACGAATTCATTTATAACGATTTCGAATTCTCAGAACCGTCAAAAAGTTCGGGATATTAAAATACGGAAAAACCGAAACGCAGACAGCTCGATGCTCGGAAAGTCCAAAGCTCCAGAAGTCAAAGAATCCGAAAATTTAATCGAGGGGCATGACGCTCCATGCGTGCTTCAAAATGAAATTTTAAGTTTCGGAGTTTTGGCTTTTCGAAAGGCCAGGAAAAATTTGCTAGCCAAAATCCACAATCGTTACATACTCGTGTTCATATACATGTTCGCTTTATATTGCAACACAAATATACATACCTACCTACATTCTACATACCGCATTCGGTCCCGTTAAAATTTTAGAAATAAAGGTCCTGCAGCGACCCGTCGCCTTGGCACCCGTCGGTCACGTGTCGTCACTCGTCGTACGTCACGCGGTTGTATGCATATAGTACACGGGGTTGTATGGTGCACCGTGTGCTTGTAGCTTGTATCCACATATGTATACAGATCGCCCCATTTCGAGGGTCACACAGTCGGATACTTTATCATCAAAGTTTTTGCGCAGCTGGAAGCAAAATTTTTTTAAATAAAATAGACAAGTATCTATATTTGTTAAAGATGCAGGATGGCTGAATTATATTTTTTCTGAATACTTAATTTCTATAAAAAGCATTAATTTCGGTCTAAGCATCACGAATCGGAATAGAAATTTTAGTTTCATCATCTAACACCTCAATTCCTTCGTTCTTCAGTTCTCCAGACAGAAATATAATTCCGTTTTCGTATAGAATTATTCCCTACGTGAGGATCCGTGAATGAAAATCAGAATCAGCACTTGAAATTGATCGGCGTCTCTACATTCTAATAAATTTTCAAATTCTACTCACAGCCTAAAAAGTCTGCAAAAAATCAACTCGATAATGATGGCGATTATATTTTAAAATTGGAATTCATTCGACAATCAGTTCACTAAACGTTTTACTAAAGATCGAGGAGCCATAAGTCGAAGCCTTTCTCTGAATTCTAGGATCTAGAAGTCCGAACTGGAATTTCAAAAGGCTAGTTCGTGTCTAAATTTTGCTCAAGGCAGCTGACCTAACTCTCACTTTTAAATGCAAATCAAAATTTCATTACACGTACTGCAATCCACCCCTCAAATTCTTGTCTGCATCGTCAAATCTTCATTAAGAACTTGTAGAATGAAACTGGAATTTCTATTCCGACTTGGGGTCCACGTCACATAGACTTACCGAAATATTCGTACGAGTACGTTAAGGGGACCAGTACAGCTTGGTTTGGGAAATTTGGAGTACTCCAAAATGTATTTATTTGTCAGCCAAAGTTTATTTCACATTAAAAAAATTTTTTTTCGAAAAACTTTGTCGTAATTTTCAGGCACATCGTTGGTCCAATTCAACCTCTCAAGGTCTTGCTTTCTTCAGACAGCAATTCTACATCTTATGGACGTGGGGATCGGTGAAAAAAAATTCATGTGAAAAGTTACGGTCAATTATCCAAAATTTCCAATATTTAGGCCACTAATTTGCGAATAACTTGGCCAATACGAAATCGTAAAAAAATTCCCTCGTTCACACGACGAGGATTTCTTTTCTGAACAAAATGAGCCCTCAACGACCTTAATCGGAACAACGATGTGCCTAAAACCTTACGACAAAGGTTTTCAAAGAAAAATTTTTTTTGACGTGAAATAATCTTTGGCTGATAAATAAATGCATTTTGGAGTACTCCGAATTTCAAAAACCAAGCTGTACCGGTTCCCTTGATGGAAGCGTCAAGTTGAACTCTACCGCATGAATAAATAATCGACGTACCAGTACAAGGTGTACCTATTGTTCAGTCGACTCCAGTCGCACGGTTCACGTATTCTGCACCATTTACAATAATTTTGACTCATTGTCAGTTTAACATCTTGACTATAATTCCGCACATCATCGGAGAAACACATTCCGCCAGGAATACGTAATTTTTACCTGAATCCTTCCTTTACCTTGATCTCATATATCCAGCACAATAAACCACAAAAGTATACTGATCGACTTTGTCAATTATACAAAGGGTTTCCGAGAGAGAGTCTACGTACTATACCCGTTCATCGAATAAATACGACGTGCACTTCTTTCTGTATAGACCGTATATAGTCCATTGTGATCGTATTAACACCTTGTATAATTGCACGCACCGCATTTTATTGTGCGTTCCGGTCGCGCGTACGGCTACGAGCCTACCTATCAGCCTAATTTGAATATTGGCCCATTCACGAGGCACACGTATAATGTGTACGTAACTGTGGTGGGTATGTATGTACCCGTTCATGAATCCTACCATCTAACAAACCTTCGCCAGAGGAAAGACCAATATTTAAGCTGCGTGCGGTTGGCGGCCTCAATTCCATTCAAGATCCTTTCAATGGAACTCGGTTTAACGCCACCGTATATACATACATGCATACATAAATCTGTACATCATACATGTAGGTACAATATACCACCAACGAAGTATAATTTTCTCAGGCTGTCATTCCGACCTTCGTTAAATATAATCGTCCGTTCGCGGACTCGATCCAACCCTTGTCTCCCATATCACTATCAGTAGACACGATTCTCCATGGACATCGAGAGTCTGGTTATTACAGAAAAACTCGCGGAGTTGGTTTCGAAGCAGAATCAAAAATGCTGAAAAAGTTATTCAAAAGAGCCAAGGAAAACTGAAAATCTGAAACAACCCCTCGTCAAAAATTGCCAAAATCCAGACATCGGAATTAGGGTCTTGATGACTGATCATCCTGACCCAATCTCTGGACCATTTGCTTAAATGCCGTTGTACAAATACCGCCGATGAATCAGATGATATTATCAAGTGAATAAATGCAGGTATTATCTATGTATTTGCTGTGCGTAGATGTGCTCAAATGGGGAAATGCCTGCGCAGCCAAGAAAAAAGGATCTGGCTAGTCTGACTTATGATGAGAATACGTGTACAGGCACGTTACACCCACACCCTCAAGCTGCAGCACATTTACATGCAAACATGTACTTCTTCAGGGATCCCAGTCTGCAGTTTATCGCTTATAGTAGCTATAGGTATATCGTAAACGACTGATCGTATCATATATAGAAAACCTCTAAACCCAAGCCAATGACAGAGCTCGGGGTTAATAATTTTGGGGTCTCCGGAATGGGGATTGGTTGACCCGTGGAGGGTGAAGGCTGAAAGCTCCGCCCGTGGATCGTCGCCTGGTATCGATCACCCCCGCGCGATATCATTTAGCGTGGTGTATATAAGGGTGACTCCCAAGGGAGCCCGGCGATAGTCGTACTTTAATCCTCCGGGACGGGAAGATAGACTGCGCAAGCTTCCTGGACCGCTGTTAGTAATCGGTTATTTTGCTGTGAATTTTTGTATTATTTGGTACCGGAAGTGGGACTGGTACCGGGACCAGGACTAGGAGTAAAAACAGGAGTTTAATTACCACATTTGTAATCGTGTACGTAGACCGGGACCGAGTCCGGATTGTCAGGACGACGTGAACGTCCGAGGTAGTCGGATTCCGCGGTACAAAACGGACAGGGCAAAAACGTGGTGAACTAATTATGTCGTCTCACCCGGGAAGAAATCAGTACGACTACGAGGAGAGGAGCCAGAGACTTCGGCATCGGACTGGAGGCGCGACTACCAGAGGACCTGCAGACTCCACCGTCGCTTGTTCTAGGTAATTATAGGTTTCACCTATATTTACCCTGTCATTTTTCAACCGTAATTATATTTCTTACGTCGGAGAATGAAGCTCGAAATTATGTCTAAACGAAATAATGTAATGTGTATAAATCGCGAATGGAATGGAGACTCGCAAGCTATGGTCTACAGACCACATTGTCATGCATTTTTACATTGATCCCTGTTCAAGATATAATCGGAAACGAATTGAGAAAAATTTCAGAAATAAACTATGCAGAATGAGCAGTCCGAAGGGACTGTACTCAACAGGCACTCACGATTTATCGGTATCATAAGTATCGAGTTAATACTAGAGGATAAAAAATAGCGATATTTATTTTTGTAGGTAAACAATCAGAATAGATGTCATATCCTAAGATTTCTTGCCAGGGGCCCAATCCCTAACTGAAATTAGAGTAACGCTCCAAAAGACTAGAGTTTTGGGTCAGTGCAATAGGCTCGGGCAGTCCGGACGGACAAAAAACCCTGAAAAATGATGAATCTTTGTAGGTAAACGATCAGACTAGATAGAAAATCATAAGTTTTTTTGCTAAGAGCATAATCCTCAATTGAAATGAGAGTTATGCTCCAAAAGACAAGAGATTTAGGTTGGCGCAGTAGTGTCGACCGGTCCGGACAGACAAAAATCGTCCTTAGGAAGGTAAATTCATAGGGCACTCTAGGGATATCCTTCGTATATAAAATGAGTGCCTAACTAGCTGGAACTTCATATTACAAATCAGTATGTTCTACATCTGATAGAAACCCTGCTGGGTAGCATCGATAATTTAAGATTCCGATACTTCAGTTTCCCATATTCTTAGATCGCGAAGGAGTATGTGAATTACAATCCTAATCTTGCTATCAGTGCCCCAATGACGCGGGACACTTATGAGTTCTTCACATAGCTGTCCGTCGATCCGTGAAATAATTTTTTGAAGAAAGTCGACCGATTTGAATGCAATTTGCTACAGAAATACTTTGAATAATGTGTAGATACGATTTTGAATTCGAGCAAACGTCATCGAGAAATTTGGCAAGGGGAGGACAAAATTCAAAGAATGTTTTATTGCTTTTTTTTCTTATTGCGCGATTTGAATAAAATTTGGTTGGTTGATACTCACCAAGGCATCGAGCTTTTTGCCCAAATGTAACAAAATTTGGACATGAAATGTGGGAGGGGTTGCAGTTTAAAATTTCGTTACAGCATGTAGCCCGACAACCGTTGCACCGATTTCATTCGTTGAAATTGACTATAAAGTCGCGTTTTACCGGATAGGCAGAATATCTCAATACAGAATCTTGCCAAGCGATAAATTACACCTATAACTTTCTTGGTCCACGTTTTTTAAGTGTTCGAAAAAATGGTTAGAAATAAGAATTTTTGCACACATTCAGAATCCTGATTACAACGAGACTTTCTGGTTTTTTTTCTTCCTATTATAGTTCTCAGTACTATGTGAGCCCGAACAGTGATATCAGTGAGGAGGACCTGTCCGAGCTTCCTTCCTGCGTTTACGCCGGACGATCGTCGTCCCAGCAGCAGCAGCAGCAGCAGCAGCAACAGCAGCAACAACAGCAACAACAGCAACAGCAGCAACAACACGTTGTTCACACTGGCCAAGGACATCAGCAACACACGCATCCACATTCCCATACACATTCACCTTTGCATTATCACATGCCGGTGCAATCCAGCGCAGGTAAGCGTGCGAATCGTACTTTTTCTTTACTTATCTTTACTTTTCTGCCTCTGATTTTATTCTCTTGTAAAAATCCAGTCGACAAAGCTGCAATTGCTGCCTTTGGATTCGAAAATAACAAAGACGTGATAAAACTCTGTACGTTATATGGTGTTCAGCTATTCGTGAACCCGTGAACTGCAGTATCCTGAATATTTATTAAATTGCAAAATTCCGCAAACAAAAACCGAGCTTTTTTATATATTCATCGCCATTTCATAGACCACAACGAAACGGAGATGAACGGTATAGCCGGCATGAACGGAATGAACGGAATGAGCTCAATGAACGGCGGCGTCGAAGAGGGCTACTACCCCAACGGCAGTCCGTACAGGATTCAGAGGCACGCGGCCAACATACGGGAACGAAAGCGGATGCTCAGGTGAGAAAATCTAGCAACCTGTGGGTGTAATTCCTCTTCCCTCGTTTCGCATTTTCTTCATTCTTTCTATTCATGACATTTCGGCGATTTTGGTTTTCTCAAATTGTTTTTCGCATCGCGTATTTTTCTTAGCTATTTGAACGACTTGGGCGAGACCCGGAACATGCAGACTTAATACTTTCTTGTCTTCTCTTTATTCCTGCACTTTCACTTCTCTCCATTTCCATTTTTCTTATCAATAAAAAAAAGAGAACGACTTCTAAGTGTGATTGCGATTTTTAGCAGCATCAACTCGGCTTTCGACGAGCTGAGAGTTCACGTGCCAACGTTTCCATACGAGAAAAGGCTCTCGAAAATCGACACCCTACGTCTGGCAATTGCCTACATAGCTCTTCTCAGAGAAGTCTTGGCTGCCAGATTGGACCCTCTTACCTACGTGGAGCGATGCCTTCGAGGCGAGATCAGCGGTGAACGTGCCGAATGGAACACCAGCGGTATGAAAATATATCATTAATATAAAATTGAAATTAATTTTGAAGCTGCTAATAAGAAACAAAACCGTAAAAACAATTTTTCAATAGCTTTTCTTAATCCGTGGTCAAATCTTTCCAGATTTAACCGCGCGACTTTCTTGGATAAACTGGGAAAACTTAGGCGTGAATCCAAATCGACGTTCGGTGCTTACGACGTTGGCGCTTACGGCAGATAATATGAATTAAAAAATTCGTACAGTGGTATATATAATACTGCGATGATTCTTCTTCCATGTAAATATTTTCGATGTATGTATATTTACATACACTATACATACATATATATATATATATTAAATTATACATACACGCTTATATTATAAACGCACCGCTATACATATACGAGTAATCGAAAAATATCATAAAATATGTTACGTATTTAAACAATATGTATAGTATTCAGGCTACGTGCAATATTAACATGTTCATGTATGTTCACTCATGTATAGAATTTATTGAAGAAGAAAAGAGAAATCATAATCACACATACATGTAAATTACAAGGGCGATTACTAGTAGAAACATATACATACCCGTGTAGGTTTATTAGACATAGCTGCGACATTTGTGCTATTCTAAATTGATTAAATAAAAGATGAATTCAATAAACGGTATATGTCTTATCAAATTTAAGCACCTTGAACTGATCTGCAATTCAGCAGAGATAATCACAATTTTTTTTCTAATCAGAATTTCAAATTCTAAACCCTAGAAAAAATACTCAAAAGATTATAATTCTATAAAATATTCAAACGCGAGTGTTTCCTATTATAAATGCAACAAAGTATTGCAGCTCGGATTCCGGAATTGTGTTCCGAAAATTCGCAAAATACAATACAATTCCATGGAAAAAAGATAGAGGGCTCTATATGTCTGATCAGCTATACGTGATATATCACATGGGAGGCAATGGAATCGTAAAAACAATGGACAAGTGCTTCGATGACGGTTTATTCGGTTTTGGTTACACTTCGTGGCTGGTAACAAGTATCTGTTCAAATAATCGCTCAGTGGCAACTGGCAGTTTATTTCGCTCAAGTTATCTCTTAGAATTGGGGTGGATATAACGAAAGCAATCGAATATCTGCCAGTGAAATTAATCAGGTATTATTCATGTCTAAATTTGTACAATAATTTGACCAATATTTCGGGCCATCTTGTTTCACCATAAATACATACGGCGTATATAGCCAATTTGAAATATTTTATACAGCTTTAAGCTTCTGGCGAAATTCTGTTCCTCTATTCAATTTTCTTCTATTTTGTTCGATTTTCAGTAGCCATTTAACCTCATAAATTCTAAAAATTTTTATCGAAACAAAAGAGCGGACGCAGACTACTCTGTGCAGTTGTTCTTTAAATTGACGAGGTCCTGAAATGATCAGATTATAATTTATACCAATCGGTAAAAGTATTAAAATATCTACTAAAATTCCAGCCGAAGAAATAAATAATTCCGGGCGAAAATTTTTGGAAATAATAAATATAAATATCGGTAAAAATCGGCGATGGCTTCCGAGGACGGAATAGCGGGCCACAAACGGCTGTCGTCAGCCCCCGGCTCTGACGATGAGATAAGCGTAATAGCGGTGATAAAAAAAGGCACTTCCGGTATCCCAAAGCGAGCGAGATATCACTACATCCGCGAATTGCCGTTAACTTCTGTCAAGTCTTTAAAAAAGTCGTTGCAAAAGGGTAAAGAGCCTCGCCGGAGTCAGGGGCGAGCCTTGATCCCGGTCATCGAAGGTTGTTCGAAATCGAAATCGAAGGAAGGAGTCCGCGTTGTGAACGAGGCTAAAAAACCGCGAGTTATAGAACTTAGCGACGAAGCCTCGAAGATGGAACTTCGTAAGCAATTTAAAATGGCGGAAGAATCGTCCGAGGAAAAAGAACGGTTCTGTAACGCGGGATCCCCTTCGTTATCAACTACCGGGGGAAGTAACATCGTTCACAAATTACCACCTGGGACTGTTCTCATTAAACAAGAACCCAGCACCCCTAGACGCGAACTTCAGAATGATAATCCAAGCCTCTCCAATAATCCACAAGGAAAAAATCCGGGAAGTAACACCAACGGAAGTTCGGCAGGAACTGCTACTGCTACTACAACCACTACTAGCACCAGCAGTAGCAATACTAGCGGAAGTAGCAGCGCTAGTAGCGTCAGTAGCTGCGGCAGCGGAAGCAGCAGCGGTGGTTTTGGATCCGTATCTCCATCGCCTACGGAAAAAGCTAAACGACTGCATCGGACATCGAATGGGGGAAGTAGAAAAAAGTAAGTGTGAATGATGAGGTGGGTTACATGTGTTTTTTATTTTTAATTTTTTTTTTTTTGTTTCGACTACGTAGGATCGTCGAAATAGTTCCGCGGAGGAATCCGAAACGATGTGGATCCAAGAAAGAATCGACGATGGCAGAGGTAGCGATACCGACGACTGCATCGGCTACGACCATCACCACTCGGCCCCCCCGACAACGACAACGGCTTCTCGCTACCAGGAGACAAGAGACAAACGAAGACACGGCTGGTACTGGAACGAATAGGAAGACTAAACTGACCACGATGCCGTACATGAACACGAGATCTGTTACTAGGAAACTTTACACCGTTGGAGCTACTCATCAGCCGCCTACCCGTAAGGACGAAACTGAATGGAGAGAGTGGCCTGTTCATGGAATGCACGAAAGGCCTGTATTCCACCCTCAGGTCAGTACACACGTTTTTAAATACACGTCTATCGTGGATTTCGGGTATTAGGAACTTACCTCACACTCGGATTTCGTTTGACCATACCATAAGCTAGTGAACGAATCCGTTTTACATTTCTCTTCATTTATTTTACCCAGGTTGGTCTAGCGGCGGGATACGGAGGGCGCATTTTCTGGTCGACGCCAGATGCCAAAGGGTCGAATTGGACGTACCGTGAAATCCTCGACGCCCCGGAAGAGGTAGAAATAGTGCCAGTCGACCCGCGGCCGAACCAGACACTATCTTCGCCATCCTCGATTAAAGCTGGTCCCGAATCCTCGGAGGAATCTTTCAAGGTTTGCATGCACGATAGTCTGCACTCGGTCCTCGCTTATTGTGCGCAGGTAATGACACCCAGCTACCGGCACATGGTAGATAAAAAACGACGCCATGATCTCGACGCTCAGTCTCAACCCCGTAGCGAATTTTTACCGCTAAAAAATACAGAGAAAATATATGCGGAGGTGGAATTACTCGACGCGGAATCGACCCATCTGAATCTATCGCGACTCGAAGACTCGTCGATAAGCGACGAAACCTTGATGGAGATGTCTTCTATTTATAAAAAGCTCCTACCCATCGAGGATCAGCCCTCAAGTCGCGAGGGGTCACCCTCAGCCTCCGCGAAGACGTCGCCTTCTTCAGGAAACAATCACGGCGTTAGAAATACAGCCGAGGGTTGCTCCGTGGTGCCTAAAAATGCTAGCGAGGCTTCGGAGATCGCGAAAATTCTTTCGGAGTATAACGAAAGTCTGAGAGAGACAAGTCTCGGTCATTCTCTCAGCTCAACAATCCCCAGTACCGATCCACGCAGCAGTTTAGTGACCGGAAAGACGCTCGTTGATGAAGGGGTAGATAGACCTGTCGCGCAAGATATTCTTTCGGCTGATACACCAAAGGTAGCATCCGAAACAGAGATAAACGAGGATCGTTGGCTCCAGGAACTCCTCGTTGATACAAGTCTTTTATATTGCGTTGCGAACGGTGTTGGTCAACGTGACCTTACTAAATACGTCGACAGTTTGGACGGGAAGCAAAGTTTGCAGTGGCTTAGTCGTCGCGATGGGTGAATTGAGTGCCCAAAATTTATCCGATTTTTCTCACCCATGATCCTTAATCATTTTTTTTATCATTAAGCTTTAGAATAATCGATTGATGTCCATGCGTACTCGTCTTACCGTAATTCAGCTCCTTTTCAAACTGCAACTATCGAGTCATGACAATCTGTAGAGAATTGTAATATACATTCGTATTCGTGAATATCGGATATTTTAATTTGTGTTTAGACCTTGTTTTTACAATTGTTGTATATCGATATCTTAAATATGTACAATCATAGTGTTGGCGATGATAGGAAATCGGTCAGGACATATGAATTGAGGGAATATCTTCAAGTTGGCCTGCTTAATTGACGGATTTTTATGGGTTGTATAAATACGGAATTAAACGTTCCGTTCAACGTTCAACATATATGGAAAGTGTTTATTGATTGTACTTTTACGAAGCAAGAATGACGCTTTATAGAATTAGGAAATATGTCTCACATAGTTTCCAAAGCGATTATATAGAATCTTATCACAGTTACACAAGAACATTCTTAAAATTGGAACAAAATTTATGGATTTTGGAAACTGTGAAACATATTGACTCCTACGAGAAGCCGTTTTGTTCGCAAAATTACGATCAATGAGTACTTTCAACAGCTCGACCACAGAATTCTTGTTTTCGGAATGATATGGTTGGGAAAGTCCGTTGAAAATACTCCACATCAAAATAGGATAGAGAATAGAAACGAATAGCATATTCACGTTATCGATGTTGCACACTTATACGTATACCTATGTTGTGACGAAACTTATTGTTAACCAATTTTCTATCGATAATAAAGATAACTAAATATAGTATAACGAAATTTTGACGCTCACAAAAATTCTGGTCTCTTATGGTTTCTAATTCACTTCATTTTCCGGCTTATATTTAATCCGAAACTTCAATCTAGACTTAAACTTATCGATATACCTATATAAGAGTCTAGAATCTATGTAGATCTAGTATATTAACTTATATTAGGTTACATATATTCTATTACATATAATCATACGAATAGGTATATATGCATGGCCCAATCCATATGGATTCAACGAGCACGAAGTCCCATACATGAGGACTTCAGCGCAAATTTGTGCAATTAATTTTTGAAAAAAGAGAAATTTTTCATATCTTATCATTTCTATCTTCAATGCATACCTACTAGACAATGATTTTGAAAATTTGAAGGTGGGAGTAGGCGTGTAGAAGAATATAACGTGTGGCTTGAACGTGTAGAAATAGCCTTTATCTTTGCGAGGCCGTATCTCCCGAACGGAGTAAGTTGGCATATTGCCGCTTGACAGAAGGATAGCTTATTTGACCTTGAAAAACATATCCAAAGTTCGCGAAAATCGAAGGTGGAATTTTTGAGATAATCAATTTTGAAATAAAATGACTTTTTTTTTCAGTTTATCCCATTTATCTCAAAAAGTTTTCAAGCAATTTAAACTTTGAAAAAACCAGATGAAAGCTGATAAAATTCCGCACATTTTGAAAAAAAAACCGTTTCGACGGGATGATTTTGGGCAAAAATGACGGCCATTCGAAAAAAAGTGCATTTTTATTTTTGCAATAACGCTGTCACGATGTAAATTTTTTTTGGAAAACTGGAAAAAACACGGGTCTCATTAAATTTGATGTAGATTAACATCCCAATGCTAGGAAAAAATCGACCGCTTCGATTCGATTCTTTTTGCTCGTTGAATCCATATGGATTGGGCCGTATACAATTATCATTTAATTATGTAGCCCGGTTGAGCTCAGATAGGATAGAATTAGTCCAATCATCATTTATTAAATGTTATACTGTCATTCGGTAATGACTTCTGGCCCGCAGATTTTCAGTGCATGGTAGAAAAGTAATAGTGATGACTTGTGGTCGTCAGGACTAGGCCGTCATTAATGCCGGCGTGAATGAACAGCATGCAGATCACGAGGATAGCAAAATAGAGAAAGAACATCGCCACGATGCCGAGGCTTCGTTGTCAATCGCGAACCTCATGCCCCCGCTTCCGCCTCCTGTACCTAAAATATAAATAAAAAAAAACTTGCGGAAGGGTCAGCGAAGCACATTCGCAGCTATTCGAGTAATTTCACTTGCCTTATCCGTTCGCTATCATTGTACAATGATCTCAAAAACAGATAGACCATCTTTTTTGTCATTTTGATTTCAATTATTTGCATGAGATTTTTTCTTTTCCGATCTTTATACTTGATTTAGAATTTTTGTTCTTTTTGGTTTAAACTTACCTCCTTCCGCTCTCGGATTCGCTCCCTAAACTGCGGGCGCCGGAAGAACGGGATGATGTTCTGTGCCCGCCTCTCTCCTCTTCCTCCTCGTCGTCCTCCGTTTCCGTAACGGTGCCCCTGTGCTGTCCTTCCTCCTCCTCCTCCTCGCCCTCTTCTGGATCAGGGTCGTCTCGACGCCGTCGTCCTTTTCCATCTTTGTCTTTTTCCCCTCCGGCTACGCCTCTCGAAGACCCTTCCGTTTTTGCAGTATGTCTTGTTTTCCCGCGCCGACTCCCTCTAGGACTTTCTTTCTCCCCTGCTCCTGACTTGCCTTCCTTTTGGTCTATCGACCTCTTCCGCTTCTTTTTCTTCGGCTCCGTACGTTTGACGCGCCGTTCTTCATCGCTGGAATTTTCCCGCCTGCAACTGTCCGACCCTCGTGAATTTGATTTCTTCTTATTTTCTCGTTTTTGGAGCTTGTCCTGTCGCGAAGAAGTCCGGGAACTTGATGTCGAGTATCCTGTGTCCTGGCGGGTACCTCGCGTCCTTCTATCCACGTGTAGATACGGTTTAAACAAAAATAACTAATTCTAGGACAAAGAAGTATCGTTTTTGTCTACTTACCTAGTCGAGGCCTCAAGATTTCTTGGAGAAAGTTCATATCTATCAGTTTCCCGCGCTGAATCGTCGCTCTCAGAGCCACGGTCATCCATATCCCGATCTCTCCTCAAACCGGCGTTACTTTTGGAAGCACGTTTCGATCCGTCTTCTTCATGCTTTCGTTTTCTGCCCGGAGTAACACCCCGAGAAATGATACTGATATTTCCAGATTGTGCTTCGCGCTTACCCAAGTTATCTTTCTTTCGTTTAATCTTACCCTCGCTCTGGACAACGTATAATCTGTATAACTGGAGAAGAATCACTAGCGTGTTCTTACATGTGAAGAAAATGTTCATGTAGCTCACTATCTGGTAGTGGATTATCAGGATCAATCGAAACCCAAGAAATGGACCGTCCTGTTCATACCAGAGAACAATGTAACCATTAAACATCCTTCGTTAGAATTCAAAGCCCCCTTTAGCCCCCGCTAATGTCTAATCCGTGCAAGTGTACCTGAAGTGCCATGTTGAGTGCTATGCCCCATACGTCTATGCTGCAGCAGCTAGTTTCGGGCTGATGAACACCACGTTTCCGTTTTACCGTTGTGCCAGACGAAAGTCTAGATTTTCTTGATTTTGTCGCGGTCAGGACAACCGTGAACTGCATCAATGACCAGGCCCATATGGCCAATGTCAGATAGACTAGGACAGGTTCTTGGGCGATCTTGCCCTCCTACAGGATTCGAAATTGGAGCTTTAAATGTATTTTAATTTCGACTCTATCGAGATGAGAGGGAATAAGGAGCCGACGATCGATGCTGGGAGAAAATATGAGAGGAATTTGGTCTTCAAAAAGTCTATTGAGTGTACTGTAACAGCTCTGTATGTCGTTTTAAGGGCTTATAATAGTCACATCATTAGTTGCAAACAAATTCTATGATAATTTGCGTTATAAATAGTTAATGAAATGATCCATATCCTATTGAAATTCCTGCGTAGTTTTTATCGAACCTTGAAAGAATCGAAAAATTCTATGATGTCTGCTGCAGTGCCGATGTAGACGAGCAACAGTTGGCTGAGTTGGTCGCGGGTCAATTCTCCTTTGGGAAGCATCCATCGACCGATTATCAATATCAGCATTAAAAATTGTTCGATTAATGTTACCCAGGTCTCGGTCGATATTTGGATATCCGGAAGGCGGATGTTCATCTACATCAGTAATTTATGTGTTATACATGATAAGTTGTGGTATAACGAACGATTTTGAACTTTGTGGAGAAATTTTTGATAAGACACGTACGCCCAGTGCTTTTTCCAAATTTTTTAAATCCGTTCCGGCCAAATTGGTGAAATTCAAATTGTCCGTTAGATTTAAATTCGATTCCCGAATTTTCAGTCTCCGATCCACTTTGTCCAATTCTAAAAGCCATATTGCTGGAACCACGCTGCTGAGGTAGAGGAAAACGGAGGGGCAGAACCTTGAACCAAAATATATTTTCAAGACGCACCCAAGTAGGTAGGTGTAAAGGACTTCTGAAACTGTTGCAATTTCTTATAACTGTACATAGAATAATCAATAAATGGATTGCAGAAATCCCGCAAACGTGTGGATAAACGATTTCACGTACGTGGCTTATGATTACATTTTTACGTATATGTGAGGAATGATATTGTTTGGACGAATCCTGCGCCACCAGTTCTTCTGCATGTATAATATAGTAATATACATATACTAGATCGATAAATATTGAGTCTATTCGTTTGAAATCGAACTGGAGTTGCTAATGCCCAATTTCCGACCGTCACCCCAAGACGCGAGTACAAAGGACCTCAACACTCTCCACCATCCCCATTCCCCAACCCCGAGGCCGATGTTGGTGTAGGCGACCACTGCACAGGGGTGTCCGCTACATATATCTAGATCATCAAATGCTATGTCGCGGAAAATTGGCTTGTTAGGGTTCACGCTTCGTTAGAATAAAATAAAACTGCAATCTACTTATATGTATAGGTACACCATATATTTATACTCGAAAACACGATACGCGTGAAACAACAAAGATCTTAATCCTGCTGCAACTATACATTTTTTATATAGGGATAGTATAAATATTATTATTGTTGTCGTTGTGTTCTTCTTATGATATTTTTTTAATTTTTTCGATGCATTATGGTAACTGCAATATAGAACTAGTCGAAATACGTTTGAAATCGGTTTTAGCCACTGCACAGATGCAGAATTATAGTAAAATAATTATGCGGTGGTTGCCTTACCATTTCCACTCTTGATTTTCTTTTATGGTAAGAGTAAAAATACCCTCGAAGAAAAGCAACAATATTGGACAACTGAGGTACCAGTATAGAGGATTTTTTTTAAAAGTCGTCACTTGCCATATCGCCACGAAACCATGAGCGGCGAAAACAAGTCTTGTGATTATTGCTTTTAAAGTAGCTAACAGTTTTGCCATTATTATGAACAATATTTTTCTTTGCTCGGAGTTCACTTTGTTAGCCAATTGCCTTGTTTAAAATAACAATAACAACAGTAGCAAAAAGAAGATGAATAATGATTTACTCTTTCGAATGTAAAAGTTCGATTCCAAACAAGCTTAGTGGTTTTTCCAAAGGATTTTCCGCGATTTTCAAAGCGTCATATTATTTAGTATCACATATCTCTAACTTGCGAGAAAAGAAGGGCAAGGGCAACCTCAAAGGATCACGGATTTGAGAAGACTACTCATCCTCAACCCCCGATCAACCGCGCGCATGTTTTCAAAATTAAAGCGAAACTCTTGCTATTTAGGGATGATCGCGCAGCGACATCTCCCAATGCACGTATACATGGAACCTTTTATACAAGAATATGTAACAATGATGTGTTGCAATAATTCTAACAATATTTCTTCTCTTATCTAAGAACGTTGGGATAAGATTTCAGTCGCTGGTTGAAATCAGATATCCGTCAAAGACTTAATAAGAATAAAAATAGTTAACAACTACATCCGGTTGGTTATAAAGACTAATTCAAATTTCGCGATAAATTGCGCGCGCTTATTCAATAGCGCCGCGACGTCTAGTTTCATCCTACGGAACTATTAAAAATGTCGTCGTTCTTTGGTCGGGGTTTATACCTCTCGCGGAAAAATGTAAATAAAAGTTTAGTCAGCTGACAACATTCTAGCGATAAGCTAGTCGTTGTGAACCGCAATATGTGTGTAGTTCCTGCGGTCACTATTCAGGTGGATTATTACCAAGCTCCAAGGTTCGTATATCTATTTCATTTACGGTTTATCCTCTCTTTCTATCCGCCTACCATTCTCAAACACATACTCGCATGCATGCCTTTGACACTTCTATCATACCCCTATGCACATACACATAATCTATCTATAACTCTATTCGTTTAAACAAACCAACATGCGTATAATATTTTGCCGAGCACGCGCGAGGCTGTTGGAATGGGCCACGTCTGTCATAACTAATACCGTGGTCAAGATCGAACCGAACACTGTTTCATATTTCATTTTGTACCATGAAATTCAATCTTAATCGTTCCGTTATATTTCAATAGTTTTTTTTTTTTTTTTTTCGTCTTTTTTTTTTGTCATAACATACATACGTCGATCACTCAATTCGATATAATGGGTGTGCGGAATTAAAAATAGTAGGAAGAAAAAAATAAAACATCGTTTGATGGTCGTTTGTTATTTCCTTAATTATTTCATCTATCTATCTACTATCTATGTATAATTTTTAAATAAAACAGCTTTGTTTGATTGTTTGTTATTTTGTTCTTCTTTACATACATATTTCTGTTTTCCTTTTTGTTTTACAGATGAACGTTCCGCTCTACGGTGTTGTTGCCACCGTTCTCATTCTGTTTGTGACACTCTTCGGATTGGGGACAATATTCAAAATTTTTATTGTTCTCCTTGTGTTATTTACAGGGTGAATTTAATACTCCTTATTTATATTCATCATTTATATTAGCCTAATTAATATTTAATCATGCTTCTTTACGTAAAAGATTTCATTCATTTTCAGGATATTAACTTCTATTTATGGACATTACGCTCCGATTCTTGAAAATGAAGTCAAAACCAGAAGAGAAAATCTTTACAAAAAGACTGACAAACTTCGCCAGGTAGTCGAGAATGAATTCAACATTTTAGAAGATGATTCATACTTATTTATCTACAATACAGATGCATAGATACATATACATATACATACATCAAATTGCATTCTCTTTGTTTCGTCGAGAAAAATAAATATTATCATTTTCTTTTAGCTACTATATGATGAAAGTCAATGTATCATTTCAAAGTTTTAAGTTTCTGCCTTTTTTTCATACACTGATTTCAATTCTTTGAAGAAACATTTTTGGAATGGAAACACCTTGAGTTTTAAACATATCGATTTTTGTTTCAAATTATGAGTTGTTTTTTAGTTCACGTTGTTTATTAGACTTTATTGAATCAAACAAAACATTCAATTTGTATTGAAAAGTAATTTAAAATTCAAAAATCCCTGGTTCCATTGATTTTTTTTGTTCTGTCTTAAGAGAGTTCGATTTTTAAAAACTTAATCCTACAGTATTAAACCTTTATCTCTTAATTTATGTACGAAATAAATAATATTCTTCACTAATGAAGGATAAATTGGACAAACTTATGGAAAAGAATTTTAAAGCACACTGTTTAGAACAAAAAAGAAAAAAAAAAAACAAGATTTTTATGACCCATCTCATTTTGTTTTTTTGGTCTTAGATCCTTGACGATGCGTCCAAAAATAAGGTCAAATTTACTTCTGATAGAAGGGTGACTGGAAGCCACGTTATTGATGAATCCCTTCAGGTGAATGATTAGAATTTTGCCTTCAATGATTGATAATATTGAATAGAATAAAAAGCATACATTAAAAGACCGACATATTTCCATATCAAAAGGTTTTCAACCTTGGACATATGCTAATGAGCAATAATATTTTCAGGAAATATTAGACTTCATTTTGAGAGATCACATCGAGCCGTGGTACGGACGTTTAACTGACGATGAAGAATTCACCAAATCAGTCAGAGACACGGCACAAAAGATTGCCATTAATTTGGCGAATAGGTAAATGCAGAGGCCTTGGAGTTTATTTTAATATATTCTAATGAATTTTCTCATCATTTCTATCTCATTATTGTATTTATTTTCTTCAAGTTCTTCCCAAATTTGTATTTCTCGTTTTATTACCATACTTCGTGTCTAATTCTGAGAATAAACAGACTTTCAAGATGTGTTTGTCATTCTGATTACACGAAAGATTGAACTAAGACGTGTAAACTCTGACAAAAACTCATATCAATAACAGTTGCAAATACTGTTATCTATTCTTGAGAGAATCTTTTATTCAACTAGAATGATGTTTGATGCTTCGAAAAAAGAAATATTTCGAAAGTTTTTCATTTAATTACATCAAATGAGACTCAATTATATTTTCCAGAGGAATTAAGGGACAAGAATTTATCAAATAGTTGATAAATACATTGAAATGTTATTCACAATGAGCCAAACGGTGTAAATATCACACACCACTGTATATGTTATCAATTGTTGTATAAATCAACGTTTTCATCAACGCAATAGACTACGAAGTAGTCTTGGGCAGAGTCGGTCACCATTGGGAGCGCTCAATTTAGTTCACAGTCTTATGGCGAACTAGTTCGTTCTTTTAGTTCGTTTAGTTCTTTTTCACGAATATTTCAGTATAGAGATAATTCAGTATAAAAGAAAATATATATCTATGATTATCGCAAATTCTGTTGGTTTTTATTTAAAAAGTAGGAAGTATTACAATACCAGTTTACATTTATATCAATCGCTTATAGAAATAATGAAAAAATAAAATTATTTATGTTAGAATATTTAAAAATACGACATATTGCAATACAAATTCATATTTATATTGATGGCACATAAAATCTCTTACAGAGATATTAATGGAAAAATAAAATTATTTATATTAGAATATTAAAAAATACGACATATTGCAATACAAATTAACATTTACATTAATGGCACATAGAATCTCTTACAGAGATAATAATTGAAAAAATAAAATTATTTATATGAGAATATGATTTATATTAAACCATACAAAAAAATACAGAAATACAAAAATATATATAAAAAGAACTAACAGCGAGATCATCGACGAACTAGTTCGCATAGTTCACCTAAAGGAGCGCTCTTCCCACCTAGGTCGTTCACGAACTACCCAAGACTACTACGAAGTTTAGTGAACAATTTTGTACAATGTTAACGTCTTCACAGTTCGTTTTATCGATTACAGAGTGAAAGATGTAGACTGGATACCGTACCTGACGACTCGACTTGTAGATGACGCTGCTTCGCACGTACGTCTCTACCGTCAAGCCAGAGCAAAGATGAAATCAACAAAGCCCCAGAAAGCGGGTGGCAGTAGTTCAAGTACTTCGGGAAGCACCCCTAAGAAAAGTGTGACCCCGACACACCGTCGTAATAAAAGCGAGACTGATATATCATGGTATTCGCAGTCTAAATTCTACGTTCCGAATTTAGGCTCGCTTACGGAGCCCGGACCAGAACCAGTAAACGATAAAGAAGAATCCTTGGAGAAGATATTCTTCGATCTGGAAGTACAGATGGAGAATAATCTGATATCCAGAGATCTAGTATGCACAAATGAAAGTCAAGAGCTCGTATTCTTAGCCGAATTATCAGAGATTCTTTTATTCTTGTTACTACCAAAAGAAGACTTTGATTGTATTACTGTAAGAATTGTCCTGAGGGAACTCTTGGTCAATGTAGTCATGAAACCAATGTTTAATTTACTGTCAGACCCCGATTATATTAATCAGGCGTGTATATGGCTGGTAAGATTCAAATTTGAACTTCGATTTAAAAAAATTCTTTGACAATGGCAAGTAATTGTTATTTATAAAAAAAATATTCTGTTTATTCTCTTTACTTTCAGTGCGCCAAGGACATGACTCTACCTAGCGACACGTTTTTGACTGTAATTCGTATAACTGATAACCTGGAGGAGCTAGCGGCCACCAAAGTTGTTGTAATGAAAGAAATCGCTCACCTAAGATCCAAAGATTCTGGCGGAGACGATGATTTGACGGTCAAGCAGCGGTTGAACAGCATGCTGTATGTGAGAAAAATCCTCGAAACAAGGATGATAAGAATGCAGGAAGGCCTTGAGACTGATCTAACGGACGGTATCGGTGCTCACCAAGACTGGAACAGACTATTAGTCCCTGGTCACAAGTTAGTAAACTTGCCATTAGACGAGCTGCTTAAAAATAACATTGCGTTAAGCTACTACATCGACTATATGACGAGCATAGGCGCCGAGGCGTATTTATTTTTTTATTTGAACATCTATGGATGGAAGGTATCGGCGGAGCAGCAAATATCCGATATAGAACTCCAAAAGCTTCACGGCAATGGGACGGACACTTCAAAATCGAAGAACGTTGATCTAGAAAACCTGAAAGAAGCTGCAGTGAAGATCTACCAACAGTACTTGAGCGACAAAGCTTGCGTACGACTCCAGCTCGACGATACTCTCGTAAAAGGACTCGCCGCAAGAATGAAGTCAGAAACTGTTAGCGAAACTTGGTTTGATGAACTGCAAACATGCTGCTATGAGAAATTAAAGAATGAGGAAAGGTTCCTGCCCGCTTTTAAGCACTCAGTTGCATACATCAAGCTACTCGCAGAGCTAGACTTACTCAAGGATCCCGTTTCCGAAGAGGATTCAAGGTCCTTAGACAGCATAAGCGTATCCTCCTTAAGTACCGACTTAGATATGCAACAAGGGGAGATATCCGAGCCTAAGAGAGACCACGAGGATACAGGGAACAGGGTGAAATCGAATCCGAACTCTTCGACACACCTTATGAGTCTCGGGATGGAATATGGTGGCGGTATTTTCGACGAGACAGACCTCGCCTCTGAAGTAAACATTGAAGTTGATGCAGAGGCTAATCAAGAAGGAGTTTTACCAGATCTTAAGAAGATCTCGGACTCCGACGTCACGTTTTACCTCGAGTCAGACGATGAACGATATCTAAAAATCGGAGATACTGTGACATCGGATCAGAGCGCTATCAAGAAGCTACAGCAAGGGAGGTTTGAGATTGTGGCAGAGATAATCGAGGCTGGCATCTCTAGCGATAAAGGAAAAACTTACGGAATCTACGCTGTTGCTGTAACGAAGAGATACGACACTGGCTATCAAGAAAAGTGGCACATTTATAGAAGATATTCAGACTTTCACGACCTTCATCAGAAGATAAAAGACAAATATTATGATCTAGCTAAAATTCCGTTCCCAGCTAAAAAAGCTTTTCATAATATGGACCGCGCAGTTCTTGAGAGAAGAATGACCATGCTTAATGCCTGGCTGCAACAACTTACCAAACCTCACACAGTCGATGGACATTTAGGTCTGCAATCTTTGCTGCTAACGTTTTTAGAGCAGGGAGAATACGACAAGGGATTTACCGGTGGTCACGTCGCTAGAACAGTAAGCCAAGGGCGAGTTGAAACCCTCTTAATGAAATCGATAGACAGAGTATACTTCTTTTACGCATTTTTGTATACTTTCAGCTCGATACCCTGGTAAACCCTCTTAAAACTTCGATGAAGAGTATGACTCAGGCAGTCAAAACTATGCCGGATAATATGCTCAGCACTGTTGACGGCTTTATGGATAACATAGGGAAATTTTTTGGAAATCCAAAGAAATCTGGAGTCTTCTATGAGAGTGTTAAAGTCGGGGCAAGCCTCGATGCAGAAGTAAGTTTTTTGTACCACAGAAGTTAAGGAGGCTTGAAAGATATGGGATGAGATATATAAATTAGTCTAGGCAACAGTAAAACCAAATTTAACTACGAGACTATTTCAGCATTAGAAATAATCGAATTTTCGTGTTCTTGTTGATCGAAATTGACCGATGTTAACATACGTATCTTTCAGACGGACGATAACATTCCGTTAAGAATAATTCTTCTTCTTATGGATGAGGTGTTCGATTTGAAAGTAAAAAACCAATGGCTGAGGCGCAGGATCGTCACATTACTAAGACAAATAATAAGAATGATGTTTGGCGACATTGTTAACAGAAGAATAGTGGAATATGTATCGGTGTTAACAAGCCCTAAAAATGTTGCTACGTATTTGAATTTACTAAAGTAAATATTGTTGACTGAATTGAAATTTATTATCCAATAATAATTTTATTCTATTTTGTTTTGAAATTATTCATTTTAATTCTATCTTTGTTTATTTATTTATTTTTTTTTTTATTTTCAGGCACAGTTTTTGGCCAAACGGTGTCAGGGCGGAGGCTAGTCCACCCAGAGACTCTGAGATGAAGAGTAGAACTCGAGTAGCTGCTAAAGTAGCATTGTTATCATGCTTCTCAGATGAACTGAAACATATCATTGGCAGTGAAACAACCCGACGTGGGTTGTTAAGGGTTTTTCAACTGTTTCAAGAACCCGTGCTCAATCGAAGACTGCTATACGTACTCCTGGAGGGTATAATAGAAAATTTATTTCCAAAAAACGACTTGGTGTCGGTTATTAGAAAATTGTATTCCCCATCGTCGAGAGTGAGGGCCAAGGATAAAGGGAAATCTTGATAAATCGGGCAGCTGTCATACATTCATAGGATATTTATAAAATACTGTGTGGCAGATATGCAACGCAATTCATTCCGAAAAATAGTCACAGAAAATACTCGGAAAATGGTACATCAAGTAGGGTGGTTGAAAAAAAAATATCGATTTTTTTCCCTTTTTCAATCACCCTAATTCAAACATTTTTGAACTCTGTAGACACCAAAAAAGCGATAAAAATTAAATTACAGAAACATCAAATTCCAATACATGAGCCTAATAATCGTCTCTTTACGAGCTCACATACAACTTGACATCAAATGTTAAGATCTATGTTTGAGAATTGATTATGAAATGATTAAGGCTGGGATCAATTTGGCTTCGAATTATATTTATTTATTGATTATTTATTTATTTATACATTGAGATTATTCAACTAGTGAGCTAGTTTACAGCTTTCATAGATAAAACCGTAAGCGATTGATTTGAACAGGATTACTTTTAACACTGATCATCCGAAATAAACCAAGTTTTACGTGAATATGTAAAATATTGACTTAGATAAGCATGTCGAACCTAAACCCTGTAAATGAATCAGTGTTTATGTAATCCTGCATAAAATGTGAGTAAATTTGATACTCAATGCAATTTTAGCGCTTCTCTAGTGTCTACAAAATTGTAAAAATGAAAGACGTCCATATTTTCAACACTTGAGGATTTAAACGGGCCAATAAATTGGAAAAGAAATAACACCACGTTTATGTACGAGTTTGGTTGATTTCATTATCCCCAAAACATTTCCAAGGTGTTTAATTTTGAACAAAAACGAAGTAAGATCAGTTTTTTTTTTTTCCTTTTACTTGTAAGAAATCATTCTGTGCGACTGTTCTGTATACATATACAGTTAATGCATACCGGTACCCATAATATTATACTTGCTGAATATCGAGGATTTGTTAGACGGCGAGATATAGATATTTAGTATATTGGTGGCCAAAAATGATTTAATTATTACCAAAGTTTAATCATGTGTATAACGCGAAGATTGATATAAAAAATAAAATCGGGCAGCTTTAACCAGATCGGTATTAAAATGGAACTAACAAGTCATTCGTACATATATTTTATATTATTGTGATTCTTTTAGAGAATTATTGTATTTATATTAGCTATTATTGTATACCCATGTATTGGTGAGAAAAAAAAAACAAAGAGAAATTAATCATTCCATTCGCATTTAAAAAATGATATATACTTATAAATATTATTTCGACGCAACAGGTTTTAATAGTGTACCTTGTCATATTGTTCTCAGCTTTCATTGCACGTATGACAATATACATTATATACACTAAAAAAAAAACCTGCAAAAACTTTTCTTCTCTCGCTTCATTGTTATTGTTATTAGTATAATTAGCATTATTGATAATATTATCATTATTATTATTACTTTATTAGCAAATTGCAGTACACGTATACACTTATACAATAAACATATATATATATATATACACAAAAAAATATATATACACAAAAAAAAAATAAATAAATAAATGATAAATTATTATTTATTTCCATTTCTGATATAGGTATATGAATATGTATATACACAATGATATACCTATATGTATACCTATAACATATTATATATGCATAGTTTACAGGATGCTGAGACTGTGACATTTGTACTTATTTATTGGACTGGATTTTATAGGGATGGGGAGTATATACATATATAGTATTTAATATCATTCACATCGCGTTTATACGAACAAAATAAAATCTTGTTTATATGAACGTATTAGTAAAGAAAAAAAAATAAAGAAAAATAAAAATAAGATAAAAAAAAAAAATAAAAATGAAAACAATCATCGATCGATCATTCACCGCAGGCGCGGTAATTAGCGTAAAATAACCGTAACTTATATATCATATTTCTCTGTATATAGATGTAGTTATTTATATTGTATTAAATAATGCCTAATTATTTAAAAAATGATGAAAAAAAAAAAATAATAAAAATGAAAAGAAAAATGTCTTTATATTGTATACACTGATGATGGCGGTATACTACTCTGTTTCTATACAGTATTGAACCCTTTTCTTATACACATATACGTATATGTATTTTTTATTTTTTTTTCATTATTCTTTTTTTTTTTTGCATACAATACTTTATTCCAGCCAGACTTGGCTCTCATAAAAAAAACGACGTTATTTTCCTCTAAACAATAGTCGAATTATTTCTACACACACACACTGACTTCTCGCGTAATGATTTTACATAAAAGCAAAATACGGTTCTCGTTTATAGTGCCAAATTTTCACCGGCTCATACCCGAGAAGCAGCAGCTGCAGTGAACGCTCGAGGATATTAATGAATGGCAACGCTCGCCACTGGAATCTTTGAGGAACTCTTTACAGCCTTTCTTTTTTTTTATATGTATATTTTAATCCGTGCAGGATGAAGATTCATATGTATTCTATGAATTCGTTATTAATTCTGAAAAAAAAAAAAAAAATCAAAACCTAAAAACATTCTCTATCAATTTCATAAGTGCCGGAGTATATAGGTACACAGCGAATGAAAACGCGCTGCCTTCTTTATTCCAAGTGCAGTCGGTGTATCGATTACATAGTTCGAAAGACGTGGGAGATGAATACTGGCATAGAGTTGCGACGATGCAATTCTATTTTTTTTTTTTTTTCCTAATACATGATTTAACGAAAACTATACCGACTCAAGCGTAGGGATGAGAAATTTAAAACCCCTAATTAGCACGAGCGAAAATTTTTCTGGTCCTTAAACAGCAGCTGCAAACCACCTTTACAAATGTATATGGTAGACGAATTATAATACATGTACATGTATGTGTGTACTATATCTATATGGACCGAGGATTCGAGACTCTAAAGTTCCAGGAAAAAAAATAGAAAAATAGCAAGACTTTAGCCAAAGACTTGCCTGTCTAGTCGACAGATTCCCGCCAATACTAACTATTTCGTATATTTAGAAACCCTGGTAATTGTAGAAAAAAGCTAAAAGCGAACCCTGCAGTATATAGCATAATTCTTCCGACAATGAATTTCATCTTCATATACGTATGTATGTATTGTTACATACGGTATACACACGTATATGTAAAACTTATGAAGAATTGGTGGAGGGTGAGTTCGATCTTGCGGGCTCGCCGCGTCTCTCCGTTATCGCACTCCGGCTACAACGGCGCAAAGACAAAAGACGACGAGAGCCAAGCATGAAGGACAAAGGACGAGGGGTTATTAGCTGCACCAGGGCGGGCAGCACGCCGTGCCGTCGGCGTCCTGCATCCGAGAAGGACGCGATACTTGGGGAAGAAGATAGGAGGGGGCAGCGAGGGGGTAAAAGGGCAAGAGGGGGTTAAAGCAAGGGGGCATTGTGCCGCAGAAGAACACACCATCACCATCGCCACTGCCAATGCTACTGCTACTGCTACTGGGGGGCCCCGTAGGCTTTTGAAAAAAAATTTACAGTGGGGGTTGGTGGATATACGTATGTACATACATATACGTGCTGCATCAGGGGAGAAGTAAAACTGGAAGTGGACGGGAACGTGAGCACATAGATGTATACACACTGGACGTAAAATCAACGAACGTATATAAGAAAATCGATATGCATGATTCACGCACGCAACCGTCGAACGGCGAGGGGGTTTGGGGGCTTGTGCTAGCGGGGGTAGCCACTTCCTCGCCGTCCCCTTCTACTAACGGCCCCTCCTCGTGCCCCCCGTGGGTAGGTAATTCTATACAAGAACTGGCGAGGGGTCGTCGTCGTACCGCGTCATACGGCACGGTGCAGTTTACGTCCGCGTCCTGACGGTGGTGGTGGTGGTGGTTGTTCCTGGTGATTGTGCACTATACTGGCCCAGGCCCAGGCTCAGGCCCCGTTTTTGGTCCCGGGAACTACACGAACTTGGAGATCGGGTCCCGGAATGACCAAGGATTGCGTTCTACACTTACATATCAAATATACATCATGTATACGTTCACATATACCTTATACCTCCGTGCTTGACCAGCACGCACCTACATGTTATTTTGCCAACGACCTACCCCGTTGATCACGCATCGGTTCATCCGTCTGTCGGTCGATCGGTCCGGAGAAGGAGAAGGAGTCTCCTCGTTCAGTCGTATCCGAAGTTTCATTACGTTCAAAACCTTCGACCGATCGGAGACCGCGATCCTTGCATCATACCTATACCAATACTATACGAATAAACGGATAAATATAACTAATTCAAAGTTATTTTTTTTTCTCGGTAGTTAAACGCGTCGCTTTAACTTCGTCCGAATTATAATTCGTCCAAATTTCCATCGTTCAGATCGAGAAGATATCGTCACGCAGTCAGCAGATGCGGAAAAACTTTGGTGCACATGGCGTTGAAATCGCTCCAACTCGTCGTGAGATATCGGGAAAATCCCGGGAACGAAGAATCGTTATTAATCAGTGTATAATTTGTACACGTGTTGAAGCCGCAGTTTTATCATCAACGCGTCGTCCGCGTTGCGATATACCGCTGTCCGGAAATGATCTGCAGAAGTTTTGTTTCCCTGTTTTGACGCGGATGGGTGTGTTTTTCATTTAAAGTTTTCGGTACGGTAAACTCTTGAGTCGCAGGCAATCTCGTCGCATCGCATCATAATATGGACGCCAAGCGTCGCATAGGGGGCAATTCGTAATACGGGGGGAGAATATGGGGAAGGGGAAGAACAAGGGCAAAGATGGGGGACATACGGGGGGGAAAAAATTTCGTGGCACAAGGACGAGCGTGTGGGGTGAGCGACCCCTTACCACTGCACGGTACTGTAATACCCTGTAGGCTGCCCTGCGGTAGTGGCAAGGGTGTCCCTGCATAGACATGGTATAGGGCCAGGGGGGCATCGCCATTCCGCGCGTCCCCTGCATCACGGTGGTTGGCAGACGCCAGACACCAGCCGTTGGCAGTTAGCCGTTAACCGGGTTTCTATAGATCGGCCTACGTACGTTATAATATACCTACGTAACGTGCACGGGACATTGTATTCTATTATATAGATTCGTAGACTCATACAGTATACTGCATTTGATTCGTTTTATACAATATACCGTACGTATGTAACGCGGCAACAGATAGCAAGGTGAACGCGCATGTAAGTAATATGTATAGACGAGGAAATAAAATAAGTGTAAAATGAGAAAATGATGCCGACCTGCGGTTGGTTCAGGCTTCGAGCTCCGGCTCTGGTTTCGCAACGAGATACGCCTGAGACTTGGACAAATAGTAGCGTCGCTTTTACAACCATATATTACACCCGATAAAAAAAAATAAAAACAAAGAAAAAAAAAATTGTTCTATATTCCAATAACTCTTTCTACACATAGGTGTTCAATGCATCGTGTGCAACCGTCTCTACCACCTCGCGCGCGTCTACGAGATTGTGAACACGCGAAGAAGCGCGCGCGCGCCTGGGTCTACATTCGGTTTTAAATATCGTCGAATCTGGAGTCCGGGGATTCCCAGATCGTCTTATAGGCATTGTTAGAAAGGATTTACATCGATCTTTGACAGTTTTAGAACGGAGACTATCGTGGTCGCAAATTACACTCGATTTTCCCGCAAAGAAGTCGGATGAATTTTTTTTAAACACACGAATCGTCACGTTATAGGAATTTTGTACAATGGGTCCACTCGTTAACCTTCTCCTCTAAGCGCTCTCTAGGGTTAACTTGAGCATTTAGAGTCGTGGAATCGAGTCCAAAATCAATAATGATCGATTTTACAAAACGGACGGACCCGATGCGTGTACAAAATCCCTATGACACCGAAGACTTTGTGCATCGAACTGAATCGCATCCTATTTCTTTAACGATGGTCACATAGCCTTAGCAATAACTAGTGAACGCATAGGCGAGGACCATATTACCTTACTGCGCTGATCGAATTATCGTCGTAGATTACATCAATGGTATGACATAATTGCGTGCGCCCTTACTTACGGATATAGGAATTGACGTCACCCTAAAGTTTCCGGCAACGCTTGCACAGAAATTGTTTCGCGATCTCTTCTACATCGTACCGGCATGCGTAGTTGTCAATTCTTTGTACCTCGTCGTTAAATAACCGAACAAAGATAATCATTTGGTATACCGTTTACTGCACAATTTTCGTTGAAACGTTAAAATTTGTAAAATCTATTCGATAATGAGCCGCGATGTCTCCCGTTAAATAATCGTCGACACTTAAATGGACGGGTATAATGTAGATGATTATTACGTTTCACGGTAAGTCCCGAGGACGTAAAACGAACCACCTGTTGATGGAACAGCCGTGTTGTGCGGAGAGGATCGTCAGTGTAATAATAAATGGTTGTAAGTTGTTACGCGTCGAGAGGATGATGAATACGAAGACGATGACAATAAGCACAAAAGCAACACTTCGTCGCCCATGGGCATGATCCAGTTCCATCTCCGGTGCATCATCATTCTACCTGATAGGGTGTTTGAAGGAGGGAGGTGAAACGAAACGGTGGCTCGGGTCGTGGCGGAGGGAAAAGGGAAGGGCACGGGGCAGGAAAGGGGGAAGGAGGAGGGAGGGCGAGGTGTAGGCTTACTTTAGACCGTGGTGTGGGATTACCGTACTTATATTCAAGTCTAATATTAAGTTACCATTCTGCTTTACGGCAAGTGAACAAGCTGCCTGCATATAGGAAGCCATCTGACCGCTCCTGAGGCAGTTGGCTCGTCGTCTGTGCCCACCTAGTCCATCTCTGATCTATATCCTTCCACACGTTCGCGACAACTCCAGAGATACACGAGAGCACCCTAATTGATAATTGATGTGCACCGGAAACACCGACTCGAAGTAACGTAACACATCGTCAGTATCATTGTTATTAACACATACACGAGCAGATACACCATATTACATCTTCACTTCATTAATATACAATATGCTAATAGAAAACGCGTATCTAAATGCCCGCAGGAACATTGCTAAGCGTTTTACCGCACGCAAACTTTCGGTTTTCCCGCGATTCGAATTCAAATTCTAATAAAAAGCGGACATATTCGAGCTCAGAATCTAATTAACGATAACTTTGAAAGACATTTAAGGCAATATATGATATTTGACCGAAGACATAATCAGATACCTCTGAAAGTTTGAAATTCACGTTCGATATCTGCACGTTAATTCGATTCGGAAATAAACTCGAGCTTTTGGACTAAAAAGTTCTGTGAGATAGTGCTGGATGTGACTTTCGGGTGACGTGTACGACAGACGGTGATGATGAAGGAGAGCAGTTTATTTACTCGTATGTATACCGAATTAAGAGACGATAAGGGATGTACAGCCGAGTTGCAGAAAACTCATATTGGAGCAAGGGATGGCGGAGGTACTGACTTCTGTGAGTGCTGGGGTTACTAATAAACGTCCTAGCACCATTTGAAATCAGTGCCGCTCCTCCCGTCACTCTGCACTGGCTGTCTATATCGATAATAAAGTAACAAACTGATTCTAAACTGGACCAAAATCTGACGATGATCGGAAGAATATCAGTCGGAATGAAAGACCTGATTCTCTACTCTCAACTCACGGGACATTCGATCCCTCAATCGTATGCACGCTACTTATGGAAATTATCGTTGACCGACCATCGCCTGATGCCAAGGAATTCGATGACGCGCAAATACTGGCCATTATGGAGTAAGAACTTTTATTCGTATGAGATAATGTTGCTGTTTCAGTATAATTTTGCGGTATTTTACTGATAATTTATTTCCACACATAAGAGAGAGCGAGGTACATTGAACCACCAGCTAAACGCGACCATTCAAGTTGGTCAATTTTTTAATAGAGTATTTCCTGGATTCTAATGAAATATTCTAAGAATATAGTTGCATACATTATTACATTTGAAATGCATAAGCTTCTTAGAATTTTTTATAAGTTCAAGAAGCGCTTGGACTCTCTTAAAAAATGACCAAACTTTAATGACATATCCGATGGCACGCGAGGAAGGTTTTAGCGGATGATTATAATTGAAAATAAATACTTTTTAATGATTGATTAAGCTATCTTTATTTACAATGTATATATTCCAGCGATCCGGTATCTGCATTAATCGCACTTAGCAGCGTATTGTTGATGTATCGAATCGAGTGCCTGAAATTATCGACTACATCTCAAAACAGAATTTCCACAGATGAGAAGAGAGCGGAATTTAACGAGGTATGGGAAAGATGAAGAAAAAAAAAAATAACCGTAAATATTTAGTACAAAATAAAGCAAGAAGAACAATAATAATAATTCATGATTATTTACATTATCACATATACATACTAACAATTAGATCGATGGTAGCAGCATTCGGCCGAGTAACCAGGCTCTTTACACCTGTTTGATTAACGGCAAAAGGCTAAGTCGAATCCTTGCTCCCGTTCGTCGCCTGCAATCGAGTCCACGTCTCCCCAAGGGCTTTCGCAAAGTGGTCATCAACTGCAGTCCGAGAAAAAGGAAAAGAAGAAAAATAAAATATATATATCAAGTGAGTTTCTCATGCAGAAATTATGCTAGTTAGGGAAGGACTGGGGCTTATTTGACAAGGGGGTGAATCGGAACATAAAAATTTGCCTATTTTTAACAAGCTTTTTCACAGAATTTCATAAATATTCGAAAGCAGGATCGTTTGCCGTGTTTGAAATACTGTAACACCGACTGTTTTCGTCATTTTAAAAAGTCAGACAGTTCGAAATTTTTAACCTTTGCCAAAACTGCATGATGACATAAATTAGCATGAATTTTTATCCCTTTCTTCGCGGAATCATTGTCACTCTAAATATAAGTACAGGTCATTATTTCTTGAATTAGGTGAACGAAAAAACCTGAAAAAAAAAATAAAAAATGAATGAAACTCACCGCTGAGGCCTGCCGTCTTGTCGTTCGATGACGTCGCGTCAAATACAGCGGCGTATTCTTCAAGTCCTAAGGACCGTTTAAAGTGTTCGTCGATTGCCGGGTCGCAAACAACCCCGCTGCTTCTTACACCGGTTCGTTGTGCAGTCCCTGTTGCGGCCGAAGCAGTTGCTGTGCAAGCCGCTACCGGCGTGTCTTCGACGGTTGTACCTTGATTTTTGTCAAAGTATTAAAAATTAATAAAAAATTATGAACAAATTAATTGAAAATAAAATAAAAATATACTATTTTTGATTCATCGCGTCGAAAGAGACTTATTGTAACATATTATATAGACCCGAATTAAAATGGGACGAAATTATTACGAATTGATAAATGAAAATTTTTTACTCGTGAAATACGATGATCATCTCAATTGATACGAATAATAATCAAAGAATACTAACGAAAAAATTGACAATGTCATTTTGTTGTTCAATGAATTTTGTACGATTTTGCACGTATCTTCATATTTATAAAGTTTCTAGTGAGAATTGGCCGGAGATGAGAGAAATGAGATGTGTTTTTCAATTAACAAACAAAAATTAGTCATGAAAGTAATGTGTGTATAGAAATTATCAGATCATACGTTAATAGAATTTTTTTAATGATTTCGAGCACGTTTTTTTTTTTGGTGCATATGATAATACACGAAGAGAAGGAAGGAGCTGTTAATCATAATTACTGCGTTCCTACTTGATTAAATTCACCTGGTTGCGGTGTCGTTGGTACGATAACGCTCGGTCGAGCGTGGTGATGTACCCTAGCTGCTGACATGTCGAGAGCTTCACTTTGGATTGGATCTCGCCTACGTTCTTTGCGCCATGCACTGCTGGGTTTTCTGTGAAGACTTGACGCCTTGGGTCTCTCTTCTGGTTATAAAATGATAACTTTAATTTTATCGGCAAATTAGGTGTGTATTATAAACCTATTTAATTATATTGAAACCGTTCTAGACCCATCTGTACATATATTCCGGACTAATGACTTGATTCCATCGTCACGACTCCCTAATCCCTAAATTATATGCCCACGTTTATCATAATTGTATAAAACGACGTATAGACCCGAAATATACCTCCGAACAATTCGTAAAGGGATGAAGATTTGACATTTTGAGTATTTCGCCAAGGCTGCCAAAGACAGCTTATACTCGAAGTCGATATTGCAGCCTTTACCCGCGATTCGGGAAGATCGAAAGACATTATAGTGATCGAAACGCGGCACCAATTTCTTTTCGGAAAAAACGATCTAATATAGATTATTCAGCGTTTTCGATAAGAGCGTATAGAAAAATGATTTATAGTCTTAGATGATGTGAAATTTCTTTGAAAATTTTTGGACATAGAAATTTTTAGTTGAAATTTATCTTCCGGTGTAATTTTTTCTTATACGACCAATCCTCTGAATCTACGGGTAATTGTACGACTAAAAATGGATATTGAACTATCCGTTAACTTGAGTAATGTGTCGAGTCTGAACGTCTCGCCCCAAAGTAAGTATACATATAAAAGAATAATAATGATCAAAGTAAGTGAAATTAAGTTGTAGAACGGGTAAAACGGGGATGTGGAATCAACGGAATCAGCGAAATCAGCGGATACTCTCACGTATATTATAATGGCACGTATAACAATGCTTTGTCGTGACGAAGCCGACGTATGAGAGTGCAGCGAGTACAATAAATAATAATAAAACGAGTATGTATACGTAGTCATAGCTTAAGAAGGAGGCGAGGTGATTCGAAATGCCTTATCTAATTTTATAAGAAATGTATGTATATACCTATACAAATTAAAATGGAACAGAATACAGAGTATGGAATAAGTTTAATAATGTTTTCGACGACACTGCGGTTTCTTATAACAATTTATAAAAAAAAACCACACACACATGGTGTACCATGTAAAAGTTCCAGATTTTATTTCGAAAAAAATTACATATAAATCGTACGGTTAATTATGGAATCAGAAAATAATTTGGATAGATCAAAGATATGAGATACGATAAAATCAAGTAACATATACATGTATAAATGGCTCGTGTCTCGTGTCCCAGTTTAAAGTCTCTACGCGCGATCATTTCCGCGCGTTAAATAGCGCTGTACTATATCAATACACGAACATACGCTATCCTGTATAAGTTGTTGATTTGTTTTATCGACGCGTCGTAGTTGCGCGTATTATCACGCACCGTATTTCAATACCGTACGCTTATTATCGATAGCGCGATATACCCATTATCGTCGTCCTCGAACTGATAGTCCGAGGTTCTTCTTTATCGGGCGAGATATTGGAGGATATAATAGTAAGTACTCTCGCGCGAAATATCACCGCGGTAACTAGATAAATCTCTTCTTCTCGTATGTAACTACATACCTACGCGTAAATACATCCAGACGCGGGAACTTTAAATAAACATTCTGCAACGTTCTTTTACTCTAACCAATAACAACTCACTGTTTGTTAGTATATGGACCAATGGAATGTAATACTAGCATAAAGAAGGCGATGGAGATTGACAATAAGATAGACGTACACACACACATAAAGAATCACGTATATGTATCATCCACACACATGTGTTTGGCATAAAATGAGAGAGAGTTTGCGAGGTAGCGATATTATATATATATTGTACAGTACACATATTGTATTGTATATTATACAGTATGAGCTAAGTATAAAGAATACAGATGCAGGCACATTGATTGATGTAAATAATTGATACTCACCCTGTACCATTGTCGCCGCCCTGGAAAGGACGTCTAGAGCACTTTCAACAGCTGACATCACTCGAATATAATTCGTATTATTATCTTCTTATCCTTAAGGAGTTTTCCGAATACTATAATATGTATATCAGCAGAGCGGATCCGGTGCATCAACGAATCTTTTATACCCCAGTCCGGTGCTTTCTCTCTTCTATAATTCCACTCGATCGATTTGCGAATAATAATATAACGTACTACGTGTGTTCTACTGTAAAAATAGATAACAATAAAAGACAATATATTCATGAATACATGGCTGTATAATACCTATATACGATTCTTCAATGCTTAAGCATATATAAACTAAGCAAAAGTTGGTTTAAAAAACGTGCCATTGTCCGTGGAATGCGCCCCCCCACCCCCTCCGGCCCGCCTCTCTTTTCCCCGCACTTCCACATCTCACGACCTCCGTCGCGACCCTCCTCACTCCGCTTTACCATCGCGCTACTCCCACCCGCGCGAACGGAACAATTTCATAATAATCATACGAACGACTCACGTCCGTATTATTAATTTAACACACCGGATCTTATTTTCATTTAATTTTTAATTATGAATTTGGTATGATGGATGAGCTTGAGTCAGGTTAAAATTAGGAAGATTTTTTAGACGGCTGTATAGATTCATGGGGTGGGAGTTTATGTTTGTTTTTGTTGTCTAAATATATGTTGCGTACTTAGTTTGATAGATTGATTTCATGTTTTGGGATATACACATTAGTTTTACCCGGGTAAATAACAACGTTCTATAATCGTAGTGGTAATCACTAATTAGACAAAGAGGAATAAGAGACTGGGTAGAATGCGAAAAAACGAAAGAAAAAATTAATATATTTGAAAATACCGAAGCATTGATGTTAGATACCGTGAGGAGTTTTTAATTTTGCCAATTGCGTATATTGCGAGGATGTGGTACAATTATTACTAATAGTGGATGATGAAAAAATGAAGGAAAGTGGGCCAAAATCTATCCTACCAGACCGCGGTGCTGCAGAATGTGAAATGTACTAATCGGAATCGGAATGTAGATAAAAACAAACAAAAAAAAAAAAACTAGAATTATGTTGATGTTGATGTTACAACAGCTCGATGCAAGGCGCAGATTTTTTTCTCTTTAATCTTTTCGTTTTAAAAATGAAACTTTATAACAAGTGGACATCAAGGGCAACTGCAGAAAGTATGCATTTGGAATATATGATCAATGTCCCGTGATATAGGTATAAAGTAATGAACGTTAAATGAATATAAAAAAATTAAGGACCCTCAAAAAAGAGTATGTATGTACCTGAATTGAGGACTTTTCACAATTCACGTTCTCATACACTGTCTGGCATCCCTGTACAGATCGATAGAGGAATGCGGGGCAGCGTAAAAAAAAAGCAGGCCTTGCATTCCTTAGCTGGTAAATGGAAATGTTTGACAATAAGAACTCACCTCTCTCTTAATCGCAATAATCGTGCATCTTACACTTTGGGCGAATGACAACTAATATTTCGTCAAACTGGGGGTCTGTCGTGCTCGTATATTTTTCATTGAAAATTATTAAAATCGAATGGTATGCGGGCAGACACACACAGCACAAGCTGTTTGACACGAGAAGTAAGTCGGTGCCCCACCACTTGTACGCAAGTGGAATGCATGGCATTCCGTTCGAGCCGCGCAACCTAGTGGCAAAATCGTCAACTCTTTGTCGTTTCTACTCACTCGCAGCTACTTACCACACGCTATAACTATACTCTCTGCGCGCATCACTACTATTTGTGTAGTTTAAATCGGAGTATGCATGTATGTTACACATACATCGTGTATGCATGCTTCATATTTGTCTACGCAACACGCGTCACGACCTTTGTATGACATGTTTATATCTGTGTCGTGTGTATGACTCGAACGGCAGATATCAAGCCACGTATTTATATATATTAGGACTAAGCATAAACAAACCTTTGCGGTTTTCTAGTCAATTGATGCGCAAACCGTCTGCGCATGTCGCTTTTATACGCGGTCCGATTTTTAAATATTCAAAAAGATTATCTTATTTGAATTTAATTGATATTACTGAGCGGTCTTTTGATACCCCAGAAATCATTGTAAATTGATTAGTTTATCATAATGTTCATTACAAAAAAAAAAAAAAATACTGCTGAAATTTCTATCAATATGTTTTATGATATTATATGTATGTAACAAATATAAATTCAAATCTCGTTTACAAGTTAGACGATTTTATAAACTTTATTTCATCATTTATGAGTTTCATCATAGGTGTCCTTATGTTTGTATCCTTGAACATATCCTTCGTTTGTACTCGCATCGCTTCGTCCTTCCGCTCCTCTGCCCCTACCTGATTCGTCAAATCTTTGCTTGTGAGCTCCTGTATACTTAGTTGTGTCTGTTAAGCGATCTACTGTACTCGAATTTGCTGCTTGCTAGAAAAAACGGAAATACTGAATTTTTTTTGGTAGGATCATACATCATGTTTGACTTGATTTTTTATTGGTAAATATACCGTTATATTCGAGGAACCTGGAAGTCCACACCTTGTCATTTGATCAAAAATCTCTTTAGGGTTCAAACCCTTTGACGCTGCCAAGTCTTTGACAAATTTATCATAATCTGAGAATCTCAGACTCTTCTGCCTATAATTTGTGAAATGTTGCTGATCATCGCTATACTTATCCATATTTTCTTTCTCTTAATTTTAAGAATTATAAATAAGGGTACATGTTGTGGAATAGTACCGCAAACAGTAAACAGGCTGACAATGGGAACTAAAACTATAATTAATCATGAAAAGTATTCACTAAGTTCTATATTTTTTGTATATAATGAGGAATTATAGACTTTAGTTTGCCGAAACATATCGCTGTGTCTGTTGTGGTAATTTTCTTATCAAAAACTTTGGCCTGTTTCATCCATTTATCACTTTGTGTCAAGGTGATAAGGGTCCCATCTGATTTGGTATCACCATACTTTGAAAAAGCAGCAAACTGAGTTTCAAACGTCGCCATCTGATTAGATGGAAGAAATAAATGTTCGAGTAAAGTTCTGAATCGGTGTTACCGAAGAGAGGCAAAATCAATTTTGTAATTTAAATCAAAAAAAAATTTTATACATGATTAACAAAAAATGTAATTTATATAATTGATATAGATATATAAGTTCACGAAAATAAATGACTATCTTATATTTCAGATCCGTAATGTATGCCATTGCAATCATTGCTGACTACGATCATGTTTTATACTCTCATTCAAAATTGAGAAAAATTTAGCATTGGCTTACGATCTACATAATCTAAATAAATATTTCATAATTTTTGGAAACAGTGTTAATACTGAGTTCAGGTACAATGATCATTTCTAGGAAGTTGGTTCTTGCTGCACTGCCATAGCGAAGAGTAATTCAGCCATTTGCCTAATATTGTTTTCTTTAATCCCAACTAGATTAGAGAGTTTTTTCACCAAGTTCTTGGCATCCGAGTCTTCCATAGACAAAATAAAGAAGGAACAAAGAACAACCGCCGCTCCTAAGTAGAGTAAATTGTTTTCCAACGCCGTTATTTTACCCGGTTCAATTTCTGACTCTGGAAATCTTTCCCTCATTGCAAACTGAAGATGAGAATATATCTGGTCATGCTGAAATGAAAATATTGTAATATTACGATCAGGATTACTTGAAAAAACAAAATTATTGAAAAAAATTAAGAAGATTAGCACAAAATATTGACTCTTACTTGTAAATATACCAAATCCAGCAAATCTACACAGACATCATAAGGCTCAAGGGCCCCTAACTTCAGCTTCGTAGCAGCTAAAAGTATTTCGACGCAATGCAGTGGTGTGAATAATGGTATTTTAAAATCAACTGTTTTGTAGACAAAGAATTCTGAAGTATATACATAATTTTTCGTATATTCAGACTTGTCATCTAGCCAACGCAGCATTCGCATTACCTGCGGTAGCACATAATTATCTCAGTAAAAGAATATTTCTCAGTATTTTTTTGCCTGCAAAAAGTTTCACAGCTGACTCTTGATATTAATAAAATTTATAAAAGAGTACACAATCCACTTGATAATCAAGACTTGACTTCTATACCTGAGAAATGCCTAAACCTTTCGAATGGGAATCCATTTTGCTTGCCAATTGCATGCAAGACATTAGCCTCAATTTTGCTTGGCTTGATATAGTCTTGCATATCTGTGACCATGAGGATTTACCCTCTTTATTTGTTTCTAATTCCATTTCGGCTAGATATAATTCGCAAAAGTGATTGCACATGAATTTATCAAAAAGATGTACAGTGAGATATCTCGTGTTTGGTCCTAGACCAAAGTGTTCTGTTATTACAAATATCGTTTTGATGACTGGCAGTGGAACAGCTGTAAAATAAGAAAACCATACATATAATCGAATTGTATCAGAGAGTTAAATACTTTTTTTTTTTAGAATGATGAAGATCTCGACCCATATACGGAATAGTGAATTCATTTCCTTCTTTGAAAATCTGGAGCTGTTTCGCGTTGTCTTCGAGTACATGTTGAAGCCATTCATGAATTAGCGGTTCTGAAAATTCGCATGAGTATATAATAGAAAAAGTAATGAGATATATCATTCAAGGGCGTTAAAGATTGATAATTACCGATGTATGCCGTGTCCAAGTCCAGTTTTTTTGGCAATTGTACTATCTCCATTGCGAGTTATGAAGCCTTTCTTTCAGTTTCGGAATTGAAACTTATAAGATTCAAAGAACCTTAGGCTCTTGTTGAATTTCCGGTCTCGTAGCCTGACATCCGTTTTATATTCTTTATTAGGTCACGAACTATCGTACTCGATAATGAAAATGAGACGTGCAGATGGCGAGCAGCACGACGATATAAACAGTCGCGGCGAACAGCCGGTACTTCGAGATTTGACGATCGGTAAAATCGCATGGTGAGTTGTGGAATTACCATGATAAACTCTGTGACTAATTTACTATCCGGCTTTACCATAAAGTTATGATATACATACCTATGTGTACAGTAATGTTTGCATCGGTTAATAACTATCGTATCCCTATTGCAACAATGAATTGCTAAAGCGCCTGGTTGTATGCAATTTTACTCACAGTTATGATGTGCACGTAGTATACTTGCAGATGGGCAACCGAAGCGTTTGGAAACGCAATTTTCAAACTAATATACAATACGATGAGAACCTTTTTTTTTAACTGGCAACGTCATATTGTGAAAAATGTAACTCAGCAGGTCCAATTTATCACAAAACGCATTCATCAGATTTCTCTACGATTCTATAGTGTGTATAATAGCTACTGTATACTAATTTGATAGTGTTCAGTAATTCTCAAGAACTGATAAACAATATACATGAAACGTATTCCCAGGCCATCAATAACATTTCGCTATTCTATTATATTTTATTGAATTATATTCTGTACTATAACTTTCAGCAATAAACTTGTAAAACAGTTGTGTACTACATTTTATTCATTTTTACTGTCTGATCTAGATAATATACCTATATGCATATATCATATAATACAGAATATATATAGTTACACATTTGCATATAGTTACTCATCGTGGTTTTTCGCCTGGCTATGAGCTGGCACAATCAAGTTACAATTAATCACCGACAATAAAATGTATAGTTTAAATTTGTACTGGATGTTGATTACTGACTGTTTATTGTACCGCAGCTACGCGTCTCAGAATTATCAGATTCACATACTTTCTCGCTGCAATAAAGTGAACATATAAATCTCATTTCACTTAAGAATAAAAGTGAATCAAATGTTCATGTTTCGAAATTAAAAAATAATAAACAAGCCATTATAATCGTGAATTCATTTTCCTTATGACTATAATCAATATACGTTACAAGTTATTATCATTTTCTTATGAATTTGTTTCATCTTCCTTATGGAAATGGGTTATACCATACAAGTTATACGTCAATCATAAATATAGGTCCATGTTGCAATTTGTGATCGTATATTTATAATCAAAATATGTGATACTGTAAATCGAATCAAGATATAAATATGTCGCAACGTCATTTCATAAATTTCCAATCTAAATCTGGATTGAATTATCTCACACGTCCCTGAGCTGAATCTTGAATAAGGGATGCAAAAGCGGGGATGTTTCATAGGATGTATATTCGCAACTAGTAGCATATAGGTATAGGTATATTCCGCGAACTGGAAGGGTGGTTGAAAACGCGCAATGTGGAGGGGGAATGTGTTTCGGGCTACGAGCGAAAGACGGCGTCTCGGCGCCCTCGTCGATGAACTCATTTCTATAATGGCTGCCATCAAGCGTTGTTGGTTGCCTGGCGTCTCTCCAAAGAAATCCAATTATTGACAGTTTAAATAATCCGAAAAGGAAGTTCAAGGTGATAATTAAACCATCCAAAAAAGTGTAACGTGACCGTACGGCTACTCGACGGCAAATAAAACCCCCATAAAAAATGATAAACCGTTCCTAAATATCGAGTTCTACTTCTGTTTATGCGCGACGCAGTGTGTGATTATCGCTAAATGCAATTCTTCGAAAGTCAAAAACTGTATTCTCACAGTTAAATCTTCCCAAACGATATACACACACGTAATAACAAGCTAAACAAATACGAGAAATGTGAATATATTTAATAAACTAATCGAATAACAATACAACCGTATCTATTAACCAAACAAAGTGTCACGGTACAAAATATATACATAAACCCCCCCGTACACATTTTGACAGTAAACAAAACTGACAGCCTCCTAAGTTCTGCGGGTCATGCTGCCGTTCTAATGGTGAAAGAATCGCATTTCTAACGATAAAAAACTTAAATTAAATAGGAATGACTAAAATTGAACACACGTAACACGACATAGTAAAACGGTGACTAATTAATCCGTGAATTATATTTCTAAATACAGAAAAACAGAAAAATACGGAAAAAAATTTAATTCTTTTCTGTTTTTATTATTTATCTCATCATTTTTGTAACCAGTGTGCCAATGATTTAAGAAGAAAAAAAAAAATTCTCTGTTTAAAAAACTATAACAAATTAACATAATAAGATCAATTATTTTTTCCGGTGTGATGCGGGTCTATGAAAAATATATCATATCTCATCGTCTCGTCGTTTAAACAATTTTTTTTATTAAGAGGTTCAAATAATGTTAGGCAAGGTACCGCCACCTTCCAATACCCCTGGACCACCGCCAACTATATCTGCCCTAAAAACAGGGCCCATATCATCGGCCACATGTCTGCCATGTTTTTCATCCGAAGATATAGCCGGGGGTAATATAGAAGAGAAGGTAAAGACCTGGAGACCAAAAGACAACGAATCGGTAGTCTCAGAGGCACCTGGTAATAATTTCCAACCACAAAATAAAAATAATGAAATATACAAGTCTTCTTCTTCATCTTCAACGTCGTCATCGTCATTGGGAAAGAATTTTTCACCCTTTAAAGAACCGCTGAGTTTAATGAGCCATAAGAGCTGTTCTAACGTCAAAGATTCTTCAAATATTCATAAATGTTTGTCTAATCCAGATTGCCCCACGTTTTCCAACGTCAAGTCAAACTCAGGGGTTAATTGTGCTTCCAAAATATCTAAAAATATATCATCTTCAAGTCTGGGATGTTTGAATATTGATGTTATTAACAGGGAGGCTGTTAGATCGATAAAAAAATTGGCTGCGGTTAACAGAGAGCAATCTAATTGCAAGATCAACAAGGAACAGCGTAAGGCGAGCGCTAAGCAGGCCGAAACTTTGAACACTGATAGAGTAAAGTTCAGCAAAACTTTGGCCTCAGACTTTGAAACTTTGGCCGAAGCTTATAACAGGGAGATTTTAAAACCCAGCCTGTCTGAAGGGAGACAGAAATTTTCTGAGGTAGATGAAGGCGATGAAACTGACGCCGTGCCTGATCGGTTCAATTTTGTTTCTTCAACCCCGTTTAGGGAGTGTGAAAATACGGATAATTTGCAGCACTGTCTTTCCTTTCCTTCGCTACATTTACCTACCGAGGTACAAAGCTCTCCTAGAAGTCTTAAGGACAGAGAGAAGACCAGGGATCCATGGAAACCTACAGAACTTGAGGGAAACTCTGCCAATATCAACGTTTCCTCGGGGGATTCAAATCTTGATTTTTCAACGAAAAGGAGGACTGGCGCCTCTTGTCAAGCATTAAGACATGCTGTTGCTTCTCTTAATAGACTCGACGATTTTTATCTTGAAAAAATCGGGGCTGGATTTTTTTCTGAAGTTTTTAAGGTAGGGCAGGATTTTTTTTTAATTCAACTACCTTAGTATCGCTTCTTGTTATAAATAAGACAACAATTTTTGGGAATATTTTTAAACATGTAAATAACGATGCACCTTTGATTTCTTACTTATTACGTTTATTAATTGAGTTTTATAATGAGTTTTCGTCCAAGAGTTTGACAGACTCATACTAATGTATCCGGGATATCTCTTTATTTCTGCAATTTCTTAGCCCTGAACACTCAGCATCATATACGCAGCGTTATCTGTTAGATTAACATCACAATTGATTAGATATGACGTGTTTGCGTATTCAATAAAATTTCACTGCTCTTATACAGACTTGAACATCTTTGACTACGCAAGATTTTACTCTAAGATGATCAAAGGGCGAATAGAATTTGAAATCTTCTTTATAAACGTTATGTGGTTATTAATAATTTGATCAGGACTTCAGTTTGACTTGAAAAATCATATTTGAATGTAATGCAATAATCGTATGACTGTTTAGATTCTGGGATAGAATTTTGTAAGAAGATTATCTAAAGATTAGATAAGTGGCTGTAACTTGATTTACATTGTAACAGGTTCGACACTCGATCGGCGCCAAAATTGCAAAATTATTTACAATATTTGAAAAAGTTTCTGTATTTGCTAAACTCTGAAATGTGGTATCTCGCTAGATTCAGAGGTCTCACATTCTTGGCACGAAAAACTTGGTTTGTACGCCAAGACGTTAGTACATATTAACAGTTAGTTTCCACCTTAGTCATCCCCTTATATCACATCTCTTCGCTTAAAAAATATTGAGCTGAGATTTCTAAAATTAGGTAATTTTCGGGGAGTCTATTAAATTAAGTTTAAATTTTACTTGAATAGAGAAGTAGAGGTAATTTTTTAAACTCTCATCAGATGAATTTCACGAGATTTGCTAAACGTATCAAATATCCAAAAATTATGAAGAAATAGTAAAATTTCTTTTGCTGCTTCACAAATATGGATCTCATTCTGGTTTCGAGAAATATTCTTTCTTTCCATTTATTTTATTCGTGAGGCAAGATTTTTCAGAAAACAGGAGCACTACTTAGTCTGATATTTTGTGGGAGGCAGAGAGAGCAAAGATAGAGCTGGACCCACGCGATCTATTTTTGAAATGCCTGAGCCTCCGTCTCTTTCCTTTCATCTCATTCCCTCTTCCTTCGTGCATCTGAAAATGAAGCACAAGTTTTCCTGTGCCCTTGATAAGTTGTATTTATAGGAAATCTGACAAACTCATAACTGACGACTAGGATTATTGCATAATTACATGATACCATGTATTTAGAGTCATCAGTGAATTGCATAAAAATTTTGAAAATTTTTTCTTTTGTTATCATGATCTTTCATCTAGGCTAGTAAATTAACTTCCAAATGTCACACATATATTAACAAGGTGAATGAACATATTATGAAACAGTAGAATTCCCCTGAAATCTTATTATTTTTTATTTATTTTTTGTAATACTTTCACCAAAATATACATTCAGTTGAATACCTCGATCTAGAAACACCCATATTACTAAGGTAAAAAATTCAACATTCTCTAAACTCATGCATATAATAATTAAGCTTATAAGTGAAAAAGTAAACGAAAATAGAAAATAATATCTCTTTTCATTAAACACAAAATGAACAACTCCAATGCATTGGAATTATTTGCTTTAATAGAGAATGTTTATTCTAGAAGTATGTCTGAATTTGATCAAATAGTATCTAAATTCCTGAGATTGTTAATCTTTATTTATGAGCTCTATCTTCTTCTATAAGAAGGTTTATCTCATGTCAGCTAAAGTAAGCTTTTAGCATCAGCTTAATACGGCGCCGGTTTAACTGATTGATTAATAAATTTTGCCATGGAATCTTTATTGCTAGTTCTCAAATAGCAAAAAGAGATATTTGTTACACCCTGTATGTATGTTATTAGTTATACGTCCGTAGGTAAATCTGTTTAGTCGGCAATGTGATTAGCGTATTGGTATAGAATAAAGGTATAATGCTTATAGTCAGGAATGATATATATACATCCATGTAGAACTTGGATACAGATACAGATACAGATAAAGTTATAACTATATGTGTACATTGAGCTGAAACTATTTTTGCTTTTAACGTATTTAACGGCCACTGGAAACGACCTTGCCTGTGACTTAAGACAGTACACCAAGCATTTCCTCTTGTAATAAGAATGCTTAAATGAGAAAGCCGGTCACGCTTGATGGCCATGGAGTCCGAACACTCTCTAATAAGTCTCTTACACTCATTCCTGATTCACTCACTCACACACTCAATTCTATTTGATACCAGGTAGATTCTCAATAATTAAAGGTATTGGAGTCAAAAAAAAAAAATTGCTAGCGAAAGTATTTTCCCTTGATAACGGTATCCAAGATCTCTCTAATAGTAAATAAATGTGCATACATTAATATCATCAAATGTCACTGAAACAAGTTTTTTTTTTTTCTCCTGTTTATTTATGTTGATTTTTTTATTGGCATCCTTAACTTGTGTAAAAGCTGTTTCTCGAACATGGCCTTTAGTCATCTGTGAAATAAAGTTTTAGCAATTTTGTTTAAGGTCTCAAAGTATTTATTAGTCATTTATTGATATTTATTAGTCATGTATAGTTCTGTTACTGTGGATATGCTTATCTGAGATAAGGGGATATTGTGCCATTGATTAATTTTGATAAACAACTGATAACTAGTAAATTCTTGTATGACGGTTTATAAAAATTCACGAATTCTGTTCTTAATGTTCTTTACCGAATGCACAATTTCAAAAAGTTTTGTTTACCATTTCGGCCCGCTGGATTCGTCACTTGTTGGCCACTGTCCAACTGTAACAACCATTGCCAAGAAATTCTCATCACATTTTTATTTACTTTTCAGATAAGATCATGAGTTTTTAAAGCAGAAATTTGAAAATTATAATTATGTTTACGATGTGCGATTGAATGAGTAATTACATTGAATTCTAATCTAACTCAATTTATGAAATATATTTTTTTTTTTTTTCCGTTGCATGATTTTCCCTAGTTTTCCTTGCATAATCCTTGTTTTGTACATTTTTATGTAATTTCGTTGAAAAATTTCGCTCGTTCCATCTTTGTTTTTTTTTTATTTTTACTCATTAAGATTAAAATTGGAGCAAAGTGAAATTATTCAAATCTAATTATGTGTGTGTACCTAAATGAGCAAATCTCTTGGCACTACCGGATATACACGGTTCTCTTCAAAGTATGGACTTTTCCTGAAAGCAAATTTCTAAATTCTCTTCTATCCAACAGATGTTACACTAGTGTTCATTAATAAGTTAAGTTTCTCCTGTGAGAATCATTTTACATTCTCACATGCCGCTACTGCCTCACACACCGTTCAAAGATCCATATCAATAGTAAGAATGCCCCATTGTCTGTGGGAAATTTTACGTTTCACAAGTACTGAGAAATTTACCAGTTATAAATTTTTATTTTATATTATTTCCATTCCAAAATATCTTGATAACGAATACGAAAAGAAAAGTAAAACTTAATCCCTTACGATAGTAAAAATCCTGTGTCATATAACATTTATTCTTAGATAACAGTTTAAGGCTTGCTTATTATCTCTTTTGACTAATACTTCCTTATGATTAGTAACACTAAATAATACCTCTAAAATTCTACTATGATACAGACTGAAAGTTTGATGAAATTAAGTCTTGAGCTGCTTTAATTGCATTCAGGGAAACAATTAGCGAAAAGAACTTCTAAGATTGGTTGATGACTTATGATATAAACGCATATACGATTACGTACAACATGATTTCCCTTATTTTACATAAGTTGCCAAGATTTAATTAAGAGAAAGAAAGAAAGGATATCTAATATGAATTTCACGATAAAAAAATAAAAAACTAAAATCTGATTGAAAAATAAAGTGCATCGGTGCTCTTAATCGTATGATTTCTTTTCTGCGGATGTAAATATTTTTGTTCACTTTATTGCAGGTGACTCATAAAGTATCGGGTCAAGTGATGGTATTGAAGATGAATCAACTTCCAGCTAATAGGCCAAATATGTTGAAGGAAGTTCAACTGATGAATAAACTCAGTCATCCAAATATATTGAGGTAATTAATGGTATAAAAAATGTTAAAATTTAATAAATCTTATAGTTAATAAGTTATGTAGTCATGGTTGGTTTTTATTTTTTTTTTCTTTTTCGACTATATTTATAAATCTATAAATACCTCATATGCTCCAGATTTACTGGCTAAGCATTGAGTAATGATCAACTACACTCGGTTTGTAGTTTCTATCAAATAATCATTTTGCAAGTCTCTTAGCGTCCGTGACCAAACAGGGCACAGACCTTCGGCTAGTCCATGCTTGGAAGCGAAGGTCACTGACCGTATACAGAAGTGTTATAAAAATGAAAGAAACTTAAATAAACAAAATTTTGCGACGTGTTTTCAATGCTGTAAATATTAAAATAGACACGGATTTTACTTTTCATCTTGACAATCGCAACTTGAATGATCTTGGCTTTTTCTCAATTCTATTAATTCTGTAATAATATATCTTATGCAGGTTCATGGGGGTCTGCGTCCACGAGGGTCAGCTTCATGCCCTCACAGAATATATTAACGGTGGTAGTTTAGAACAGCTAATAATGGCCAGACACACTATGTTGCCTCATCTAGTGAGAATGAGCCTTGCCAAAGACGTCGCTAGAGGAATGACCTATCTTCACAGTCGAGGTTTATTCCATCGTGATTTGACGTCAAAAAATGTATTAATCAAGAAGGATAAGTCAAACGGTGATATGGTTGCTGTAGTTGGAGATTTCGGATTAGCAGCTAAAATTCCAGACCCAAATTCCGGATATCGATTAAGTACAGTAGGCAGTCCTTATTGGATGTCGCCAGAGTGTCTCAAGGGTCAATGGTACGATCATAGATCAGACGTATTTTCATTCGGTATAGTTGTTTGCGAACTCATCGGCAGAGTATCTGCAGATCCTGACGTTTTACCACGCTCCGACAATTTTGGCCTAGATTATTTAGCCGTTGGTGAAATCTGCAGCGCTGCTGATCCACCACCAGCTTTCTTACAATTGGCGTTCAACTGTTGCAGAGTAAGTTTGCTCAAATCTTATTTAGAAACTAAATAGTCTCATATTTCTCAACAACTATCTATTCATTTTTCATACCTTTTATGCATTACTTAAATCGAATATGTATCTCACTTGGCTTTTTATCCAGAAAACAGAACTTCACTTGCTTATTTCTATTTATAATTTTCTTTTACAGTACGAGCCAAAGTCAAGGCCAACTTTCCCAGAGATTGTCGCCAGTTTGGAAACAATAATATTGTCTTACGAGGAGGAGTATAAAGATGCATTAAATAAACGTCAATCTGCTGATCCAGCTCTGCTTTCTAGCTTGGATGAGATCGGAAGAGAAAGTAGATGTCCAAAGCGAAGAGCAGTTAGACAAAGAAGTCATTCTGCGGATGCTAGAGGCTGCGACAATGCAACGCCTTCGGACAAAGCTAGATGCCATTCGGCTCGACGTGTTGCTGAATTGGCCAGCAAAAGAGATCCTCATTATAGGCCTATGACTGCTAATCCATTTCACGCATTGGGAGGGGTCAAGAAAATATTGGGAGATTTATTCTCAAGTTGTTTGGAATTGCCATCGTTGGAAGATGTCAGACCTACCGTCACAGATAATGGGGCAAACAAATTTAAACCAGCCCAGAATGACAGTATAGCCAAGATTTTGAACAGAAGGAAACCCAGCTCTGAGCCAAGCAGCCCGACGGCAAGAAAAAAGTGGGAGAAAAAGGTAGATGAAGACGACGGTATCTGTTATATTGCAATGTTCGATAGTGGAATTGCTTACAGTACCAGACCACTCCTTGGTTTGCACAGATTTGGAAGTGGCTTCAAAACTGTATATGAACATAAGATAATGTAAATATATTATTAACAATGAATAGTTTTTGTATTAAGAGAAATAAGAACTCGGAGTGTTCTTGATAAAAGTACATATCCGTTGATATCCACACAATTGTAGATTCACAAGTTTGAGGTACACTATTCTCAGAAACCTGATTTGTTAAATCTTTCATACCAGATTCGTGTTTGGCGAATCAGAATTTGTGAATAAACAGGTTTATTTTGAGTGTCTGTAAAAAATAAAAATAAACCTTTGTGTTACGAGGCAAACTTCTAACGATTTTAGGTCACAAAATCGAAATCTTTTGGATATATTCTATACAAATTGGCTGACCTTGATACCGTAGTATCTGTACTGTGGATAAAAAAAAAAAATTGTTTAGATCACAGAACAGTCTTCGCAAGGATCTGTGGTGCAGCAGTATATCCGAAAAAAAACACTAAAATACAATTATGAAAATATTTAGATGAAAGTTGGTAGATCGACGTCTGAACATATACTTCACAGAAAATAAATCTTGAAAACCAGTTTCGCCAATAAGTCATCGTATCCCGTTGAGATTATTTTTCAAATATCAGATGTTGAAACGTTTTTGAAGCCATATTCCTGTCCGAAAAGGAAAAAATCCTTTATAATCAATCGGTTTATTTTACAAAATACGATTAATTTTACTGTACAATGATTATTATAAAATATTATTTCAATATTTAAGCTATAAGTAATAATTGATTATACACAAATTTGAGAGATTATCGAAAAAAAATTCTGATCCCTTATTGATATATTTAGGTAGCTACGAAGGTCGGCGCTGCTAGTTTGTTCGCTCATCCCTTGTTCAGGGAAGGTTGGGAACCAAGACGACGCGGAAGCTGTGAATCTGGATTCTGGAGTTGCGTTGGAGAGGATCTCAGTCCAGAACCACCAAATCGTCGGCATGCTTCGACATTGAGCAGTTCAGCAGCTAGTAGTTTATTCTTGTTAGATGATCACAGGACTAGTTCAATATACACAGATTCTTCTGAAGATATAGCAAGTCTTGGCGGCGGTGATTCATCTTATTGGGAAGATAGACTAGGCAGCATAAGTTCAACTAGTAAAACCATTTCTAAGATAGTAGAATACTTTGAGAGGAAACAAGCTTCTGGGAGCACCTTAAGGCTAGGAGAATCCAGTCTTGATCCTGGACCAAGCAGAATAGCTTTGTTGAGAGCTAGTTTGGAGGAGACTGTACCTATTTGTAGCATCTCTGCGGCTCAACGACTCGTCGTATGTGAAGGAGCCGTACGTAGCAAACTTTCGCTCTTTGATAAAAAATGACCGATTCGTTTACCCGGTTCTGCGTACGACATTGAGGGATTTATTTAAATCTTTTTTCCTTTTTTTTTTCATACAAATTTGGTGACGAAATTAAACTTTGAAACACTTTCGTACCTATCATCATAGATATAACGTACCTTATATCTATGCTATCACAAAGTCTGTTTTTAAATCTTATGAAATACATTTTTATCTTCTATGTGTAAATGAATGTATTTCGTAATCGAATACGTGAGGAAAGTTTATGATAAATGGAATTTACGACTGTGCCAACAAATTTAAAATCATTGAATGTGTTTATTCAACGTTTGTTATATTTGTGGTAACTTGATTTACATTTATTATCGAACAATTTGATTTTATCAATCCTTAAAACAGGAAACTGAAATATTCGTTATTGAATGCTTTAATTTTAATATAGTTTTGGTGGTAGATTATTGGGGTATCAATTAAATCCTCACGTTTTTTTTCTTTTTTTTTTTCATATAAAGATGAAGAACTAGGTTCGAATCGTGTCTCAAAATTTAAAGCAAATCCAAAGAAATATGAAAACAGAGTCAATGTCGCACGTAGAAAACCGGGCAAATACCCAAAAAAGAGAGAAGAAAAAAAAAAGGAAATTTGTCTGTACAAAGTTAAACGATAAAAGAAACGTTGAGATTTGAAGATGATTTCAATCTTCTTCGAATACTATTAGAAATTTTTGTTTTTTCTTCTTTTATACACATATAAAACCTAATTTCAATCTTTGAATCTTGGGGTCTTCATGTGTCGAATGTATCTTTCCAAAATTGACACACCGCCTCATAGTTCCTACTAGCCAGCTCCGTCCTAAATACTTTAAGAAACCGTAAATTAGCTGCTTTTTTTTTCAATATCTAATATCAAAAATCCAGTTGGCAGCTGGAATTGCTAAATTTAGATAGCAAAGTTTTAGACGGACTTGATTCAATCCCAACATTATACATACCTATTGAACAAGAACAAAAAAAAACGAGAATAGAAGAAAAGAAAAGAAAACAATTATTTATGGTATTTAAATTATTCTTTATAACTCGTGTCCTAATCTAAGCAAATTGTAGCACAGGATTGGTTCAAGTTCAAACAAGGAGCATAAACCGTCCGACTAGTGGGTACATAAATTATAAAATTGAATAAGATTTATTCCTTGGAGTCATTTTTATTAACGTAACATTTTTTATAAACAGGGTGAATTAGTTTTTTTTTTTTTTTATCTTACGGCGATAAACGCCAAGTCCATGATTCATCCCTAGGGACAGCTTATCAATTGTATTTTTGCTGTTGGATAACAAAAAAAAACCTAAAAAAATTATATTTTGAACGTTTTTGTCGATAAAAGAAAAGAAATTAAACTATAGAATCCCATTGATATGAGGATGGTTTGAAGGAATCGTATAGAACGAGAAAAAAAAATAATAATATATGAAACTCTGATCTAGTCAGTGTATTTATGAGGCGGCCTTATATTTTGTACGCCGTAGGGCTAAAAAAAAAAAAAAAAAAAAATAGAAATTACTAAATGATGTGACTATAATATGAACGAAATGCGCGTATAGATAATGTATAAACTAGAGAAAAAACAGAAAAGAAAGAAAGAAAACGAAATCGAAAATAATTTGTCTAATTTTATCGAGGAATTGTATAATGTATATGAAACTGTATTTTGTACTACCGCAATGATACCCGTTAGATAACTCAGTGTTTTTAATTGCATTTTTTTTTTTTCTTCAATTTGCGCAGAGAACAATTCATACGTATGTACAATTGTGAATTTTTCAAAGCAAATTATTACATATAGGTATACAGCGACACGTACTATTGTATTATTGTGTTTTTGTTTTTGTCCGTAAATAATTAAGTAAGATAAAATGAAACCGGTACTAATTTAAAAATTTTTTTTTTTTTTCAAGGGACAGAGAAAATCCCTCCCTGCGGAATAAGACTGTATGATTGTTGATTTTGAAATATGTATTTAAGTAATATATCTAGTATAAGCAGTTTGAATTGATTTTCTAAATGTGAACAGGTAAACTCGATTTGTCGACCGCTCGAAACTCGACGAAATTCTTCCAAGATTATCGCTAACCGATAGACGAGCCAGTAGAGCGATAGATCGATTGACTGTGTAAATACTGTCGACGTTAATAGAGAAAAAATCATCTGCGAAGAACATATCAAGAGAAGATCATATCCTCCCTCCCCCCCGGCTTGAAGAATATACTTAGCTTGAGGCAAGAATATTAAAAGCTGCGGCAACGAACGCATTTTAAGAAAGAAAGAACAAAAAAAATAAAATAAAATAAATAAATAATAAAAAAAAGATGAAATATTTATTTTACGTAAAAACAGACATAGATTGTACAAAAAATGAATGAAAAATGAAAAAAAAAAAAAAAGAAAAAAAAATAATAAGAATTATATTAATACAAATCATTTCTTCCATACATTTGACTTTGTCGTTTAAACATAACGTGCTATTTCTTTGTATAGTTAACAAAAAAAAGTAAACAAATAAACAAACACATAGAACTTATACTTCGTTCCCCACAGGATTGTGGTAACTTTAAATTACGTGTTTTATTATGTGTGTTATTTTCTATCATAAACCACAAGTATTTATATTAATTCATATTTCCTTATTCGTTCACTTGAGAGAAAATTTTCTACCCGCAAAAAGTATCGCATCTAATTACAAATTAAATTGCATTTCATATATGATTATCATTACTATTATTATAAACCTTTGTAGAACGAAGTATAGCTGTATATATATTAATTACTATTAATAGCAACGTTTAACATGGCTCTCCCCCCCCCCTTCCCTTACAGAACGTGTTAAGTTATATGAATTATGTTATTATAAAAATTAAATATAGAAGTTTAGACGTGATGCGTTTCTAGGAATATAATATATCCAATAATAAATATAAATAAACAAATGATAATAATAATATTAATATGAATGAAAAAAAATTTTTAAAAACATAATAAAAAAACAGTAATAATTGTAACAGCTACATTGGTCGGTAAAACTTCAAGTAATTTCAGTGAAACTATATTATTATTATATTGTAAAGATTCCTATATACAAGAAATAAAGATAAGAGCTCTCAATTTTTACCAAAAAATTTTACAGCCTTTTATACATGTACACAATAATAATATGTTATTTTATCCCGCTATTCGCCACTTTGGCTGATCACAGCTTATTACAATTTATTCCACATACTATTTACACGTCGCTTATTATTGATGGTATAGGAAGTAAAAAAAAAAAAAGGAAATTTCGCAATCTGATTGTCACAATATTGATAGACATCAGAGAACTTCAGTTCAGGACGATCAATTTTAATCAAATTATACCAGCCTCGAGGTCTTTGTAGATCCCGAAAAGCCTAAAATTTGTCTTGAATTTGTCATGGGTTTTAAAATCTTAGAAATAGTTTGAAATCCTAAAAATTATTACGTATATTATAAGCGCCTTTTTCTCTTCGCTTAGCTTTTTCATAATATGTACTATACAGTAAGCGAAGCGAACAAACTCGTATCATTTAATAATCTCTATACACATAATCTAATGAAGAGCAATGAACAAAGAAGAAAAGAAAAAAAAAATTAACAAAAAAAGAACTCTGTCATTGTATTTCACTGTGTTCTATAATACATTGAAGAATCCGAAGATTATTTATCATGAAAAAAAAGGCTACCAGACACATCGAAAGGCCTTTTGTATTTTCATGAAAATTAATTTCGAAACACTGGGAATGGCTAGGAGATTGAAAATCGAGTCTATAAAAACCCTGAATATTGCTTTCAGACTCAGCGAGCCTTGTCCAACCCAAGGGTAGACTGGCGCATGTCTTCTTCGGGAAGAAGTGGAATGTATCTAGTTCTAGGATCATTTTTTCTCTCATAAATGTAGGGAAATACAGTAGAAACAAGTAGAGACTTTGGCGTTCTTTGATCATCCTCTTTCACCTCGATCCTGGAGGGAATCTTTTGGATGTGTGATGACGATTCGGTAGTCGTGCTACCGTCGTTTTCATTCGTTATATTTCCTGGAAGATTATCAGCTTCGGTCTTCGACACTGGAGAAACGAAATACTCGTCAGGATTCGCGAAGTCAAGAAGCGGAATGAACTTTCTGTTCGTGTTGCTTCCGGCTGGGGGTACATCAGCGGGTTTCACTAACTCCTGTTCATTTCTTGGCACCACTGGTATCCAGTCGTCAAGTTTTGTGTCTGGTCCAGCTCCAGCACTTGCACTGGACCATGCAGTACCTTCTTCGGTTAGCCACGTGCCCTCAGCCTCTTGGCTCCCCGCCGAGGTGTTTCCTAGTTTAAAGTCTGCAAACTTGGGAGCAATTTCTAAACTCTCTTTCGTATCTTCCTTCGAAGACTGATCATCCCTCTCAGTTTTGTCTTCTTGCGAAGTTCTTAGCTCGCTGGATTCCGTGGGTAATTTATCTGACGAATCGTTGGGGCTGATTTCTGCCAACGAATCTTCAAGTCTGAAGGTTTTCCCAATTCTAAAGTTGTTCTCATAGGACGAGGAATCATCCACGTCATCTTCTTCTTCTTCCTGGGACGAAGTTGTTCGTTCAGAGTTAACGATCTCTCTTGAATTTGTGTCCTCTAAACTTTCGTTCACGATGTCTCCTAATGGAGGGAAGTACGTAGGTTGATTGTATCTTGGACCACCCACAAAGCTTGGTGTATACTGAGATATCAAAGGCAGAAGAGTTTGCCTTGCATATCTTTCCGCGTGAGCTAAAATACCGGCTAATCTTTCCGGCAGGAATTGTACCGTGAAACTTCTCATTGATGATTCTTGACTCGGTTCGGAGTGCTGTTTGCCTCTGCTACTTCGCCGGATGCCGGTATTTTTTGCGTTCTGTCTTGCTGGCCGGGGCCTCAGGATCGGTTCTGTAATTTCCGGCAATTTCAAAGACCTCCCAGTCTCTTGGCCGAAGAGCTTTAACACCGGCTCGCGAATTTCTCCATAGAAGTCTGTCGTAGGTGGCTCGAATGTTTTCGGTGAATTTGTGGTAGTTGGAGTTTTTTGCAGAGATGTACTCTCGGAAAAACCACGGCCACTTTCCATCTCAGGATTTTCAAGAGAATTTGAATCTCCGTCATTGAGATCGGCTACAGCCCAAGGATTTGCTGTCTGCAGTGAGCTCTCCGACGACACGTCATTCGCGAATATCTTTTTAGCATTGCTGAAGATATCCTGAGGCTTGAAGGCCCCATTGTCGTAGGGTTTCGGGTTTTGATCCCTGGTGAAAGGACCCAGACCTTTCTGAGGTCGAATTTGTTGATTTTCGGTAACAACTTCGCTCAGAAAAGCTTCCTTTTCAAAGTTTTGTTCCTTCGTGAAGGGGCCGATTCCTCCCTGCTTTTCTTGCACGTATTGTTCCGAGCGAGGCGTTGTTTGAGGAAATACAGTTGTGTCCGGATCTGGTGTAATGTTGCATTCGCCTGGGTACAACGGCAAGTAGACTGGCTTGCCTGATTCCAAAACCAAACCCCTCTTGCAAACAGAAAGACTTTTGCCAAAGCTGTCGACGATAGACACCTTGTCAATACTCCAGGATACCAGGCCTGAGGATATCCATCCGCTGTACGCTGTGTACTTGACCTAGAATAAATTGAAAAAAAAAAAAAAAAAAAATACGTAGGCCTCATTAATTTACGATGTGTACTCGAAGCGTGAGATCAATCATCATCAATTACTTGTGAAATTGCACCGTAAATCAAGACGAGAGTTTCGAGTTTAATAAATAATTTATTATCTAGTCTTTAAAGGAAACGATGAATACCGTAAAGACGTATCAAGAACTGTAATGATTCGAAGTTTACTGGACATTTTTTACTCAAGCTTAAACAATGGAAGTAATTGAAACTGCGGACATTAGAAAGTTTTTTTTTTTTTTTTTTTTTTTGCGGTAATTTCCCGTAATAACTATAAACAACGACTTACTCTCGCCGATTTTCGTCAAGTGGTTGCACCTGCACGATTATATCGTTAATGAGAGACCCTGGCTTGATAACGGTATTCAAAAACATCAAATGCACTAATATTTTGTCACATTATTACGGGCAAAAAATTATACAGAAATTGGTTTGAAAGTTTGAATAAATTCGGCAAATTATCTACAACGACGACAAATAAATTAGATTCAATTTCATGCTTTACCTCTATAGCTTCCAAGTCAGCCACTGCAGGATGGGGCACAACGATTTTGTGAAGAATCGCACCGATTAAAAGTTCTTCGTCGTCCTTTCGCGTCATAGTGAATGTCTCGTTAAGAGCGCCTTCACCGATCAGAGAAACCTGCAACTTTCCATAGCTTCTCGCTGTTCTTTCTCCACGGCTGTTGTACAGTTTGATCTGATACTGATGTGCACAGAAGGGTTCCTCGTCCCTCGTTACCAAATAAAGTTGCCCTCGAGCCGTGGACTCGTCGCTATAATAGCCCATGTCCCCGCAGGGTTTATCCGCGCCGTTCACTCCGCAGGGGAAACAGTCGCCGCGGATTAAACCGTCGTAGCCATGATCACACGGGAAGGCCGGAAACCGGCATCGAGGACTCACGGAGTCCGTAAAGAGCTTGTACGCTCGTCTGTGATTGCACAGGGACCTTCCCTCCACCGCACTAGCTGTTGATATCAATGAGGACATAAATCAAACGTCAAAGATGAACGTAAAGAGACTGGAAAAGACGGTTGGAATATTCATGACTTCTTTTATTAGATTCTGCGTGTATACAGAGCCCAGAATCTCTGCGGACAGTTATGACTGAATAATTGTTCAGTGACATGTTATACACGTCGTTAACTTCGGTGTTTGTTAAGCGGATAGCTAATACTTGACGCTTTTTCATCATGATCATATATTTCGAAGATAAATATCGCGACGTTTTGAATGCTGTACTCAGAAACGAAAAAAATTCGTTGCAAGTACTTTGCTGGTAGATTTCTATTCGTGTATACGTAAACGGGGCCTTTTTTTCTGGCCGCGGCACAGTGATCCCAAAGTTGTTCCGGTACATGAAAAAGTACTCAAGTTACACAAAGTGTCTTAAGTGACGAGAAGATAAATTATCATCTAAACATTATCCCAGAGTTTTTCGTTATCCGCGCTCGTTAGGGAGCGAAGAACAAATTTTTAGAACGATTGTTTAACAATGATCCACGGAATTGTATGATAAAAATAAATGCCTTACACCAAATAATGTCCGTTACAGCGCCTAGAAAGAGATTCGAACATCCGGTCTGCATCCGGCCACCGTTTGGATAGAAATCTACGTCGCCCATGGGCTGCCAGGATCCCAAACCTCCGAGGATTAGTTGTTCACCGTTACTGTGAATAACGTCGACGAAAGTTGCGTCGGTGGCGTCGAGTCTGGCTCTCGTGTCCTGAGACTCGAAAAGTGGCCCAGCAGGGTCGAGGCCTGTTCAGAGATCAGAAGAAATTGCATTAGTCAGAAACAGCTAGGCTATAGGAGTCCTTGAGTTAAATATACTCGTTAAGTTCATTTCTAAGTTACCGGTGATCCGAGACACGTTCCCCAGTTCCGCTCCAGCAAATCCAGCTACGTGAGCTCCTAGGCTGAAACCGATCAGGTGAACTCGTTCCAAAGGGACATTCAACTTGCGCACAAGTTTCGCAAGCTGACGGCCAACCAACCGCGTGTTGGCCGCCGCTCTAACGTAATTTGGAACTGCACTGCCTGGGCCCCAATCGACGCAGACTAAAAAATGAGCACAGAAAATGTTGGGAACTAGGATAGAAATGGTGCAATGTAGGTCTTGGGCATTTTCCACGATTTTACACGATTATGTGAAGACAGAGTATAAATAGACAAATCAATTTCATCTTTACGTTCACAATCGGAAGAGAAATGTGCTTTCTTATTTTCTCACCTATGTTGCATTCGTGGACGGACATGAGAGCCGACCTCATCTCGTAGACCCAAACGTGGTCACAGCTTGAACCGAAGCCATGTACGATGACCTTGGTTGGAAGGTTGGGGTCAATGGCCTGAAACGCCTTGTCGGCTATCTCTTCAGCGGGTACATCCATCGGAATGGATCTCGCCTTTCTGCTACCGTAGACCAAAAATCTGTTGAAGAATATCGAAAGGATGATGAACTGGATGAGGGAACAACTACCGTTCACCGTTTACTAAAATCACGATCAATTTTACGAAGACCTTCAATGATACGTGATTCCGTTCGGTTATGCTGGTCTCACCTGGTGCCGACGTCCTTGGGAGGTGAAGGTAACATCTCCAAGTACCCAAAAGGCCCTGTGTCTTCGAAACAGCCCACATCTTCGTAGCAAACCCTCGAGACGTCTCTCTTCCATCGACGATTGTGCTTTTTGTGTGCTTCCCATTCCCGCATCGATTGAACAACTGCCCGAAAAATTTCACGGTCGTTTCGTTCGTCGTATGCCTCTTCCAAGGCCGTTGACAACCTCAAACCCACCGATGGATCTCCTGCAATTTTATCCGTCGAGCCTTTTTCATTATTATTATTATTATCATCAGCATAGGTGTTCGAATGATTGTTATAGTCGTTGAAAATATCACCTATGTGATTACGGTTACTGCAGAGGTTGCAGGATCATCAAAATACCGGCGAAACGATTACGGGCCATGTAAAGAGTACAAGTAATTAACTCAGCATTTATTCATGATTCAACGTACGGCAAATTAACTCGTCTGTGTGATATACGGTTAAATAGTTCATTTTGCAACTCATAGTTCAGTGGCAACTGGCAGACCTTTCGTTGCCTTGAGTATTAGATATACTCGTGGTTGTTGCTTGCATTCTGTGGCAGTGAGAGGTGACTTGATTTCAGAATACGAACGCAGGTTGTTTGCTCTAAATATCTTGAAATAAAATTCGTTACAGGTATGGCGAACGCAGAGTTAGATACTTCGATACACCTTCTATGCACTACTGAACCAGTCTCTTGCCTCAGCTCAGAATTATGACCTGAATAAAAACACGACCTCTCACATCGTTTTGCTTTTCTTCAACGATTAGCGATTCAAGAACTGTACAGTTTCAATGAATTGAGTGGCCGATCACTGGTAGTGCCTATTACCTTTACGCGCAATTTTGCGGTCACGTGGTTTTCCTTTTCAATTAGCTTTATTGGCGCGGTAATATGCAACGATCACTTGTCAGAGATTTAACGTGCATACACTTGCATTTACCGACAATATATCGTACGTAGCTGATTCAGAAAGTCATGCTCGGTAAAGCAACACCTTGATGCTGTAAAATCATCGTAAGAAATGCCCGAGTTTTATTAAAACACGTAACAAGCACATGGTCATAAGCCTTCTGCGTAGTTCTGCAATAACTGCATATAGCTCTGCGTATTCAGATGATTACGCTTGATAATCTTCGTAAAATCAGGGATGGATCTCCGAGATGTCTAATCACGTATCGTGATCTTAGTTATCAATAAAATTACGAACGGTGTAATGCTCAGTGCTGTATTGACGCATGATATTAATGCTGCTGCAGAGTCCCCCTAAACTAATGACTGTAATCATGAGAATTTTAATTTCACCGTATATAACGTCTGTACGAACTAACGGTTTCATTTTAGTAACTCGTTCCATCAAACCGTAGCTTTATTATCATAAACTTTTACGGATGCCTACGCGTACTAAATCGCATGGGACAATTACGAGAAAATATTATGATGAGCCGGGGGTCAAGGGTGAGTAAGCCGAGGTCGGTGATCTGGTTTTAACTTCATGAGAGAAGTTCTTCGGGATGTATAAATTGGGTAAACTCCTGGCAAGAGATGGTTAACAGTTTGAGTTGGGCACGAGGCCAGTCCACGGCCCGGGAGCAACGGTACGAAACAATGCACTCAGGTGAACGACGCGGAACGCGGTAAACACCAGGAAGTCGAGGATTGTGGTTCTCGATAACTGCAACGGTATATCTCAACTCGTCGTATGGACACCTGTCGCGCGAACCAATTACCTACTGTAAAGAGTGCTAGTAACACAAAAGAACGACGCCTAGCTACATCCATATTATACTGCCATGACTGGACTAGAAAATTTGGTAATCAGCCGCTATACTAATTTGCATTTTGCCTGAATGAGATCATGGCATTCTCATTAATGGTCTATGGCACTTGTTTCAGCGAATATAACGGACCTGATTAACCATCCACTGTCATCCGCAATTCTTCAACTGACTAGATCATCATTGCCCATCGGTGCACATAAATTGGTGCATCTACTAGTTACTTCAGTTATATTTTCCTGATCGTAGATTTTTCAACGATTGTGTGACTGCAAGGTGCTGCACAGAATTTATTAGATAAGTTACTGGTCAAGAACTGACATCGACATCTTATTTTGAGGCAATGATTCTCGACGTTGTAGATATAAGAGTAATTTATATCACGAATCCACGTTTTGTGGTCTTTTGACCAACTTTTATTCCACCGCCATGAAGATCCTCGTATAAATTTGCCTGTTACGTCATATCGGGTTATGGTAAGGAGAGAAACAGGTTGTCCTAAAGTTTACTATATACGCTACTCGAGTGTTGACACAGTTTTCGTCCCGTCAGTGCAATGAACCTTGTTAGTTTGAGGTTTCGGCATGCATAGATAAAACTTTACTCACATAGTTGTAAATATTTTTTTTTTTTTTCTTGTTTTTATTAACATTTTTTTAATAAGAAACGACCACATCACGCGATCGTACCTAATTATTACATGCGACCGCAAATAAAGAATACATGGTAGGATGTCTTTGGTATTGTATTACATTCGATGGTTGTATTTGGCTTTGCAGCTTCTCCCGAGTTCTCAGATTTGACGCGTGAGAAATAGGTCGTGACATTTCGCATCCGATTCCCGCATTGTCTTTTTACCTCTTTTCTGTAACCAATTCAGATTCGAGTTGGCTATTTGATTTTCAACGTGCAGGTGATTCACGGCGAGTCGGAGAAAGAGAGACAGAGGGAGAAAAAAAAAATATGTTTGGATATAAAATTACATGCGAGAATATAGCCATTGGTATATATATATATTTTTTTCTTGCTTTTTATTATTTGAGATTTGAATCAATCGGAAAAGAAAAACTATTCATTCCCTGTATCTCTGCAGGCATCACGATATACTCTCGCATTTGGTATGTGGATTTGAAAGTTGCCCGAGTCAAGTTCTGGCAACAAATCAACGCCAGAGATTTGGGTAGTCATGGAGAAACGATCATTTGAAATAAATTATTCAGCCGATATGGTTTGTAGGCGAAAACTTTTTTTTTTTTTTCTCTCTCTCTTTGCGATTATTATGTGACTCGATTTCTACAGAGATTACGTTTTGCCGTGTCAGACGACATTTTGAAATCGTCAATCAATCAATCGATACCAAAATTTCGAAATATTTGATCCATTTCATCCGTCTATCTCATATCGAATTGCAAATTAACGACTAAACCACAGTGATGATTACAAAAATATTCGTCTCAAAATATGAAAGGTAATAAAATCCACAGTCCTGTACATATTCTGCGAGGGCTGGTTATTATAAAACCTGTGAAGCATAAATTCACGATAGACCATACCATCGTGAATTAAGTCGGTACACCTCAGTGATTATTAACTGTACTCTTAGCGGTTGCAATCATAAGACCTAGTGACCTTTGAAGCTGAAGTTATGCGCTTCCTGGTTTTTAAGAACTTATAATCACGCACTTGCTTATTGGTATATGTATACCTAATATGATACAAAATTATTCGTGCGCTGTACAGTAGATAGCGTACTAAAATACTGCACGACGCGGTGGATCGATGTACATTTTGCAGTTCTGCAAAGAAAGCCTGCAGCAATAATTAAATGCTAAATTTCTCAAATTCGGAGTTACTTATTACAACGTAAAACGTGGAGGATGATACTCGTGAATTTTTGGTCATAACTCGCAGTCATAAGGCCTGTAATTTGTTTGTCCTGTTGGTCGTCTCTCACTGTATGTACACGTGTATAGGTAACATACATGCACACCATACTCATATGGTTCATAAACGGAGTAGCTATACCATAACATCCTTTGTCCTTGGGGTAAAAAGGAAATGTCAACGAATTTTAACGAACTAACAATAGAATTGGCAAATTACAGCTGTTCTACTCGAAATAATACAATCCTCCGGTCTACTCGTTGATTTACCTCTTCCTTCTCAGATTCACTGTTGCGCAAGGCATTTGGCAAAACTCACACCACATGAAGCGTTAAAAAAAAAAAAATCTCCAGATTATCGAAATCTCAAAGAGTAGATACAAAGTTTCGGTGAGAAGCTGACTCGTACTGTACTTTACTTCTCTCGAATACAGCGGATCGAAATTTATTGGAGTTTTTTTATCTTTTATTTTCATTAATAGAACGGATTGACCTTCTTCAAAATAACAACCCGCATTTTTCATCCTCGAAACGTATAGAGCGTGAAATTCTGAGCGACCAATTACCTACATATTCATTGATATATAGATTATATATATACGTGTGTCTATAAAATGATTAGTGGTCTTCCATCATTTACCCCCCTGATTTCCCCGCCGAGTAACACTGGTCAGTGAAAGCGACGTATGTACATATACATATCTACATCTATATCGTACCACTGCAGTACATACTACGTGCATCGTCATACATAAGTGTAAAACATCTATGTATGATGGCGCATACAATTATACAGGCCGTTTCACTTACGATATGAAGGGCAACCTCTGGTATTAAATTAATTGTGAGAATGACTGTGATTATACTGATTCAGTTCATTGTTATAATCACTTATAATATAGTTTATAATATACTGGACAGCTACCACGGGCGGATATCTCTTTAAGACGTCTGAAGTAGCCTACAATCTCCGTTCCATCGCGCAAATACATTTATTAAACGCATGATCTAATCACCGTAGGTAGGTTTACTAGAGACTGTAGTAGACTTGAGCGAGCCAAAGGCTCAATAGCGTAATATATAGAATCATAGTTGCTCTCTAAGACGTTATAATTTGTGCAAAAATGATACCGGTTTACTTGAGCTGGACATGATCCACGTGGACGATATATAATTCGTACCGGTGACATTTTAACCGTGAACTAGTCTTTAACCTAGATCCGTTTAATTCTTTTTAGTTATAGTTTTGCTAGTGATAGTTATAGGCCGTGGTTCATTTGTGGTCCAGTATTGCAGTTCGGTTCAGTTCGGTTCAGTTCAGTTCAGTTCAGTTCAGTTTCAGTCCAGTCAGTCGCCTTTCTAAAGAAATATAATTTCACCAGATCTAGGAGGCGTGGACGCGACGCCGCGTTCGCGTATACATACATACATACATACATACATAGGAGTGTCCGAAAGTTTTATAAGATATTTTAAATCCTTGGAGACGCCTTGACTCAACGAGGTCAAGCGCTAAATTTCTAATTGGCTAAATTGACCGTAATTTTCTGAAATGCTAAAAAATTCAAGCTGGAAATTTGTTTTTTTTTTGCTTAGATAACGGACAATTTTTCGCGACAAGCTTTGACTTGGCATCAACAACTGTAGGTATGTTGTACATACTACGTGGTTTGACTATTCGATTGATATAAAAAAAAAAAAAAAAAAACGTCACGCCAAACTTATACATAACGCGCGTGACAGAAAGAAATTCTATAGAAATCCCGGAAGACCGTACGTGTTCGTACGTGTATTATGGATTACAATAGCCTCTATGTGTTAGATTATGCATTTGGAATCGTGTACCAGTCCACGTAACGGTTCAAAAAACATAAAAAAAAAAAAAGAATTGGGCCGAAAATTTCTAACGGTTTGGTTCCATTTCAGTTCTGGGTCTGAAGATCTCATCGACTCTTCTTCTTCTTTCTCTTACGATGTTATCGACCATTGATACATAATTTTCATGTAGTTGAACTGACTCAATGCTCTGTAAAGAAAATTCGGCACACAGGTATGTGCATATAGGTCTATCGAGTCATAATATACGCACCGTGAAGACCCCGAAGACATCGAAGTATCCAAACGGCCAAAAGCAGTTTGCTGATCATCGCAGGTATTTTCACTTATGAAAGATGATATATTTCGCCAATTAAACTTCCATATTTAATTCAGAAGTTGCGGTTTCCGCGCGCGTGGAGGAAGCTTGACTTAAGGGGCTTATGGTTTAAGACTGTAAACAAATATCGCACGGGTATATTTAACCGGCTATCTGTATGCTATCAGCGTTCCTATAATTGCTAAGTTTTAACATTTAAACTTGACCGATTATCGCGGGTGGCATCCGTACCGACCGCGACGACGTATAAAACTTCACTATATTTTATATGTATGTATACAATTCAACAACACCGGGTCTAATCGTAAGATAAACAAAACTTTATCAGCCCTAGTTTACTTAAAACTTAAAACTTTTATCACAGCCCTGAACAGAGATGAAGCTGTTTCGTTTAGTTTTCACGCTACGACTACTCAAACGCTCAATGTCTTCTTGCTACTAAAATTTGCGTTAATTTCACGTAATGTTGAGCTTTACTTGCCGATTAATTGTTTACACTTTTGTCTTTTATCTACGGCTCACTGAACTCGTTATTAAATTTGTTTATTACGGTCATTCGAAGGCCGTCAATAGCGTCAAACACTGACTGCTGTAGAACGTCTTTCTATCACTGAACAAACGCGCCTCTCGGAGGAGCACATTGCTCGGAAAAGGTCTTCGGACGTGTACTATAGTATTTAGTACCGGACGCCGGATCGGATCGGATCGGATCGGATCGGATCGGACCGGTCGTAAGTATTATTTATTTTTATTTTCCTACTATCGTTCGACTGACTACTATGAGAACGAGTTTTAACTAAACTCAACACACTGAGCGCACTTAAGCCTTATCCGGCAAAGAGAGAGTTGCTGGAGTTGAACGTTGCCGCGGGAGCTCGGAGGCCCAAGCCTGGTGGCCTACTATAACTGAACTGACTCCCACCTTGACGAGACAAACTCTTTTCCTCAGGGCTCGACCGGACGCCATCGTCGGGGACGAGACCGGGGCTCCCTTAATGCGTTTCTGGTGTTAGAATTTTTATGTAATATAGAAGGTCTGGGACGTTTTCATTTGGTAAATCTATTCGATTTTGAATTTTGTCGATTTTTTCATGTTCAATTTTCTTCGCCAATTATGAATAATCCTTGGACCGGATGTTGTCCAACGTCCGGAATGATAGAGAAGTAGTTATAAATAAAAAAGGCGTCAATATTCTTGGAATCCTTGTCGAGGAGTGATAGTTTCACTCGTTCATCGTCAAAGCGGATATATCTTTTGGCTGTACGTAAAGATGAAAGCAAGAGTTGAAAGTTGATCGCTGATTGGTAGATGACGTCAACCCGGTAGTAGCCGACCAATCATATGGCTGATCCTTGACGCTTTCAACTTTTCCTTTCATCTTCAGACTAAAGAAGAAAAAAAAAAAGGGAAAATAAGTAGACGAGGAAAAAATTCTGGGGTAACGATGGGCAGACAAAATGTCAGCTGATTCAAACTCCTGGTATTTTGACTATGATTAGTCGGTCGCTGACTCGAGAAATACCTACGACTAGATCTTGGTGACACGTTCCATTTTCGAATGAATCTAGCCCAAGGAACCAGAGAGTTATATGAATACGATCGCGTAACCAACGATCGGTTATTTGATTATTATTTTTCAACTATGATGATTCAACGGTCTAGTTTTCTTTCTAACATTTGAATATGTTATTCATGTATCGACTGGATGCAGATTCGGAAGTTCAAGTTCGATTATATTGATGTAGATTTCATTTCCTCATAAATGTGTATAATCGCGTGTTTTCGAGTATAGCTATTATGGACGGAGTTCTGTGACTATGAGAGTAACGCGTGGGAATCGTCGTGCATGCTGCAAGTGATTATAGTTCCTGTGAAAAAATAAAAAATAAGAAAAATAAAAATCGTGTGAACATTGAGTCTCGTGTCATTACACAATTTTGCATAATCAAATCGTACACATATACCGATGGGCTGATCTCTGGAACGCAAAATGAATCCAATTCATTGTTTATAATTCGAAGGACAGGACTACGTGTTGTTACGGTGTTTTTATACAGCGAGTTAACAGAACCTGAGAGGGTATAATTCACTTATCTTAGATTTAGTGCTAAAATTGATGCAAACCGGAATGACACCTAAGCACAATCACGCAATTTAACGTACGTGATGGAAATTTTATTGCGAATTAACTTCTCGTCATCATCTGTAGCCAAAAGCTATAACCAGTGTACAACAAGATTGTTCATGGTTAAAATACCCGCTGAATACCAATTGGCAAATATAACTACTAAATACTCTAGTTTTATGCCGGCTGCATACCGTAAATGTTTCCTTGTAAAATTCAAGGAAAATAATACGACTTTATGTACTTTTCTAATTGGCAGAGTGATTGTTAATAGAAATTTATTTTTCGTCGGATATCTATACGGGGATTTTAATACCCAACAGTCTTCTGCTTTCTATTACAAATGTACAAATCAATATAATTCTGTCGTCAAAATGTCCCAAGAAAAAAAAAAAAAAAAAAAAAAAAAAAAAAAAATGGAAACTTGCAATTAAAAATAAATAAATCACCTCAAAAAGTCTCGTAATCTCGCCTCGATAAAGCAACCGACACCGTTTAACGATAGAAGTAAAAGTTCGTAGACATTATGGATGGTATAATCGGGATTACATATCGTATCGTATTATCTGTATGCCATCTTCTTGAAATATGGCCCGATACACAAGGTGTTTTTCAACTATTTTAACGCCAGGTAATAAAACCATTAATTACAGCAGTGCAGGTTTATAACTATGGCAATGGGCCTGTACGGTTGTTTTACAATTGCTCAACAACCCCAGCTACTGTCTGTACTTTTCCGACGTGGAAATTACGACAGAGAAGTTTCACTGCGTCCGAAAGTACGGTCTACTTAGAATTTTCATTACACAAGGGGTAGGCTGTAGTCGTACTTTACGAAACAAAATTAATCCACATTTTATATACCACGTCAGAAATTTTTCAAGTTTTTTTTGGAAAGCATATATAATATTGTTGCCGCGGATATATATTCGCGAGCGCGTCAATTCGTCACACTTTCCATCGTTCCAGTTTTGCATTTATTATTCTATAAGTAAGTCACAGTCGTTTACTGTCGTTTCATAAGAGTCGAGACGTGCAGAATGGTGGTGGTTTTGTCCTGCATACACATAATTATACCTGGATCTAAATCACGCACAATGAACATATTTTTCATTCAATTTACGTTTACCTATCGCTACTTATCATACGATTGATTACTTTCAAATTTTCGCCGCAAGCAGGTTTCACGTTTCAGTTCGTGAAGACATTAGGTATTTATTATTAACCAAGGTTTGAATAAAATTTTATTCATAATTATGAAAACATATAGTATCGTTAGTAATTTGTAAATTAACACAGGTAGCCGTACCTACGCGCCAGGGCGATCGTTTCATACAAACTTGTATAATACGTAATTATAAATTATATTGAGCAAGAATGACGATACGTTACATTGTGCACGGGGTTTTACATTGCGAAATTTATAAAGTGCAGAATTGTAATCATTACAAAAGTTCGCGTCGATTATATATCCTGCACTTCTAATCTCAGTTTGATATGTCAGAAAATATTTCACACGAAACTAACAAAGTTAGAAGACGTTATACTGATATCTGTTCACGTGAAAATAATCAGCGATCGCAGACCGTGAATTGAAATTTTCATTCAGGTACTGCAACATGTATAGCAAATTTTTTCCTTTCTAATTAAGTATCCAGTAAATTCAGATGACTCTCTATATTGATTTAGGTAAGCGGCTTACAGGAATTGATATGCAACGCTGAACTCTTTCCGTGACTCCTGTTCAAGGGCGTTAAGAGATAACGTAAAACTAGTTAGACCTTCACTTTCGCTTAAATCTCGAACGTGTATATTAATGATCGTATAGTGTGTCAACTTTCAAACGAACGTATGTATCAACCGATACACATATACTGTACATAAATAACTTGCTAACCATGTGCTGAAAGAGAGGTGTGTAAATCGCTTGGTATATCTATACAGTCACAATACATACATGTACGTATATAGCTTAAACGTTCTAACATAGTTAAGAATTCGTTCAGTGACTTTGCTCAGCAATTATAGCCGTAGTTAGCGTTAGGACAAAAATTGCAGAGGCGAACTGGTATAATGCCAGGCTCGCATGAATTTCAGAGAAAGTTTTCGTCCGGGGGTCTCCTTCAAGAGTCAACAACACTAAATATATAATAATGACTGCAGTTCGATGTACGATTTGATATCGTGGATATGATCGTTTTCACCAATTTCATTTCATCATTATGATTAGAAATTCATTGTTACCATTAATATTTGTTACCTAATATTAACTGTCGACAATAACAATAATATACACGGATTATGTTGGTCCTCAATTAAATTGACATTTAAGGATCCAGTAATACTTTCTAATTATATCCGAGAGCTGATATACAGATCGCAGCTAGTTCCTCGAAAATGCAGGACTGCGGAAGACTGGCGTGAATGAGATCCTGTATCATACTTAAATAAATGTCAATCGCAATTGCTACGACTGTGGAATGACGATTGTTATTCGGTTTGATTCAGTCGATGCGTGAGTGGGAGTAGGTAAACAGGAAGAGAAATCAACGTAATTTGAAAGTGGTCCATTCCGAGTACTACCGAACTACCAAACACGTGAGATCTTCATAATCATCTGATCTCACAGTAAGGTCTGTAGAGGCAACTTTCTTTCTCGAACAAGTTCAAGGTCGAACTACCATTTTTTTACTTTTTATCTTGCATCGGAGTGAAACGACGAATTCCAGACACTTGGACACTTATGAAATTTCACTACCTCGATTCTTATTTCTTCCATTTATTTACTCTCGAGTATAATACCGCAGCTGACTTGCGAAAGTTATTAACGACCCTTAATTAAATCACAGTAAAATTTGTCGAATTACTTAACCCAAGGAAGTTTCGTTTTTCAACAGCTCATTGGGACAGATTGAAAAACTCAAACTACTAGTTTGTCTAAATTCATTTAGAAACCTTTTTTGAATGAAAAGTCGATGTGTGTTCGAATTTTGGTAAATTTCAAACACAGATTGCGGACTATTGATGATATTACAAGTGTAGTGATTAAATGCAGGTATTTAAAGAGTTTTATTGTTTCAAACAATGTTTTAATGTTTATTTACAGAGTGATTGTTCAGATTCTAAATTACAACTGATTGCCTAGTCTATAACGATACGGACGAATGTTTATTTCTTGACAAATTTAACGTACTTTCTAGCGTCAAATTCGTCCTCTATATCTTCCTCGATCTTGATCACAGTCTTTTGTCTGCGTCCTTCGATTCTGGCCTTTCGTTGAGCTTCCGAAAGAGTTGCCAGATCTAAAGGCAATTTTATTATCTGTCTGGGCTCGGCGTATCTTATATTTATACTACTTCCGTCAGGTTGAACGATTATAGTGGGATACATTCTCTCGTATATCTTCCTATGCACTTTCGTTATTGAAGCTGTATTGCAATTTAACTCTCTTGAAAACGTATGCAAAGGACAAACGAATCGTCGAAGTAACCATATTTTTCCGCTCATTCTGAAAATTTACGAGATATTCTAGAGTTCGTAAATATTCATGTCAGTAGATCGGGATCGGGAACAGTGAAAATACAATTGACTAGAATAATTAACAATTTTCGAAACGTTTTCAAAGGTCGGGATTATTAAAGCATATATCCGCTTGGATCGAACTCATTAATTCTTTCTTCATTGGTATATGATTAAACTAATTTTGTTAATTAAATTTTCATCGCAATATTTCAATCAAAAACAAAAGAGTTGTTGCAAAGTAACAGAACTAGAGTTCCGTCTTCTAAATATGGTACAATGACCTGAGAGAGGTAAAAGAGTTGGATTTACCATCGCACGTGCTAGAATATTGACTAACTATAAATATGCATATAGTATCATGAAATTATTGCACGTTCGCTATTTTTTTTCCGTGTGGTAAAATATCGGGAAAAAAGAATTAGAATAAACTTCTCGGATGGATAATTTTGATTATTGATTGTGTACTTCTGTTGCCGGAAAAATAGCTACACGCCTTTCCACGAACTAATAAATTCGATTCGTCGAGCTATTCTGCATATTATTATAACCGTAATTTTCCGGTTCAATTGAACACAGCGGATTTTAAATTCAACGAAAATCATGATCAAAGCGTAGCAGCATTTAACATTTGATAACTTCAAGTTAAATTATAGGGAAGGTTCGAAATTCGATCCAAGAAGCGTTCAGAGAGGTTATGTTATGTTAGTTGAAGTAAGATAATCAAGACAAACGTAATTTTGTAGCTAATTGGTAAAGTGAAACAAAATTTCGGGTTTTGTCAAGTCAATGAAGAAGGAACAATTACAACATTGCTTACCCGGTTGATATTTTGATATTATAATAGAATTAAATAACCAGAAGCTGACACTCTGACAGTGTATGTATCATAAAATCTCTGCCGAATCCTGTTGACATTCTGGTTCTTGAATTTAAACACTGATGGCACCAGCGACAACAGGCGACATAGCGCTGTCGGTTATGATTCTTTGAACTAACAAGGCCGCGAAGATTTGTGACGATGCAATGTTATTGATTGAAATTGGTATTCGTATGTGTAATTATTGACATGAATCGTCATAGACAATATTTGTCTATTAGACAAGGTCATACGGAAGGATAGGGAAGTCTACTCAACAAAATTTTGGAAAACTGAAATTATTAACATCACATAATAGAAAAACTATTCATAATTCATTCTCTATCGTAAAAAATGCACGACTATAATCGACCGAGGATTCTCTCAATTCGCTAATTCAAAAGATCTAAAAATACTACCGCAAAATTGAATAACATTAAATAGATCTCTATAGCCGTATAGACATGATACCAAATGATTTGTACAATATGTTGGCCCCTTACTATGCACCAACTCCAAATATTTCGTCAGTCCTACAACCTGTGGCTGGGTACGAATGTAATGTGATTATTATTTAAATGCCAGTTGAAGATGATTGAACAATAAAAAGACAATTAGGAATAAAAAAGGGAAAATGAGAATTATCAGTTGAAAAATCAAGAGGACATTTCTCATACCTATTTGAGGCTTTTTTTCAACTGCAATATAGTCTTGAAGAGTTGTAATATGGCCTTTTTTATGCGGTAGATAATGATAATAAAAGTAAATAAAGTAACGAATGATCCATTGAAAAATGGCGTACATTGTTTTATTCCTCTATATATACATAACACAACGGTCATACGATATTTTACGAATGATAATAAATTGATATAGGTAATACTAATAATTCTAAATTAATAATAATAATATAGAGTTAGTTTTTTTTGTTGTTTATGTTTATATGGTGTACAGATATAGTAATCAGTTATTAATTATGTACCCTATTTAATAAATTTGATAATTGTAAGATTGTGTATGATCATTATCGATCAAATGATCTTTGCGCCAGCTGTTGTAAATATAAATTTAAATAACTCCTATAGCTGCTAGCGATGATAAACGCGTGAAAATTTTACTCCGAATCAAATGCCGCTAAACGTAAAAATACATGTTGTAGACACATATCTAAAAAAATTGACAACAAAAACAAAAGTAAAAAAAAAAAAAGAAATAATAATAAACTTAAATATAAAAATGTATTTTCTTGTTCTTCTTAGTATTATTATTCGTCTTCTACATGTTCATAATTTAATGTATTATTGTATATGCATTACAATTTATAATTCATATGAGCATTCCGACTCGCGCAAGCACGTCTCTCCAAACTCTCCACAGTTCAAAGTTCGAACTTAGAAAGCTAAAGCTTACAATTATTCAATTTGCTATAGTAATGACTCGATTTAAAATATAAGCTGGCAAAAAATTCCTCATTCTCATTCTTGTTTTTTTTTTTTTTTTTTACTTTTTTTTTCCCTTTCTTTCGCCTTTGATCCCAATTCATTATTTGCCTTAATATTGGGTCTTCCTCCATTTATCTCCAATCAAAATTCAATTCGCACATTAGCGAACTCCGCTTTTAGAATGCGCTATTAACCATTGTAGCGTAATATCAATATTGTCTTTCTCTTTGCAAGAGATACTGTAGCAACAAATCTCTCGGTCTTGAATCACAGATAAATTCCTGTAAAAAGCAAAAAATTTGAATAAACGGAATGAAAAATTTAATTAGAAATGAAAATTTAGTGACTAATGATCGATAAAGTTCAATTAATATTTGAAAAACCAAAAAAATCACTCACATTCGTTCGATGAGTCCATTTTCGTCGAGAGCATGTGGTAAATCCCTTTTGTTACCTAATACCAAAACAGGTATACCAGTCAGCTGAGGTTTGTCCAATAAATTGTGAAGCTCGTTACGACTGGCTTCTATTTTTTCTGGATCAGATGCATCCACCATATAAACTATGGCATTAACACCTCTACAGTATCGTTCCCACATTGATCTAAACCTTGGCTGACCGCCGATATCCCAAACTTTGATCGTAACATTTCCTTTGGTTATTTTACGCATGTTAAAACCAACCGTCGGTATCATATCCTCGCTGAATTGTCCTGACTGTAAATAATAAAAATAAAATTTCAACAGGTTTCCAAGAAACGATAAAAGAAAAAAAAGGGAAAAAAATATCTTTTTTCCTCATATACGATAATACAACGTTTTATCATACGCTTGTGGAAAATCAGACAGTTGATATCATAAATAAGCATTGAGCATGAATAAACGAATATGAAGTATTATTCTTTGTAGATATGGTTTAGGAAAGGATGAAAGTAAGGGTGAAGGGTTGGGAAGGGAGGAGGGGGCGGGAGATCGGTGATATTAAAGTTGTTTAAATAGGTGTTTATCTCTGTTTTCGTATGTTGATTTAATATTTTTCATACCGCTATGACATTAACGAATGTAGTTTTTCCACTGTACTGGAGTCCGACCAGTGTCAGTTCCATCTCCTCCTTCCAAAAGAGGGACTTAAACCAGTCTAATATGCGATTAATGAGGGCCAACATATTGGATTTGATGGATCCCTCGTGTTAAAAAAAAAAAACAAACTTCAAATCTTCTTTATTTTAATGTATTACAACCGTATTTGACATGTAGAAAGTTTCACATCAATTCACACAAACGTCAAAATCCTCAGAGTCGCCTGCGACTGTAGTCTAGAGAGATGATGTTGTAGAAGGTGTGTACCGCACTAGTCAGCAGCGAGAACCAGGGGTGACTAATCTATTTGCGGTTTGTCAACAATATGGTTTTACAAATCACTCGATTGGTAAGCTCTTTGTTAATAATAAATAGAACCGCGCCGAGTACGAGGCTGCGTTTTTGGTTTATCTTTAATTAAATTCGATATACGTGACTCAAATTTGATAACTTGACTGGTGACACGAAGCAGAAGATCTTATCAGTGGTTCTCATTTCGCTTTACGCCCATTTTTATTTTACTTTATATACCAGGACGTTAATTTTGATTTATACCTAGCCCTTATTTGCGTATATCGTGTTCTTTGAATCGGTCACCTTGCAGCATTATTTTATACGAAGATTGTCGAGATGGGATTATCTCGTACGACGTATTTGTATATTGAAAATCAAAAACTATTGATTTTATTCTATATAAACTGGACTTTCTTAACTCCCGGTATTCAGGCTCAAACCTCTCTCTACTCGATAGGTAATACAGGCATCTCTACTCTATGGGCAATCAATTATTTCTGCGGGTTTTTAAACCAGCCAGTAGATGGCGCCACCAACTTTTAGGCGGCAAACTTTTCTTTACGCCGTTCTTATTTACAGAAAACTTCGATTTCGCACTGACAAATAACGAGAATTCTTCTACCTCTTTTTAGCGACGCAATCACGCAGAGACTAACAGATAACGCATTTTTAATTCATGCTCCGTTCGTTTCGGGGTCTTTGCAGTATTTTTTACTGCGTTGTTTATTCTTATTTGGTTAAAAACTAATCGTTCTATAGCTCTGCCCAGTAGAAGCAAATTGGTCGATTGATCGTTTAAAAGATTTTAGATTGAACCGAACAATGAACGGATTTAATTTCTCGTTAAAATCAATTCTCTTTCACAATTTTCGTTACAATATCACCCAAAATTGGTGGAAAAATAAAAAAAACGGAATGTGTTCACTCGGGATGTCTTACTGCGATCGATTTTGGGCTGAAAAATACGTCTCACGTATCGTTTTTCAGTGTATTCACTCTTCGATATTCTGAAGTAGATATAGTTTATTATTGCGCAAATACATCCGCTATAACACCAATATGATGAATATAATAAGATTTTGCATTCTCTAACACATCGACCAATCCAATATCTTGACATTTACTAGAAATCTTATTTCTTGTGTAAATGTGTATAATTTCAGGATTTTTTACGTGTGTGTGCAGTTTTTTTTTTCCCCCCTTTTTTCCCCCTTTTTGTCGAATGACTACCACTTTCGTTATTTCCTGGACGGGCTCGTTAAAAGTTGCTGAAATATACATTTAAAATAATAGCAGGCCTTAATGGGTATAATCAAACTATAATCTATTTACCTTTCGTAGTTTTTATGCTATATAAAAACGGCTCTAGCATAGTCAGCGATAAAATTATTATTTTTTTTTCTCTCTCTTGATAACGGTGCTTCAGATCACGGCATTTGTATATTCCGAAATGATAATTATACTATTCAGATATTCAGTTCCTCATAGTTTCAATACGTTTTAATCATGGATGGCAGCTAATTTGTTTAAATTGAATTATATTATCTTATAATAAACGAAACTATACTATCTTATATAGAAATCAATAATTTATTTTCGCGTATCTTAGCACACAAGTATCGTACACATAGTTATATAGTCCGAAGACATGTATGTATTAACTCCCTGTGTAAAAAATATATTTTGTAATAAAATTCAACACGGTTTTGGACTTTTGAAATTTAGATAAAACCTAGATTAGTCTTGTGTTAATTAACTGATTGTACGAAAGTCGATGTTACATATAACTGCACGCGTTCTGTTTCTTGGCTCGTGTTCCAAGTTTCAAAGCTGTCAGAAAAAAGATAAAAATAAATGGAATTTTAAACTAGCCGTTAGTATAATAAGCGACATATCTGACGAATGTTTTTGTTCCACACTAAACAACTATCTTTACATTTTGGAATCTTAATTTCCGCATCTTGAATTAATTTTTTGACCCGGATGCGTTCTTGACTTATTACCAGGACATTATAATTCGCGAATTATAATTTTATCTGTTCGAAGAATGATCGCCAAGAAAAGTTGTTCATAAATTATCATATCTTTTATTCATACTCTGATATACGTATGTATACCTATGAGCACGTGTATTGGAAAAAAAACACAAAAAAAAACTAAGTATATAATATAAAAATATATTTATAATTCAGAGATCTAGGTTTTTGATACGGAGACAAAAAATCGATCAAAAATTTCAAACTTTAGTATTGATTTGATTTTTACATATTCCGCGATACCGCTAGTAGGTAGATATACATACATACGTGTAGCTGATTATATTAAAGATATGATAATGTTTCGAAAAGAGAAAAAAGTAGAAAAGATAAAGAATGAAAAATAAAAATAGAAGTTAAAAACTTTTTTTTTTCTTTCATGTCTCATAATATATAAGTATCAATTAATGTGAGTTTCAGGTTTGCTAATTCCAGAATTTTTTATATACTGAGTATAGGAAATCAAAATAAATTGATAATTTATCAACGACGTATTCATTTAATTATATTATCATATTTATTCCTCGGTATATACTCGTACATATGCATAGATACATCGAGAAACGTTTCTATAATAATATACACAAATTATTTCATTTAGGTAGGATAATAGGTACGTATATGTATGTACAACGGCCAATGAAAATTAGAATAAAAATTTAATAAGAAAAAATATATACATATATATATATATATATATATATATATATATATATATATTCATATATACATATTTTTCCGTTTCAAAAATCGGATTCATCAATCAGATTTATTGCATATTATATATATTGTATATATATATATATATATATATATATATATATATATATATATATATATATATATATATATATATATATATATATATATATATATATATATATATATATATATATATATATATATATATATATATATATATATATATATATATATATATATATATATATATATATATATATATATATATATATATATATATATATATATATATATATATATATATATATATATATATATATATATATATATATATATATGTAATATAGGATTATATATATTTACTTCAATTTATTATTATTATTTATTTATTTTTTTTTACTACACACGGTCAAATACCAATTGTAACAAAATATATTCAAGTTCCGTTGTGTATTATGTATACCTATATGTATATAAAATATAGTACATATATATTATATGTATTATGGCCTCGGGTATAATAAATTGTATGTATTATAGGCAGGTGTACAGAGATTATATAATTACTAAAAAATTTGCAATTTATTTATTAAATTAATCTAAAAATATAAATATATACATATACACACATATGTATAGGTATATACATATTCGGTATAACTGAAATACACCTTAATATATATATATATATATATATATATATATATATATATATATATATATATATATATATATATATATATATATATATATTTATAGATCTATATCATATGTATATACATATAGTTTCCAATAAAATTCGCATAAATTTTATCATTCCAAAATTATTACATATCTTATACCGTAATATATTTGCAATAATTTTAATTCGTACTTCAATATCTATATTCGTAAATTTATGAGCCGTTTATCGAAAGCGTATAACATGATCCTTGAACATCTATAATCTATTTATCTATCGATCTATCTATGTATATACCTATGTATATATTATATCTATAAAATATATTTTATTAACAGAGATGAATTCTTTCGAAGAATTTTTTTCTCCCTTAGATATTTTTTTTGCCTATAGATATTGCGCAAATTCATAGACAGATAGATAGATAAATGATTTTTATTTTTCATTTTTTATTATTACCTTTATGTACAGATAGCCGCTTTTCTAATAATAATAATAATGATAATAATAATAATAATAATAATAATAATAATAATAATAATAATAATAATAATAATAATAATGATCATAATAATAATGATAATAATAATAATAATAACAACAACGATTAAAACATAAATTTATTATTTCTATATATAAATTAATGCTAAAAAGGTGTTAACAACGTTATGCATGATCGTGAATTGAATTAAAAGAGGCCCAATGAAGGAAGAAAGAAAGGAAAAAAAAAAAAGAAGATGGTATCGGTGAAATATAATAAACGTGATAAGAATATAATTATACGCATAGGTATAATTATTTGATATACGGCTAATTATCATAAAATATTATAATGGTAAAAAACTAGCCTATCTATCTACAGGTATTATGTCGTGTTTTTATTTATTGATTTTTTGTTATTTGTTTTTCTTTTTCTCTGTTTTTTTTTTGTTTCTTTTCTTTTCGTTTTATTTATTTACTGATTATTTTGTTGTTTTTTTCTCTAATTTTTGATTAACCATATACCTCGAGGATTGAGATGATTTTATAAATCCAACGAGGAGGTATTATTATACATATAATCGTTGAATTAATTATTTTAGCAAATTGACTCGCATTATTGTAAAAATTATCTGACAATATACATTTTTTATTATAGGTATGTATATAAATAGAGTTTTGTGCTCTTATTACAAAATTTGTCCACGCGAGAGCGTGACGATGACTAATTATATTTTATTATTGTCTTATCGTCTCATGTATGATTGTCTATCATTATTATCTTTAATTTTTTTTACTTATTTATTTATTTTTTCAATCATTTGATTATTTTACTTTTTTTTTCTCTCTCTCTCTCTCTCTCTCATTCTCTTGTTATCACTTTATTACTCGTTATATTATGCTTTTCATTGATAATCACTTGCGGAAAAAAGATAATAACTTATAATGTATATCGATGTTGTAATTACAATAATTATATGTAAAATAATTAAATATAAATCGAGGCTTGACCCGTAAAACAAAACAAAAATCAAATAAAATGAAATAAAATAAAATAAAATAAAATAAAATAAAATACCTATTACGTTAAAAACTTTCATTTATTATAATTATTTTTATCTTTATGTGTATATATATATGCATATTTTTTTGTTTTTGTTGTATTTTCTCAATTTTCTTATTAAAAATTAACTATATAATTCTTCATTTCTCAGAACCCCTAGTTCTCTTACTTCTTTCAATTTATTACATATTTATATACCTATATATATATATATATATATATATATATATATATATATATATATATATATATATATATATATATATATATATATATATATATATATATATATATATATATATATATATATATATATATATATATATATAGAGAGAGAGAATTTGCAAAATTGTACAAGGAAGAAATTAATGCCACGTCCCGTTCGCTTTAGCGGCTGCTGCTGCTACTACTACTACTGCTGCACTGCATAACGATATTAAAAAAAAATATTTAGAGAAATATTTTGGCCTTTCAAATTTTCCGGTAAAAATAATCTACACATAGACAACTGTATATAAAGACTTATATATAGATACTAACGTTAGAAAATGTCCGGTTTTTACTTTCTTTAATTATTTATTAGTTTTCATTTTTTTTTTTTTTTTGTTTTTTTCATTATTTTTATTTTTCTCTCTCTTCTTTTGATCAATTCCTCTCTATCACAGATCCGTTTGAGCACAATCGCAGAAATATTCAAGTAATCTGTTTCTTTTTTTTTAATGTTTTTTTACAGCAGTACTAATAATTATTTGTTTCAAGTTTCGATATTCGTGTATATGCAGGTATTATAATTGTTCATGTGTGGATTAATTTTGTTTCTTTTTTTTGTTAATTATATGATTTTTTGGTTCTCCATAATATATGAATACGAACTGTGTGTGTATTTAGCTGCTGGGCAATGTGTGCACGCGGTGAACTTAAATATCTATTATATATGTATATCGTTATACATGATAAATTTAAGTGACCGCAAAAATCTTTTCCAAATTATTTTTTCTTTTGTTTTTGCTTCTTTACTTTCAACAATAAAATATAATAATAACGAACGATTTTATTTATCGTTCATTTTCACTCGGCAGTAGTGTAAGGTTTTCGCAAACCTGATTCTTCAGCCTTGACATAATAATCGGCCGCATCTCTTCTGCGTACCGAACCGTTCGATAATATATCGGTTTTACCATTAGACGAGGTGTTACCGTTTAGATGTAGGGATGATCCAGCCGATGTTGCTGCTGCTGCTGATGCTGCCGCTGCTGCTACAGCTTCGGCCGCCTTTTTATCAGCCCGGAATTTTTTCTGGGCATATTGTTGCTGGTAAAATTCGTTGAATAAAAAGAAGAACATTACAGCGTGCATTCCTATCCACCATACGAATGCTCTTGGGTAATTGCAGTCGATGAATAGGAGCTGGAAGGCGTGGATCATTATTGCTATAAATTGCAACATCTGGAATGCGGTCAAATATTTCTTCCACCATAGATATGGGGTCACTTTTGGTCCCAAGGCTGAGAGGAGGTAGTACGAGTACATCACTATGTGCACGAAAGTGTTGAGCAGACCGAAGAAGGTCGAGTGGCCACCTGTGACAAAGGAACAAAAAATAAATAAACAAATACACAAATAAAACAGGTGGAAAATAGGTGAAAACATAAATTTGGAACTGATCTCTCTCTCATTTTGTATTTTTTTTTTTTTTTTTGAGTGAATCCAGTCCGAATTTTATCATATTTACCTGGTGTGAATTTAACGCCGAACCATACCGACATCGGCATGCATCCGTGGTGAATAACGTGGAGAGTGGATACGTGGTTATTCTTCTTTCTTAGAACGAAGAAAATCTGTAAATTTATGAAAAGATCGTTAGGATTGACGTAGAGCTTACTGCAGTGAGAGATTTTGATGAAATTGGGGGCCAAAAATTTAGTTTGAAGTTTCAAAAAGTTGCCAAGTATTTTATACACTATTTTCTTTTTATTCCCTTCTTATTTCTTTCTTTTTAGGAAAAAGCAACCTGGGTGTAAAATATTCATAACGAACAATTGTCGTGTCTATGATAAAACGTAACGGAGTTTGACAATCGCTAAAATTTGGTGACGATAAAAATTTGGCGAGCAATGAGTTATTTTTCTTACGAATTCGGGTTTTAAATTTTCTACAAATTACGCGATGGGGTTCATAATATTGCGATTTTTTTACTTACAGTGTCCATGAACTCCGTAAACTTTGAGAAATAATACCACCAGCTGGCGTAGACCATCTGTATGATTTATAAAGGTAACAATTAGTAAATTGATCTATTCGATAGCTAATTAATAATTATACATTTGTGATGTGTGGTGTTTGTGTTTGTGTAATTAAATTGCTAAATAAATATTAATAAACGTTCGATAGAACGACGATAATCTTTTCCAATTATGTACAATTTTTAATATTATATATTGATTCTGTGTGTTTGTCGCTGCGTTGGTTGTTTTCGGTGTGTTTTACGATCTATTTGTTTCGGTTGGTCTTGATACGAACAAAATTTTTGGAATATGTATCTATGGATAGATTAGAGCCAGTGATCGCAGGCAAACTGCGAATCTTTGATTGTATAAGAAAAAAAAAAAAAAAAAAAACCAGTCGACCGATTCGAATCCAGTTTATAGCCTTGCCTTATTATTGAATAATTTATCGGATGATTAGATAGTTTCTTGGGGCTACAACTGTAGGCACTTTTTTTTTTTTAGATTGCGTAAAAACAAATACGTACAGCCTCCGATTCGAGTCAAGTTTCATATCCGCGAGAAAAAAAAAAGTTACATAAAAAAAAGAGGCAAGAAAGGGAAGAAAAAATAAATAAAAAATTGCCAAAAATTGGCCAAATTATTTCACGTGAATAAATCGAAATCTCTAATTTAGACGAAGACGACTCGACCGCGTTACGTTATCGTAATTTGCCAGGAACGAAAAATAAAAAATAATAATAATAGTAAAATGAAAAAACAGGAAAAAGAATAGAATCTGACTGCTGAAGAAAAAAATGTATAGAAAAAAAAAAACCGGTGTCCCAGTTGCATGATTATAACATTCGTTAAATATAACACCCGCGAATACGTTGTGATAGATGATCCGTAAAAGCGTGAGCATTGACTTGCTTCATCAGAGCGTAAAACTACTTATAGTAGAATTATTTTTACGCTTATATCTATAGGATTACTACAATTTTTAAATCACTTCAGTAACGCGAATGGTATATATAATAAGCTACTCATAATTATCAAAACAAATTACCGATCGAATCTGAAACAATTAGACTCAAATTTGTTCATTTTCGTATAAAAATTTTTAGGAAAAAAACACAAAAAAAAAAAAGAAAACCGTTCGTATAATAATATATCTCAATATTATTTGATATTTTTATAATTGTTCGTATCAATCATCAACCCTTGTAATTGTTTGTTGGTGTAATTATTTGTGAATAGTGTTGTAATAATAAAATATATGTAAAAATGTATATATATATATATATATATGTGAACTTATAATAAATTGTCTGTGGTCGTATATAAATCGATCGATTGAATTGTAACAAAAAAAAAATTAAAATGATTTATTAAATTGACGTTACGTTTATGGACATATTGTAATTTGGGATCGTATATATCTACGAATAATACTCACAATATATTTGTATCTACGTGGTATAACATGGCGTGGTTACTTTATAAAATAAATGATGTTAATGCATTTTTAATGCAGTTTTTTTTTTTTTTTTTTTTCATTTTATTTTTTTCCAATTTTTATTCAAATATTTTCTAACTACAAAATGAATTAGTGTTGTGCAGTTATATATAGATACGCAATATACTGTCGAGTGTAACGTATAAGTGTGACATATATGCACTTCAAAGTCTATATAGAATTCAAAATAAATAGTCAAAAATAATTTTTCAGTTATTTAGAAAAATTTTCGAAAAAAATTCAGAAATATAGGAATCATGAAAAGCTACAATCTATTATTATTACAAACGTGTTATCAATCGAATTTGGTAACAATCACTTTGTGTAAAAAAAAAAAAAAAAAAAAAAATTATCGATAATAAATCGGTTGAAAAATCGTATACATCGTATTTGTGCAGGTATATTGTGTATATATGCATGAAGTAGTGATATAGGTATGTGTAATGCCCAATTGAATAATGGGTATTAGTGTAGAATAGATTAATTGTAAGTTTAGAGTGATTTATTGATTGAGTAAGTGGTGATTAAGTTGAGTGGATAAAAGAATCGACAATTTAGTCGATTTGGTTAACCAAAACGCACCCTCAATACTTGGGGTCGATCACTGTAGTCTACCGGCTGACACCTTAGCGAATAGTCCCCTGTGAACCATCCGGAAATTCCTATCTGCAAGCACAACAGCCCGAAGGCCGCCAACTTTGTTTAAAGAAGGAAGAAGAATGAGAAAAAAAAAAGAAAAAAAAAAAAAAAGAAAAACAGAAAAAATAACCGAATAGAGGAAAATACTCCCAAAGCCAGCACCGTTTATGAAGAGTTTTTATCATTCGATCAAATGCATATAAATACCCAATTTATAAATTATATTATTATCAGGTATGTACGTATAGTTTTATAATATATGCAGGTATATATCCGCAATGCAATAATTAAAAATATCGAATCGTGATATGGATTTAGAAAAATTAACGACATCACGGAAATAAAATTTTTCGATTTTGTCTTCTTTGCAGATACATATCTTGCGCGGGAATTGAACTAAAACAGTGATATACAAATATAAATAGATATATATATATATATATATATATATATATATATATATATATATATATATATATATATATATATATAAAACTATATAAATTGATTATTTGTGTTATACGCAGACTCCATACACCTTGTACAGAATTTGGGCAGGCAACATTTTCGGCGAATTGCTAAAACTTTTATCGCTAAGTTTTAATTGAATCACGTACTATATATAAACGAATTATTCATATACATATATCAAGAGACTCGGCAGAGTCTCGCGCCAAGTATACCTACACATACCGAAAGTATTCGGTTGACTGGTTGACGTATTGATTGACGTAACATAACAAGGTAGGTAATAGGCAGGCATATAATTAGGAGTTCAAGATCAATATATGAAATATCAAATTTAAGCATAAGACGGGACGGTAATATAAAACTTGTGAGGAATCGTTGAATTTTTAGTCAAGAAATTCGTTTTTTTTTTTTTTTTTTTTTGCACCTTCTTATAATTCCGCGATTATAGAGATGAGACGGAACGTTACACCTAGAATAGGACAAGTATGAGTTTCTCATTCTATACTTTTTTGCTGAAATATATATATGATTACGACTACGACGAAAGATATTTGTAAAAAAAAAAAAAAATTATGTATACAATTTTTACGTAACTCAAATCTAAATCTCAGCTAATTATATAAATTGATGGACAAAGTCCACGTGATCGTTTACATAGGTATACCTAAGTAAGACGTAAATATACTTGTATATATATGTATATACCTAAATAGGTATATAATATTATCCATCGTCAATGTTAAAATTATTCATTCGATTTGTTTAAATAACCGACCGTTCTATCTATAAATCGAACCGGTTATATTTATATACGTATAAAATGGAAGAAAAAAACAAAAAAAAAAAATAAAAATAAAAAAAAAAAAATTCCAATAACGTCATTCGTTGGGAAATATAAATTCGTTATCTATAATCAAAATCGTGAAATATACAGGATTGAATTTTAATTCTATATACGTATATAGGTATATACGATCGTGTACGCAATTAGTCGAACAAATGCTGCACGCCATTTCATGTACATACATACATACCTAAATTTATAGGAAAAATTTGATAATGTACATTTTGAATAATAATAATAATATTAACGATAATAATTAGACCAACTACGTGAAAATGTATTATGATAAATGATTGAAGAAAGTGCAGGTCCAGATTCGGACATAGATCGTGCTGTATTTTGTTTAAATTGATGGATTTAAATTGCAGTTGCGATAATGGCTAGATTATTTAGAGAAAAACCTGGAAATACATATACCTATACAGATTAATATCAAGTTGAATAGATGTAAAAAATTTTACGCCGCCTAATTTTTCACCTTCACCAATAATTATCCACAAACCGATCCGATATCCTGATTATTGTGAATATTAACATCGTTTTTCTATACATATCAAATATATTATACACGTGTATAATATTACGATCTTTGGGCATGATGTATACATATATACATATGTATAGTATATATTCAGGAGAAAACTACCGTTCGTCACGTGATCTTATTTCGGGGATTGGGACCAATTTGTCCTGTCCAGTCCTGAGGCTTTAAATACCTGTCGAAATAATTTGCTTACCCTTACGGCGGTGGAACTTTCTGTATAATCCACTGGCTGACAACGGAAGCTATAATGGCCCCACCATCCGCCCATCAGGCACTGTTCATTGCCAAAAATTTCTTTTATACGTTCTTAACTTATCGAAGAAAAAGGAAACAAAAATAAAATAAATAGATAAATAGCCAGAGGTCAATTAAGGGCTTGCGCAGTTCTCTCGCGGACCTTTATACTCTACAATGATTCACTGTAACAATTATCGATCAGAGCTTCGACCGATCGTCAATTATATGTATATCTAGAAGTTGTGATTTTTTTTTTTGTTTATAACCGGTACAGGATACTGAAATTTGTTTATCGTATATTTTTGGTCATCTTTTTTGTCTGTGTGGATTGTTAAGTTATCGTATTTTATAACGCACGCACGTATTATGATATTTTGACAATTTAATCAGCTGCGTATATGTATACATACGTATACAGATGAAACATAAGAAACTATAAAATATTAACAAAGGAAGAAAAATAATATTAACGATATTATATATACAGATTTAACGATTCATTTAAGGAATATAAAAAAGCGATGTGAACGATTGATTGACTCACCTCGTAAAATAGCCACGACGAGAATATAACTTGTACCAAATTGTAGACTATCAATACTTCTTTTAGTTGATATGGTTTACGATTTTCCATAAATTTTGGTCCCAGTACCTTGACAAGGTATACGTAAAATAGACAGATAAAAAGCGTAGGGAATGGCGATGACATCAGGAACCAATTTGTCGTCCGCGAATCTGTGGGACAAAAAACAATCAAATCTAATTATTATTATTTATTGATTTATTACAAATTTCTTAAACTGTGTCAATATTTAATCAGCGATTTTTGTTTTTCAATTTTTTTTTTTTTATTTTTTTTTTGTTGCAAAGGCTGCTTATTCGCTCGTTCAAATCTCCACTTCCTATATGGATACGTTATAAGCCAGTTTTCTACCGAGTCACGATCATACTGCGTATATACCTACTTTGTGTACTCTGCTAATGAACCAACCGGGATCAATGGTTAAGAGTAGAATAATTAATATTAACAATATCCGATAATAATATAAATTGTATATAGTATATATATATTTCCATATAGGATTCGAGTCACGGATATATTGTGAATAAATTTATGCTCATTACACCGTGACTGTTAAATTATTTGGAAATTAGTCGAATGTAGATACATATATATAAGTATACCTACATATGTGGGTATAATTGACGCGTTAATATTTATTATTAAATTCTTTTATTGAATTCGAGGTATAAGCTATTGACGATATTATCCCTGTTTTCTTCACCGTGACGTTTTAGATCGTCAAGTTTATAATGTACTGCCGGGCACTTTTTACATGTATGAAATCTGCAGCTAGATTTATTGACTTATTTATTTATCAGCTTTTGGAACACCGATTATTTGCTTTATACTAATTTATTTTCTTGAAATCCCGGAATTTCGTACATTATAAAGTTAATTATAAATTCATAAGATCGCAATTAAGTTTCGTTTAATCGATCAATCTAGATTTCACGATATATACGATCATGTATGTATATATATACATACGTCATCCGAGCTGTTGTATCAAGAATGAAAATATATTCCCAATAAACTTATTCCTCATTTCGATAGTCGCGTTAAACCTTGTCGAAAAAAAAAAAATTGAGAAAATTACATATCATTAACTCGCGGATTAAAATGAAACTAAAAATGATTAAAAAAATGTATATATATGTATATATATGTATTCTCAGACTCCGCATGTCCACCCAAGGTTTGTAACATTGCCTTACAAGGAAGGTCGCTGGTATAGGTCTCTTTTTTCCTCCTCATTCCCAGACACGAAGCTCTGGATTGACTTCGTTTTCCTTATAATTTATACATCGATCAATTCTTTAATATACCTTACGTTACAACCAAATTTTTTTTTCTCTAGCTCTTCTTTTCTTACCCAGTTCAATAATTTTCATCTAATAATCCACGATCTGTTTACATGATATTCAATTACATCCAACGATTGCGCATCCTTTAATCCACATACGGATATCGCGGTATAAATGTTCGAAAGTTCGTCATGTTACATCGTGTATCATATATCTCTCACGTATGAATCTCTTATGGTAGTAGAAATTTAACAGAGCGAGGGATCGCTTTATTCATCCGCCTTTTTACGTCGAATGATAAAAAAATCTGTGTCATAATTGATAACGATTTGTTTTTCAATTTTTGCTTAACGATGTTTCCCAATTTTTTGGCGATACTTAGTCCGGATTTTATGAGGTATATACTGTGGAAACTCCTGTTACTTTAGGGTTGTAAAGGTATAACAATAAAGTTTCATCATAAACGTTAAAAATTTTACGTTTTATTTTACGACCTTGATAAATTAATATATAAGTAGCTGCAGCATATTTTTAGGGAAAGGTTAAAGAAAACTGACTGAAAACCTTAATAATATATTACTAATGACGTTAAGCCAATGAACTATACCATCCTCGTGTCATTTTTACTTTATATCCCGGCAAATAGTTCGAAAAAGCAGAAAGAAGAAGAACAAAAAAAAAAAAAAAAATAATAGAATAAGAAGAAGATCTGTCTCGATTCATTCGAATGCGGAACAGTGCGGGTGTTTCTCTTCCGTAAATATATAAATCGTTCGGTAATATAAATTTGTTTAAATATATTCCGTTGATAAAAAAAAATATCATCGATCGCGTATAGAACTGGAATATGTATCCGATCTTGATTTGCGTGACGTGTAAGTGATTGTACAGGAAGACAATTTGCATATACCTATACCTAGTTATAATTCAATCAGACAGTATTACTTCATGGGACAGGCTCTAACCGACTATTTCATGGTCAAGTTTAAGGCAGTCTAAGTTTATGTTACGTCACTTGTATGAAAAAAAAAAAAAAAGAAAAAAATTGAGAACAGGAAAAAAATTAACATTCAACGTTCTCACTATCACGCGAAACGTTGCCCGAGGTCTGCAGAGAGAGACATTCTCCGAATTGGCTTACGATTTATACAGAAAAATTGAGCTATTTACGAAGAACTCGATAAACCCCAAGAAAAAAAAAAAAAAAAAAAAGAGAAAACGATCGGGTCTTTCGTTAGCTACGGAATTGAAATGCAAAAAAAAAATTCTTACGTGAAATTCTTCGAGAGTAATATAATTTTTTCACTTTTACCATATGGTATTTACATAATATTGCAGCAACTCACCATGTTTAATAACTGACAAATAGCAAAGTTGACAAACTGCGTTTATATGTATATTACGCGTAAAATATTTGAATTTGTTTGAATAAGGTGAGGCCCGAATACATAGATTATATCTAAAAATTTTGATGGTATATTAAATTTGTCAAGCGAGAGGAACAGACGCATTAAGTAATTCCAAAAAAAAAAAAAAAAATAATAAAAAATCACTGAATTATTGACAGTTATCATATACATATACATAAATTTTTTTCTAACTTCTTCTTCGTTGACAACAAGGCCGCGAAACAAGGAAGAGAGACATTCCTTAACCAAATAGATAGATAATATATAAAATAGAGTTACCACAACTATTTTTATTAACATTTATTTTGTATACTAGGTATATAAAATTTGAATTTCAGTTCACGTACGATTATATCTTTTCAGGGGCCGATATACTTCCGTGTGTACAAACGTTTTCAATTATATTCCAATAAAACCACATATACCAATGTTTCAATATTCGCAGTTCGAACAATCTGCGTATATAGAAAAGATCATTCAGCGAAATTATAACCTCGCATCTATTTTATTTCTTTTATTCTCTCTCTCTTTTTCTATTTTTTTTTTTTCATTTATTATATTTAGTTTCGAGTGGATTTTCCCAATCTCTTATCTACACACCGCGAGAGTCGAATTTGCGACCTATGGACCCCGAGATGTAAGATTTGTTCAAATATTTAAACGCTCCATTAACGGATTGAACAATTTTTTAACATCTTTATATAAGTCATGGTCCAAACCTTCTCTATGCTAGTTTTTTTTTTTTCTTTTTAAACGCCTCTGTCGACATGGATATAGAAATTTGCAAACATGTAAAAATACGTATATACAGGGTGTCCCAGAAACTAAATGTCCAAAATGAAAGGCGTCATAGAGGAGGTCGAACCGAGTAAATTTTCCCGAAGAACATCGGGTCTACGAAGTCACGTTCGCGAGATATCAACGGTTAAAAAAAGTAGCGCTTTACGCCGCAGCTGCGCGCGCAGCAGCGGCGTAAAGCGCTACTTTTTTTAACCGTTGATATCTCGCGAACGCGACTTCGTAGACCCGATGTTCTTCGGGAAAATTTACTCGGTTCGACCTCCTCCATGACGCCTTTCATTTTGGACATTTATTTTCTGGGACACCCTGTAGAGCCTGAGCTCGGAAGGATACAGAATTTGCTGATCAGTTCCGCACTCCGTGAACTCGTATACGTGCGGAGAAAATTCAAATAAAAAGAAGAGGAAAAATAAATAACTAAATAAATAAAAGTCTAATTTTATCCGGTAGTTCGAGTCATCGCCTAATAACGCGGATAATTGTTCGGTGTTACTACCGAGAATCGTGACTTTGGATTGTTTACGATTTCGAAAGGTAGTATAATTATATATATATATAGGTAGTCGTTGATAGTATGTACATTAATTTTACAACATATATACGTCGTTCAAGAGGTCTTTGGTACCACATATCATTATCGACTTCACAAACAAGGATCATATTGATTGACAAGTCCAAAGTCTGTCTTATAAACCATACGAATATAAAATTATCAATTCAAACCGATGCCCACGATTTTGATAGTGGTTAGTTCATTATTTATATACCAATCATTATTATATAGTTACGGTAAATTGACGCGATTCGTAAGCTGCACTTTGTCAAATATTTTCCCGAAAATTTCCTACTGCACCGTTTTAGATCAAATTTCAATTTTTTATCAGAGTTTTTATGAAAAACAGACTTGCAGTACTGACTGAAGTTTCGACTAATGTATAACCTAGTAATGAGTATATTTGTTCAATCGAGTTTTTTTCGTGAATTTTTTTATTTTTTTTTCCCCATTTTTCAATCCCTCCTATTTTCTAAGATGATAAATCAGTTTAGATTCTGGTTAATACCAGTTGAAAAAAAAAAAGAAACAAAGTCCGGTCAATCAATCGACCAACTGTACCAAGGTTTGTTTACGATAAATATTCTATGAGCACACCTATCGCATTACGATCCGTACGAAAATTAACAACAAATATACATACATAAGCGTACGGTTGGATATTATTAAAATTACGTATATATGTATATATATATATACATATGTACAGATATCTAGATATATATGTATCACGTCTGTGTTCGGTTGTTGTTTGACTTTGCCCGGACAAAATTTGTTATTCAAAAAAATAAAAATAAATTTTTCTGTACGTAGTACCTATACCTGCATCTATAATATGTGCGTAGCGGTGAAGGTACATACATACATCATACATCAGGGGCATATGCAGTTTAAAAAATTGTAAGAGTCTGTAAAAATTTCACGTTCAGAGAGAGATATATATGCATATACATATATACAGGATATTATTTCCTGTTATATTTTTTTTAAAAGTGCAACAAAAAATATATATATGTATATATATTTCACTCTCTTCTCCGCGGAGGTCATCTTCTTCATGCAGGTGATATATATAAATTCCATTTTTGTGTTTCTTTTCTTTTCCGTGAATATAACTCAACTATATATATATATATATATATATATATATATATATATATATATATATATATATATATATATATATATATATATATATATATATATATATATATATATATATATATATATATATATATATATATATATATACATATATACCGTATGCAAATATAACCGGATATTACAAAGGCATGCTACATAAAGTAATTTTTTTTTTTTTTTGTATTTGTATTTGAGAAAGATAAAATTCATACGGAATGGAATATAAACTGGGTTGATCCTAATTAACTCGGGGATAGATCGTCGATGTATAGTTAAAGGAAAAAGTTTCTAGATAAAAAACAAAAAAAAAAAATTATGCCAATTCTTTCATTTTTTTTTTCCCCAAAAATTGTTTAAATCGATTACTCACCGGCATGCTTGTCCAAAATTTCGTGAAACTGGTCCACGTACTGCATGAGAAGTGACATCTTAGCCTCTTAAAGTTTGTTGTCTGTTTGTAACGTTTGAGAGATGGTTAAAAAATCTCGTCCTTCTGTAACATACAATCAAGAGAAAAGATTAGGGACCCACCGCGGTTATAAACTCAAACCGCGTACGACCTTCGGGAACAACGTGTTTTGGACTCACAATTGCGAGGAGGTCGTATAAATATACATTATATACCTATATATATACCATGCTGCGGTTCTTTCTTTGAGATTACGAAAAAGAAGAAAAAAAAACAAAAAGAACGGAAGAAAAATTTTTCGCCCAAGAATTATCGGTGTTGAATACCAAGAAAAAAAAAAAAAAAAAGAAGAAATTCAAAATTTCTAATTACAGAGATTGGAATCATATTCAGATACAATTTTTTTCTTTTTTCTTTTCTTACAGAATTACGTACACTCGATATATGCGTATTCCTTTTTTTTTTTTATTCGCCCACTGCTCAAGTAAAATACGATTTTCTTTTAATTTTTTTTTTTTTGGTTATACCACGATATTTAGAAGATTTGCCAAAAATTCGTAAAGATTTTTTCGAACCGTGCTGAAGAGTGTGCGAAAAAAAGAACCAGAAAAAATTACCGTCATCAAAATCATTTTTGGTACGTTAAAATTCCGAATCTTTTTTTGCGCGCGAGAAAAAAAAAAAAAAAATACTCGACAGGCATAATATGTTATTAAAATTGAGAAAGGTGAAAATTTTACTAATTTTCGGACGTTGATATGATTTTTTTTTTTTTTTGATTTTTATTGTTTTTGTGAAAAGGGGCAAAAAAGAAACTCGGCGAAATGTAGATCACTAATCCACGTATAATATTTTCGTTAGTATGAAATTATATATTATCTTAGACTGCTAATTGGCCTTAGGAATGGAAGGACTAGACTATCGCGACTCTCGACACCACATCGGTGCACCTACCTACCTACGTGAACGAGGGCGAGTTACCTAACGCCACGCGACCATTCCACCGGTGCATTTAACTAGTAGTCGTTTGTTAAGGTGTTAAACCAATTCATGCATGCATACGTGCATATACATGGATAGATATGTGACCTGAGAGTGTCCAGCAAGTAGTACCCCACCACGAGAGTATGTACTAGGTAAATGTATATCGTCGAGTTGGTCATACCGCGGCGTCGACAACGACCACGTCTACGCCGTGTTTGGGTTGCGTTGACTCTGTATAAACAGATGCAGGCGTTCGTTCGGTCGTCGATTATAATGTGGCAATAGTTTGGAAAAGAAAAGAGAAAAAGTAGTAGAAGAAAAAAAGAATGAAAAAAAACCATTTCGCTTCGAATCGCAACTCGTACAGGTATACATAGTGAAATTGAATCGAGAGAATTTTATCGAGTGGTGTGGAGTACAGTGGAGTGTCTCTTCGCACTCAAGGCCAATCGCGACTTTTGCAGTCGCGGGACAATTGAATAGGTGTCATCATCGCGAACGTAGGTAATACTGCACAGACGCGCCTCGCGATCCTTACGTAACTTTTTAACTTGAAAAAAAAAAAAAAAAAACCACAGGTAGGTGGATAGGTGGATACAGCTACGTAGGTAGATACGACACTACGTTAAAGTCTCGATGTGTACACGTATGAAGTTGTAACATATTTAGTACACTTCACCAATACATCTTCGTGTCTTATTGTCGTAAGGTAAGCATATATGATTGCATATATGCACACGTGTATTACTACCTGTACAGTAGTTGATCCTCCTTTCATACGACGTTCATATGTCGAATTATTATAATAATAATAATAATGATAATGATAAATAAACAAATTTGTAGATTTGAACTCGCATATGATTGATAGCGTCTGTGCAGGTATATCGGTCGAAAAGTTGACCGATCCCGGAAAAAAAAAAAAATCATAGTTTTGTCTTATATCGCACAAATATATCGAAAGAATTTATGTGGAATTTTTTTCAGAATTTTTGGATCGAATTTTTCGAGTTTTTTTTTCCAAATTTTAAACTTTTTTCCATACACCCCGAATCCACGGTACATATCTCAAAAGTACAAGATCATACAAGAAATTTTATAAGACCAAAAAGTTGCAGTTACGAATCAACTTTCTGAGAAATTTTTTTTTTTTTTTCAAATTTCTCGAATCCCAGAAATGCCAATTTTTATCAAAAATACACAAAAATATTCTCTTTTTTTTTTTTAACCAATATGTCACTTTTTTGATTTGTCTCGAAAATTTACAGAAAATACTGTCAAGTCTTTACAGCAACGATATATTTTTTTTAAGATGGTTGGCTGAATCGTTTGGAAGCTATTATATTTTCTATATACTCAAAATGCTTTTTTAATTATTCTTTTTTTTTTTTTTGAAAAACAAAGAAGGTTCATTTTTATAAAATCCTTGAAAATGTGAAATTCTTCGGTTTCGTTCTGGCATATTGTTCGGTTTATACTCCTCTTACGTAATAATACGTTGATAATAATTAGTCTGTCAATAATTGTATAGAATGTTAAAAACCGCGTTGAATTCCAAAAGCAAACAAACAAAAAAAAAAAAACACAAAAAATAGGTAAAAATTCTGTGAATCCTGTTTCAATTTTGCTATTACGTGTGTGTGTGTGTGTGTACCTACCTAATTCTTACAATATTTTTGGCACTGTAATATGCAAAATTGTGTTTTCTGTTGTATCCATTATTTTACCGCATAATATAGATATAGGCGTAAAGGTGAATATTTACAGTATGAATATATATATATATATATATATATATATATATATATATATGCATATGTACCTGCTGCTGCATATTGTAGACACAGGTAAGTTTACTTAGTATCGTAAAATCGCGAGTTACGTAAATCGTTGATACAGATATATGCATACATATACATATATATATATATATATATATATATATATGTATATGTATGTAATTATTACGCTTTATAACGGGCTTTACTCTGCAGGTCCGTTGATAACGAATCCTTGTACCTACTGTACAGGTGAATAAAAAAATAATATAAATAATATGAATAAATAAACGTATACACCGATGAACGATAAATCGGTTATATGCGGAATGCGAGTGTTTATGGACGACATATACGAGTATAACAAGCGGCATTGTTAAATTCATTGCAAAATAATACCAACAAGCTGTCCAAAACGCGTCGAGCAAGCAAATACTTGAATCAATTGCGAAAACTGTATATATTAGCAATACCTTCTGAGAATGGGTCATGACTTTGATATGTCGTTTATATATTATTAACGCAAGGCAATGGGTATAGTCTATCGTTTATCGAATATGCCTCGTTTTCTATATATCTAATTATTTATTGCATCGATAGGTCAAACGAATCAGAAAAAAAAGAAGAAAAAAACGCAGGAGTATGTTAAGGATTCATAAAAAAATCAAAAAAAAAAAAATTAATAAATAATTTTCTGATAATCGATGAATTTTATTAACGCAGATATATTTATATGTAGTTGTATAATATATCAATCGAACAAAGACTTTCGACTACGACGTTCAAAGACAAAATAGAAACAGATATGTCAGTTCAAACCTGACTAAATTAGGCTATTCGCAATCGTACCTCGTACGTATCTATACGCTAGTAAGTTTCTTTATAATATTACGCATTATACGATGAAAACCTTGAATGACTATACGACGGACTACCTGCTGCAACAGAGGCCAAGAATGGTTACATCGATTTTTATTTCTGATCGGCGCGGAGAATTCTTCGCAAAATTTCAAACCGTGCCTATTTATTATCATTATTATTATTATTATGCAAGGTTCCCGAATCCAATCGAACGAATTTAATTCGGATAAATTGAGACCAAAATTTTCGAGGACTAGTTTTATTTATTTTTTTTTTTTTTGCATCGAGTCGTAATTGTCACTCTCTCATGACTGACCACGGTCCATATCATTAGACGATTATACACATGTCACTTGTACTAAATTTATGTGACACGTTCTTCCGGCTCACGTATAACCACCGTTCGCGAAATGATTAAATCAATTCATTTCATGAATTATCTGGTTGAATTAACGACGTTAAAAATTATATCCATACAGACTGTAAAAATCACTCTCGGACCTCGCACGACGATATTATCAAGGTCGCCATTGGGTTCAACGTATCTTTCGACGATTAAGACTCGCCACATATACACGGTGTAGGTAGGTATGCGTACCTGTAAGAGTAGGTATAATATGTCAGGGTATTCCCGGCTCGGCGTGTGCAGGAAAAAAAAACCCACGTGCTGTGGGGCAGGCCGGATCGAAATTCCGAAATTCGGAATATTAAAAGTTTGGATAAATTCGAGACGATTTAGAATTTTTCAAAAAGGCTAAAATTCAGAATATCGAAAAATTGGGAAAGGTCGAAACTCCGAAAGTCGAAGAATTCGAAAATTGAATTGGTCCGGATTTTTGGCCCTTCGGCGGTTTTTAGCTTTCAGAATTTTGAACCTCCGGTGTTTTTCGATTTGAAGTTTTCCGAATGGACTAACTGTAAAAAATACCCTTTCGAAAGAATATCAAAATTCGGAATCTTGACCGTTCGGAACCTTAAGAATTTGGAACTACAACCGTGTTTTTGTGTTTTAATTATTCGTTAAAAAATTCCTACTTTCCCTTCTGAATTTTACAAATTTTCATATCAAATACCGTATAGAAACAATCTCGACTATAAAATACGACTAGCAGAGAAATAAGCCTCCGGTGAACCATCAGGAGCAGGGAAAGTGCTGCATTGCTACATAAAGTTGCACGATAGTAGTCATGCAACGGTGTCAACGACAACGATCGTTGCATTAGGTGAAGCGAATTAAGAGACGCTCGGACCAAACCGTCCGCGTCTTCTCCCACCGATTTTATTTATCGAATTCCTTTCTATCTGTTTCAAATAAAAATTTTTTTTTTTTCTTTCTTCTTTCATTTTTCTGTATCGTTCATAACCTTCGCCGAATTATATCGCGTGAGTCGCAAGGTCCGAAAATCGGCAGGAAAGGTAGCCCAAATTAGACGTTTATTTTATTTTTTTTTTATTTTTTTTTTCTTCCTCTAATTTGTGTTTTTTTTTTTCTTCTCTTTATTACTTAACGCTTGACGTGGCGTAGAAAAAAAAAAAAAAAAAAAAAACGAACGCGAATAAACTGCATGAACTTTTCGAAAAGCCGTTTACCTTCGATAACATATAGATCTTGATCTTGGCGCTAATCAGGTGGTTATATCTTTCTACGTGGTTTCGTCGGTGTTTTTACCGAAACTAAATCTTTACCGCAATAAAAATTATCACTTTGAGATTATACCGAAAGACTTATTACCATATTCATGCGAGTTGTGATGCATTCGGATGACGAGAATACGCAGATATGCGGAACTATATAATTCGCCAAATGTATATTACAGGAATGTGTCTATAGATATTCGATAATAATAATGAAAAAAAAAAAAAAAAAAACAAAAACGTTTCAAAATCGATAAGTAACGACTATAAATTGACTGTACATCGATACGAATGATCGAAATCTGATAGAACAAAACATTGGGCCCTTAGGCTGATTCTCCAGGGGGTTGCAAGGACGAAACAGTCTATACCGAATGAACGGACATAGGATAGAGTATAAAGAGAGTGTATTTGACTTGACAGTACGGTACGATAGTTAAAAATGACGAAATGTCAAAATGAAAAATTTCTCGAAAAATATCCTGCACTGGTATATACACGTATATATATAATATTATAATTACGAATATAACTATAATACCTCTAACGCCATTCATTAAGCCCGCGGCCTCGTAACCGACGAACTAACAAATATAAAATTATATTATATGTAGAATGTAAGGAGTAATAAACGACCGACATATAATGATAATTATACCGCAGATAACAAATTAGTCAAAGTATATTATGAGTTTCCTGTATTAATTAGGAAAAATGAAGAAAAAAAAAAAAAATTCTTCAACCGTCTGCAGCGGATATATATATTATATATAGTGTCTTATTATAAAAATGATATCACGAATTCTTCGACTTACGTGTAATTTATAATTTTTTTTTTTTTTTTTATTGAATTATTTTTATATTACTCACCAAAAATCTCCAATCGTTTTAAAACGCACCCACCCACTCTACTATATATATATATGGCACTTTATCTTATTTTAATTTATTTTACTCAATTTTGTAGTTTGGCTATCAGCGCTTGATTGAATTATTTAATTAATGAATTAAGGTAAGTGAATTGAACACGCGAAAAAAATAAAAATTTCTGCCTCCTTCTTTTATTTGGCAATAGTTTTAAATAGAAATAATACGTATTGTGCGGATCTGCACCACTGTTTTTAACAGATATAAAAATTAACTATATAGGATTTAGATTTAGTTTGTTATAGATGTTATATACGCGAACGATTCGAGGGTTCGATGAATGAAAATTTAATTTTTGTGTATACGGTTTTTTTATTTTATACTTTTTTTATATTTTTTTTTTTTTGGTTGTTTAAGATTTATTGAAAATTGTCAATAACAATGATAACCGTATACGCGAGACGATAATATACAACGTTCTCTTCTTGTTGACTTGACGTGGTGCAGACTGGTGGCCAGTTCGACTTCGCATTGCTTTTAACGCGGTGGTCAGATTGATGCCACCTCTATACCTACCTCGCACACCTTTACTGTCCTTTCGCGCGTTCGCGCCCGGTTCCGTTCTTCGCATTAAATACATATACACATATATATATACTATACATATATACCTATACGTGTATACATATATTTGTTAATTTTATGTTATACCGCGCGCGCGTTAGAGTTGTTCCATGTGCAGCAGTGACTGTATATATATAGTGACGTCACGTTATATACCGCGATCGCGACCCTTACCACCCGGAGGTTGGAGGAAAAAAATCATTTCCTTATCGCCTATTCATTCAGCACGGGAAAAAAAATGGTTTTTTTTTTTTCTTTTTCTGTTCTTTCGTATTTTTTTTTTTTTTTTTCAAATATATTCAGATATACTCACGGGACAGTCGTTGCATTGCAAATGAGCGAAAAAATTAAAGACTCTAAATAGCGAGCAGCTGTAGAAATTTCCAAATCAATTTTTTTTTTTTTTTTTTTCATTTTTTTTATTTAGCGCTTTTTTTCTTCTTCACAACCCATCGGTACATGCTGCATACATAATTGAGCCTCCCGATTTTCTCTAAATATATTTTTATCATGGAATTTCGAGATTTCAATAAAAAGTCGCGTAAGACATATTTTATGATCGTTAGATTTTTTTGTAATTTTTTTTCTTTTTTTTTCTCCATAATTTAAAGAATTTTCGATTCAACTATAACAGTCTTGGGCATCTGTATAAATCTGTTATATAGACATAAATCGTACCTATATATACCTGGTATATATACGTACATACTATTTATATATAGGCGACATATATGATATATAATCAAATTATTTTTATAAATCTGGTTATTGTTTAACGTGTAAGTAAAAAAAAATATAGACGTACATATAGGTATAGGTACAATATGTAGAGTATTATATAGGTATTATACCTACCTATAGATAATAAATACTTTTTGTATTCGTAAAATACTGTACAACGATCGCAATATCACTATTGTATATCATCATATATATCATCATATATATATACTTTACACTTAATATAAGCATATATGTATAAATTTTAATATGTATGTATGTATACATATTATACATGTACATACGTGGTTCCTCTTAAATATGTCCAACATTTGTATGCGCGCGTGTATAAACGACGTGAGCAATAGCCTATAGGCGAGATAGATGATACGAATTAAAAATGAAACAAGATAGAAAAAAAAATGTAAAAAAAAAAAAAAAAGTGAGAAAGGATAAGAATACAAGATAGAGAGAGAGGGGGAAGAAGAAACTGTCTGAAATTGTTTCGAATATATTTTTCAAAAATCGAAGCGACGAATGGAAAAACAAAAAAATTGTTTTCCAATCGATTCAACATTATTATTCTACAGGTGCGGAAAGATTCTGTATCCGTATGTTATATAGCGAGTGCTAAAAATTTATTTCAGACTTCAGACGCGTCCTGTGTTCGTTTTCGTTTTCGTTTTTTTTGTTTTTTTTTTGGTGTTTTTTTTTTCTGCTCTTTTTACTACACCTATCTCAAGTAATAATTTTTATGCATTTTTCAACGCGCGTGCGGTGAATAAATCAAATATGGCGGCACGGAATCAAATTTTTGTTAATATATTTATTTATTGTTATTCATTTATTTATTCATTTTTTTCTATCGTTCTTTTCGGACACTTGACCGATAACCTTGTAACCTATCTATACATATGTATATTCTCACAAGTTAATCAAACTCGAGTTGTACATATTTTTATTGCTAAACTTCGAGGTGTGTGATCGCGCGTATGAATTATTACCTTCATACCGGATTCCTCAGATCTATAATATTTACGAAGTTTTCAGAATCGTGGAAATTTCGTTGGGAAATTTTTTAGCCTATATACTATGAATAATAGTGAATTTCAACGTAACAATTGTCTCCTTTTCTTTTTTTTCTTTTCATTTAAATCAAAGTCATTTCCATAATGCAGATTACCAGTAATGTTTAATACGAATAGTAAATTAAATTCACATCATTGCTGTCGTCAGCTATGACCGATATTATCCAACATGGCGCCGTCGGAGTACCTACATTACCGATTTTTTTGTATTTTTTTAATACGAAACGCTCCCTTTGTACAAAATACTGCACTAATTAATTGTTCCGGTGAAAACTTATTCAGTCAGCTGCAGGTGGAACGAAAAGGTAAATGTTTTTTTCTTTCTTGTTTAATTTTTTTTTTTTTTCGTTTTTTTTTTTTTCGTTGTTTCTCTACCTTTGCACTTGCGGTTTTACTATATACAATATAACGATCGGAATTTTACTACTGCCATTTGCGGTCTGCGAGGAGGAAGGAGAATCTCATTTCGCCGATAACGACCTTCATATAATTTCGTCTTGACTTTTGTACCAAGCATATTGTATATCTATACCTAAAAATTCATGAATTTTAATAGTTCTTATAGATATTCAACTAATATAATTATATGAGAAGATGGAAAAACGGAGTCTTTTTGGGCTGCATACAATAATTCTTGACACATTATAATCGCTTACCTATATGTATACGACATTAGGGTTTATTGACCTTACTCGTTCTTACTTATAATCATGATTATCATTGTCAAAATGCACTCTCACATTTATGCATTTAGTAAAAATTTTCCGAAAAAAATTAAAATAAACTGAAATAAACGAATAAATAAACAAACGAATGAAAAATATCAAACAGTTTTGTAAAAATATCTTCAAAAATTATATGTTCGTAAGATTTCGGAAAAAGAAAAAAATAAAAAAAAAATGGATTGATGAAATGTATATACATATAGCTGTATTTCTTCTTTTCGTACTAGTCACGTTATTTTCTATTTATTTTTCTTTTTTTTTTTCTTCTATAAACAAACGTTTCCTCGGTTATTTATTATTATTATCATTATTATTATTATTATTATTATTGCAATTCATTAGTTCAGTAAACAAAAGACTTTTGCAAGATTTCTTGACTTCGTATATGTATTATAGTACGTTTAATGTGTATAGGAAAATGCTGACGTCATTGTTTGGTTATATTTAATTTTCTGGATGGTTTTATATTAACATAAACCAATATATATGTATTACATATTATATACTTGGATTGCACATAAAACGCTTGTTATATACCGTAATATCAATTTCGTTCATATAATATATAAAGTGCGATTTTTAATTTCGTTTTGCATTAATAAAAGAAATTTTTTTTTTTTTTTTTTTTTTTCAGACGAAAAAATATTTGCAGTATATCAATTGAAATTCATTTACATACATATACATTTATAAATACACTGTATAAAAAAAAAAAAAAGAAAGATGAAGTTTTGTTTCTCCAAAAAATTTATCGTCTAATATGAGAAATTTGAAAAAATAAAAAATCGGAAACGTCCTTCAAATAATTCAAATCGTTATTGTACGGTAAATAAAAATCGTATTCAAATCAATTAAACCATGTTCTCAGCCGTGAGCTGAGACGTGTATTACACTATAATACATTGACATCGACGAAGACGATTGGAAATCATCAAATTCCTTAACAGTTGTTGACAACCAAATTGAAGGCAAATCAGTTTCGGTTTGATAAAAAAAAAAAAAAAAAAAAAAAAAGTTATTCATAACAGAATTCGTTCGGAATACTCTTCAACTCTGGACCTATTATAATTAATTACAAAAGTTTGGTCAAGTTACAATCTTGACATTTCGGTCAATTTTTTTTTTTTTTTTTTTTTTTCTTTCACATATTTTATATCCGTAATACGAATTACGTTGACCCCGATGTTATTGAAACCTGAAAATTTTCGTCGAGTTGCGATTGATTTCAGTTTTTTGATTGAAAAAGAAAAAATTAAAAATAAATAAATAAATAAATACATATATAAATAAAAATTTCTTATCGTATTCAAAACAGTTTCTTCGCTTTTTTGGGCGACGATTATTATTTCTTCTGTATTATTATTATTATTATTATTATTATTATTATTATTATTATTATTATTATTATTATTATTTTCTTTTTTTTTGTTTCTTATATATTTTATCGATAATTGAGTATTTTTATTTTCAAAATCAATTATTCTACTTCGTTTTAGTTTTAGTTGTATACCGCATGATGTTAATGTCAGACATTACATTAACGTTTTTATAGGTATAATATTTAGATACTTAATAGTTTGACCCGCGGAGTATTCGAATACCCTAAATCGGTTTTTTGAACATCGCCAAGTATCGGCTGATTATAATATTTTAACTTGTCATTTGTGCTGACGGTAAGTATTCGTTAATAATAATTATACGATGATTTTATATTATTTTATTGACACATGTTTGTTATATTTATATGTTACGTAACCGTGAAGTCATCAGAGAAATTATATGGTTTCATAAATAGTAATTATACGAAGAATACTGGCCTAATTAATATACACGGATCTGTGGAGTTTTAATTCGAATCGATATAAATCGAAAATCAAAAAATCAAAAAATATATCTCCAAACCGGAGTTTCGAATTCGACGAAAGCATCGACGAAAACGTTATCGTTATGTTATTTGTTGGCAGTTTTTAGACACGATAATTTAACAAGTTAAATCAAAATGAGCCAGATTTAAACGATGTACAATTAATCGATAATATAGAGTACCATTATAGCTGGTGCTAATATTTTTCCCAAATTGTACTATAAGCATCGATGTTCACTATAGATTCTCGCGATTACAGATTTTTTTTTTTTTTTGCAAATAAATAGCCTCGCGATGAATTATTTACTGAAAGCATTGCAAAAACGTTCGTATTTTAAATGGCGAAATTCAACCTGTTTGCGAGAAGGTTTAGGGTTGAGATAGAAAGTTGAAATTTTTAAGGGATTTTTTTTTTTTTTTGTTGAATTATTTGGAAACGATTTGGGGGGTGGCCGCAAAAAAAAATCCTTCATACCCTAAATAAGGACCACCTTGATGTACATCTTTTCTCAACGTCGTATTATTATACCGGCTGGGATTTGTTGGATCAGTATAATATCGACGAGATTTTTAATGTAAATTACTTTCGTTAAAAATCCCGAAAAATGGCTATAACCAGTTGAAATTCTAATGTATGTATACATTATACCTGTACGCAGGAGTTTAAAACCGCTTTTCGTTTCGATCGGAGCCTTCAGACTGTTAAAAAATTTCTACGCGTGGATACATGGGAAAGATATTCTTAATTCTTAATTTAAAATTAGTATAAGTATATGTATATACCGTACCAGTACGCGATTCAGCATGTATGTATGTACATGTATTGTACCTACGTTATTTTTATTTTTCTTCTTCATAGAATCGCTGTAACTTCGTCAAAAAAAAAAAAAAAAAAAATTTTTTGATGAAAATTGTACCGTAAAAAAAAAAAAAATTTCTTTTTTCGTACATATATTTGATAGCGAAAATGTTGAGATAAATTATTTCTTGCTGTTGAGTTTAATATCAAATACATGATATAATATTATTATATATACATATAGGTATATAATACATATAATATGTGGGTATATACTATATATATATATATGTATATATTTTTCGTAAGAGGAAATATAAGTTTTGCAATAAAATTTACATATTTAGTTTAGATATATAATTTTTTAGGTTCAAAATACGAATAGATTATATATTCCTAGTAATAAACATTCATTTTCAATCGATAATAAAAAATAAAAAAATCCGTTTCTCGTTACCTGGCTAAGTGATTAAATAAAAAAATTTTTTTTTTCATTCAGTTTTTAGTTTTTATCTTTCATTTTATTAGGAATTAACTTTGTTTTTACTAATTGAAATATATTCCTTTAAAGTTCGCCGTTCCACGAACATTTTAGCACATACCATACATATACCTAGATATAATATATACCTGTTTTATAATTATTGCGAAAATTAAACACGACCGTGAATGATAAATTATTAAATTCTCAATGTAAATTGAAGCTATATCTTATTCGACTTGGATGATAAAAAAAAAGGTCTAACGAGGAAGAGGAAACATATCTCGGTCATTGAGATTTTTTTTCCGTTTTTTTTTTTTTATAGAAACGGTAAAAAAATCTCGTATAGATTTTTTTTTTTATATAGTATTCTGAATTTTGTTTTTTTTTTTTTTGTCATTTTTCCGGAAAACTTTTATGCAACGTCGAATATATAAGAACGAAATTGTAATTCGCGTCACATTGTCGTGTATACGTCTGGGCAAAAAAAAAAAAAAAAAGAAAACATAAAGAAACAGGATTGCATTATCTGAAAAAAAAAAAAAATCACTGGGGAAAAACCCTTTTATAGAATAAAACACGTGCGCTGCAGTGGAATCGCATTAACATGCGAGAAAGCAGCAAAAGATAAATCATACAGTAATATATGTTTTGCGCGCACTAAGGATCCACAGCTCATACACGGAGGGAATTTTGACAATTTGCACCGAACTTTTTATAACTCGTCAAAAGAGGGAGGAAAATTTCCTTTGACGTCATCCGGTGAACGAGAAGCATCTATGATAATATATGTGTATCTCAATACATTCGAAACAAGTTCTTTCAAACGACACCAGTGACCCAGACGTTGTTAATTAATGATCAATAAAAATTGTTATGGTATAATATCGTTAATCGTCAATCAATCGAGTCAATAAGAAAATAAAAAAAAAAAAATAAATAAAAACTATTATACCTATATTTTACAATTACGCGTATTATGTAAAATCATTTGCGTAATGTATGTACGATAGCAGACCACATCCACATCGTGGCTTGCCTGAAGCGGTTGAGATCAATAATATATAATATTTTATAACAAGTTTCAATGTTGTTGTTATATTCAAATATCGATAGATAATATAAAGAAAGAAGAAAAAAAAATAAAAAAAAAAAACGATTCAAGTTTTTTCGCTATTTTACACGATATAGAAACTAAATTATTAACTTTCCTCTAAATTGTCGTAGCTTATAAAATAATAATTCTCGAGATCGGTCAAATTTCACGGAACACAATTACGATGACGGAAAAACCTGTTTAAATTTTTTGTTGTTTCGTTCATTTTTATTCGTTTCGTTTTTTTTTTTTGTTTTTTCTGCATTTTCTTTTTCTTTTTTCATCCAGGTTTCATTTGCAAAAAAAAAAAAAAATACAATATCCAGGATATATGTAGGTACAGATGTTTCCAGTTTCTTCGAAGTTCATGATACGAAAACCGTTTCTTTTTTGCATTAAATATAATGAAAAATCTGTGTAGGCGGTATTCAAAAAATCATATTGATGAAACTAGGTATATCGGAGCCGATATTAAGAATTTTTAGTATAATACACACGTCTCCTACTTTCTTGTTCGAGTTCAATAATCGATTTGGAATTTATTTCAGAAATATGACGTCTTTTTCTCATTTTATTTATTTATTTATTTTTTTTTTCTTTTTTCAAAAATTTGGATTCGTTTATATTTCTTAGAGATTGATTTTTGAAATATCGTTCATCGAAGTTTCATTTGTAAAAGAAAAAAAAAAAAAAAAAGTCCTGAAAATTTTTCAATACACAAAAATTTCGCAACGTTGCATATCATCGAGATTTCGTATTTCGTTATTCACAACGGAACCTGATTCAAATTTAAATTCGACACATGTATATAATATAACGCAGAGTGTTGATTATCCATTTTAACGACAGGGTCAAAAAAAAAATAAAAATAAAAAATAAGAGAATTTTTAATGCTTCCGATATAAATTTTCACGTCCGCGATTAGTAATGTCTCAGAATCTTATACAGTCGATCGATGACGTGTCCATATACAATTTGGCAGAAGGTCATGCGAATCTTTAATGATCTTATTGGTCATAATTTTTGGGGAATTATTTTTCTTCCAACTAAGAGACAAGAAAAGAATTTTTTTTTTCCTTATCCCTATACCTATACCAATCTTGTCGGAACGCAGTTCGTACTATCATATAATTATTTATACATCAATATACGATTTTCGACAATAATTTTTCAAATCGTTAAGCTTTGCAGACAACAATTTGCAAAATATTTCAAATGAGTAAATTCGTCAATATTCTTCTAATCGTTCGATTTTTAACCGGCCCTTGATAGTAGCTTTCGTCCCGATTTATGAACAGGTAGAAAATGATTGAACTATGCCACGTTTGACTCTATCAATAATTTCGTACGCAATGCAAAACGATTATTATCGCTAAATCGTTATATTTTCATTCATTGAATACATAAATATTGATTAAGTATATCAAGAACATTTCCTGTACTCGTTTCCTGTGTTCGCGAATATAAAATTAGCTCGTAACGTACCACGGTTAATATAAAATCTGAAATTAACCTTGCCGATGCATATAATGGCGAATTTTTAAAAAATTTTGGTTATAGAAACTCGTCGTTCCCCATAGGTATTTTCAAAATACAATACAATGGTAAATTTGAACAGTAAATGATGATCGGTAACGTGAGTTTACAATTAACAACAGTATTGGCCTTGGCCCACTGTACCGCAATAGATCGAATTATTATTGCTAGCCACTTGCTAATCGTAAGCTTATAGCTATCCTGGCTGACTGACTAACCGAGTGACTCCAGGCTATTACATTATACGTACGTCGAATACAAGTTTATACTATAACGAGATATATTATGCGTGTCGTATCAGTTATAGGTATAAGTTTAACGTTGTGAGTGTTTTAAGGCACGTGTGTTCGCATACGAAATTTATTCGATAACCATTCGCTTGTATAAACCGAGTCCGCAGGTACGAGTACGTATATCCATGGATAACACACACCTACGATTCCACACATCGTACCTATATACCTACGTGGTTACATAATTAAAGTTCTCGGGAGGTAAAGAGGTGGTAAAATAGTTGGAATAATTTTCTCGAACACACTATGTAACGATTACTCTTGCAAATACATATACATATATATAAGAATAAAATACCACAAAAAAAAAAGGTGTTAAAAATTTTGAAAACGAATAGAAAGATATAATTTCTCATATAGAATTTATACTCACGGATTTTATTGTCTAGTCATTACCAAGGCGCTAATTTTTTTTTTTTTTTTTTTTTTCTGCCAGTTTTCTTTTTTCTTTACATTTATTTTGCAACGTTAGCATGATGAGACTGTCAGGTCTATCACCTCACCTCAATTGCACTAGCTGTATATAAGACTACGTATAGTATATATATCTTGTTACTCTATCTCTCGATAGAACATATACATATGTACTCGCTTTCGACGAGAAAACTTGTTCTATTAGATCGGAGATTGAGGATAGCCATTTTACAACTGTCAATCAAATGTATGTGCGCGTAGGTATGTGCATACATAACAATTATATACCTATAGGGCGATAGGTTGAGTAAAATGAAGTTTATAATATTTACGCAATGATTTTATATAGAATATTCGATAATAGATACGCACGAGTGATTGCGGTAAGAGAAGAACAAAAACAATAAAAAAAAAGAGAGAGAGAGAGAGAGAGAGAGAGAGAGAGAGAACGAAGAAATGTAGAAATGGATTGAAAAAAAAAAAGAAAAAAGGAAAGAAAAAATTCGAATGGTGATAATTGGTCGAATTAGACTGTAGTGTAAAACGTATGTTGATTGATTTTATCACGCCGTAACTGGAATGTATACACATGTATATATATATACTACTGGTATATGTATAAGATTTTGCGGAATAAATGAATGAATTCAGGATTTAAGGATATTCTAACGAATTTTATTACACACATACATTGGTATGTACATATACATATTTATGTATACATACACACGAATGTGTAAATATACGTGATTATACCTATATTATCGAGCTTTTAAAGATTTTCTACGAGATCTTAAATTTTCACTGAAAAAGAAAAAAAAAACTATATATATATGTATATATATATATATGTATATATATATATATATATATATATATATATATATATATATATATATATATATATATATATATATATATATATATATATATATATATATATACATGTATATATATATATATATATATATATATATATATATATATATATATATATATATATATATATATACATGTATATGTATAACTGATCGAACTATACCTTTATATTACTCAATGGTATAAACGTAACGCGGTTAATCGTTCCGAAATGTAAAAAAAAATTTTGAAACCTTGCGGATATATACGCAACTGCATTTCTGATCGATCCGTAAACGCGACGTTTGTATATAAGTAGTGCAATACGTACATACCTATAGCCGATTAATCGTACTGGTGAAAAAAATGCAAAAAAAAATATATATATATTTATATATGTACGTATATGTGGCCCCACGATAAAATTTATACACGTTGTTTTTACACTATATATATATATAGAGGAATATTCTCTGAAATTTTGAGCGATAAAAGACGTATGGTTTTTGAGAAATTTGAAAAACTAAATTTACAACAATTTTTATTTTATTTATTTTCTGTTTTTTTTTTCAACTTTTCGGAGCCACCATATTTTTTTGGATATCATGACTTTAAAAGTTCACTTTGAACCGAAACTTTTTGATTTTCAACATTTTTTTCGTATGATTTATAGTTTTCAAGTTATATACCCCTACTCAATTGAAACTCGGACATTGTCGATCTTCGCATACATTACATCGACTGCTGACATCTAAACGTCTTCGAATGAAAATCTACAAAAAATCACGCATGCTCTTATCAACTAACAACAACGTTTCACAAAGTTTGAACTTTGAGCCAGTTCTGAGAGGGTAAGGGTTTTGGCCTGGTCGATTTCACGTGGAATGCAACATATATAGCCTATATGTATAGGTATATATTATATTAACAGTTCCCAGTAATTATTATCATGACAATTGTAATTACTTCGCGGAAAGATGAGAGCTTCGATTTTCCTTCTTTTTTTTTTTTTGTTTCAATCTTCATTTTTGGCGGGAAAATTTTGTAGTGGTATGAGATTGATGCCTTAATAAATGAGGAATTATTAACTTTGACGATTTAACCCTTCGACTGCACACTGGGTCATTCTGACCCCAACATTTTTCTGTAAATTAGAATTCGTCTAAAAACAGCTTCGACTTCAAGCACGTTTTTCGATAGCTAAAATTTATTTTTTCAAAAATCTAACTATGCTGCCTGACAGTCGAGTAAATTTTCTTCAAAAAACGTATCGACATTTTTTCTAAAAAATTGCATATTGCGGGTCATGGCGGAAGTGTGCAGTGCGGAGGGTTAACTCAAAACCGATAATCGAAATAGTCTTTTCTGAACTATAGTATACATATAGTTATTGTATACATATGTATATGTATAGATGCAGTGTATCGATATACGCCTATATAATAACGCAAAGTAGGTATAATATAGTTAATATACACAGTCGCGTTTTCATATATTTCGAAATATTCATTTTCCAATCATATGTATTTGTCATTATAAGTATTATCATATGCCCAAGGCGACTATTAACTCAACCGCATCACAGCATATGCCTATAGTATTTTCCCAACAGATATAATTGTCACAGCCTCAGGTATAATATATTCCCTTATAATTGAATTTAAAAATTATTAATGAATCACCGCGATTATCATGAGAAAATCTAAGTTTTATACCTACGTCGATCAATAAAAAAAAAACCACAAATTATTCAATTATTTTTTCAAATATTTTCAATATCGGACCTTCACACGTTGAAATATTACTTCGAAAATCAGAAAAAAATGCCTATCGAATTATATAAAAAGAAAAAAACATGATTGCAACCGATTTTTTCTTGATAGGTATAATTTATCGAATCGTCGAGAATTCGTAGAAATAGAAAGGTTTTTTTTTTTTTTTTTTTTGTTTTCTGGGCAGAAAGTGGGATCGCCGTAGTGAAAAGGGACAGTCAAAGAACTGAACACCTATTTGAAAGCCGATATAAATTTATTAGACCTCGAAGTAGGTTAATTGAAACAGTGTAGTTATATAACGTAGGTAACCTTCGCCGAAAGGAACACACAAACGCAAGTGCAAATTCAACACGCTTTCTTTTTATCTACTTAGGGTTCAAACGATCTCAATTATAGGTATGTATGTATATATATGTATATGTGGACGGACGGCTCGATCATACTTATATATGCAATTGTCAACATTGCTGCAATAATTTAACAAGATCTAGTTTATAGATATATAGGTATACATGTATAAGGTATATAGCCCCGAAAGGCTTAACACTACCGAAGATCGTTAGTAGGTTTTGTAGGTATCGGGTATAATCTATTGAGATCTCAAAGTGAAAGGTTGCTATTAAATACATATGTTAAGAAATTTTGAAATTCAACGGCTATAAACTAATTGCTGAAGTATATTATATATATATATATATATATATATATATATATATATATATATATATATATATATATATATATATATATATATATATATATATATATATATATATATATATATATATATATATATATATATATATATATATATATATATATATATATATATATATATATATATATATATATATATATATATATATATATATATATTTACCTGGAAATATATTATGATTTTATTTTTTCATTTTCACATGTTATAATATCACAGGTCGCGGATTATAAGTCAAAATTTTTGAAATAAATAAATAATAATCGGAAAAGAAATACAAAATTATTGGAATAAATTATACTAGATGTGTAAATATTTTTCTATATATAAAACCGTACGATTTTAATTACGATTCATGATTTATTCCATTTGTTATTTAAATGCAGCCAGTATACCTGGAGAAGGAATAATAACTTTTTTACAACTCGCAATTTTAACGGTTCAATTTACAATTGAAATTGACGCAAATTTTTAACGTGGAAAGAAACTTAAAAAAAAAAATATGTATAAGTATTACTACAGTCATATAAATAAGAGGGCAAAGATCAAGTCTCTAATCCGCAGACTTCTCTTCTCTATTTTTTGCTACGATTTCTTGAGTCCGTTCACTACCGTGTCCGAGATTGAATAAAAAAAAAAAAAAAAACAAACAAAAAAACTTCTGATATTTTAGATTCAGAAATATTCTAGTGGACGTGAATGTTTCTTTTTTTTATTTCTTCAAAAATACGTGAAAAAATTTTATTTTCATTTTTCTCGTATAAAAGTAATGAGACATTTTTTTCTAATTTTCAATTCACTTTTTTTAATAGGAAAATTAAATTCTTTACAAAAAAGCTCTGATATGTTTTCTTCGTAAATTCAACGAACGAAAAGTTACAAAGTCTTCAACATGCATGATTAATAACCATGCGCACACATTGAGTTTTCCTACTTACTCATAGTGTTTAGGGCTTCGTAACTTTTCATTCGTTGAATTTACGAAGAAAACACATCAGAGCTTTTTTGTAGAGAATTTCATTTCCGATGAAAACGTGTATTTCAAAATTCGATAAAAAGAAAATTTCCCAGTATTCTTATTCGAGCAAAACGAAAAAAGAAAATTTTCGCGTATTATATGAGTGGGTAAATGGATTCTCGATGAGCTCTTAGTAGGATTGAGATATCGAGCTGATATTTCGGAAGGATTTTTTTTTTTGTTATCCAAAACAAATTTTTTAGACTACAAGACCTTAACAAAAAAAAAAAAAAAGAAAGAATTTTTCTTTTTTTAACCACCCTAATGTACATACATATGCATTATATACATATCGGTATATTCTTCGATGATGGAAATTATATATACTTTTCTATTTTATTTATTTTTTTTTTTTTTTCACATTTTTTGTCTTCTTTGACAAAATTCATTACACCTACACCAATTTTAATTCCCAGGAGATCGTGTAACGTATGCAGATATTCCACTGGTCAAGGTTTCTTTTTTTTGTTTTTTTTTTTTTGTTTTCACCATATGACTAAATACCCGAACTAACTAAATAGGTATAGTGATGGTCAATAAGCCAATTCAATGATACTTAACGGAACAATAACCTATCGGAGATGAAGGTTATTCCATGCGAAATTATGAGAAAGAAATACCACTGAGTCCCTCTAATTGTAAATTGAGAAATAAAACTAAATGAACTGACAAAAAAAAAAAAAAAAAATTCGACCTGAAATTCAAGAATTACAATTTTTAGAAATTTTCGAAAGCAATTCGTCTTGCTCCATTTTTGAATTCACAGTCTAAAAAACAGAATAGTTATTATAACCAATCCAGAAATGAAGAGTCCCGTTTTTAGAGTCCAGAGAATCACCATCGAGCACTTTTACGTGGTTGTAAGTAATTTTTTTTTTTTGATGATGGCTCGAGAACGAATGAAGGGAATTTAACTTCCGTTAGATCGATCGATGCGGTTTTGTGCATCTCATAACCGTTTATATTTCAAATTTTGTCGGTACAGTAGTTTGTGAGTTAGTAAAAAAATCGAGAAAAAAAAAAATTCTGAAATATATATATTTTTTTTTATCGAGTATATCTCGAGGACGAATCGACGGATTTTCATGAAAATTTTTTATCAATCGATAGGATTTTACCCAACTAAAATTTGATCTAATTTTGGAATCAATCTATATACAATCGTTTTCGAGTTAAAAACAAAATAATAACAATTCATTTTTATTTGCACTGCAATATTTTTTGGAAGTTATATTTTACATCTAGTCGGAATTACTCGCTTCAGTAATTCTCGGATCACATATATAAAAAACAAAAAATGAAGACAAGGAGACACCAGCAATTTTCTGAATGATAGTTTCTTTCTAAACTTTCCGCTGCCGATGAATTTATTCTTCGATTAATTAAACGTTTTACACACGCGAGACTATAAAGGCGATCAAAATAACCAATACGTATTACCTATTCTAACCATCCGGCTGACCTCACCGACCCCTATACCATTTTGTGCGATTACGCTGGTCACCGTGACAATCAACGTAGAAACGTATTAAAGAAAAGAAAAAAAGGTCATAGAATTCCGATCAATTTTACGTGGTCAATTTTTGGGCGACTATGAATTATCCAACGATCGATTCATGACACAATACGTACAGTCAAGACGTAGTAGTTAAGTATCTCATTTCGGGCATAACTGTGGCTTATCAAAATCATTAAATTACCTCATTATCAAATACGTATATCGTTAAAATCGACTTAACCTCGTCTACTGCAGCTTTAATAACAATTCGGAAAAAAACCTGCCCAATTTAACGCAGAGTCTCCTGCAGACGGTCAAGAAATGGTATCAGTGATATCAGGTTATTCGGCATGATGAATCACTCGTCCGAATTTCTCAATATAGGATGTGAATTAGATATACAATCGTTATCATTGTCCGGGACCAGAAAGTCATTCCTAAAATGACACATAGATGAAGGACTATATTCTAAAGTGGACCGTCGTTATATTCACGTGTGACTTTTATCAGTATCAGATAAGTCCGATGGATCAAAATCAGAGTTCAATATACTTTTTTTTCTCAAGTGAAACGCAGTATAGTCCGCAACTATAGTCCGAATTTTTGAACCTATGCTCTTTATTTGAGAATCTACTATATGATGATTCGATTGATAAGCCGACGTGTATATGTTTAGCCAGCGAAATTTCAAAGTCAATTAAATTGAAAAATTAGATGTATGATTTAGCTTGGATGATAAAATTGGCAAATTAATTTGTCGATTGTTCTCATTCAGACGATGCGGACCTACGGGTTCAAGGATTTAGCACAAACTGACGTCATGTCGTCTCACTCATCCAACATTAATTACACACCGTTAATTTTACACTTGATAGAATGACCATGCAGAGAAAAATGATTTTTGGCCAGTTTGAAGAATATTCAATCGACGATTTGACACTGTCTATGAAATTTCACTATCGGAAGGTTAAATAAACTTTTTATGTATGTATGTATGTACGTACGTACATAACTTTTAGGCAAGATCTTATTTAACCTTGATAATACATATAGGTAGGTATATTATAATTAGTCAAAATATATAATCGACGAATAAATTTATATGTACGCTTCGGTAAATCGTCTCTCCTATAGGTTATACCTATAAAGATATATATAGGTATAATATTTACTTGTCATTTAAAAACGTGAATATTATGCACAATCTTGACTGTCAAGGCTATATACCTATATAGGTATATAAGATCAGTTCTACCAAAAACTAATAAATAATAATGAGTAAATGAAAAACAAACGAAACCAAAGAAAATAAATAAATAAATAAATTCTAAATTCCTTAAAACACGACAAATAATTCTATATGACAAATTTTCAAACCTTTTTACAATTTATGAACGTTATTTGGTATAATATTATCTATCTATTCATTTATTCGTCCATTGCTTTATTTATTTATTTATTTACTCATTTTCAAAACGTTTATTTCTGACATTATTTATGTATGCATATACATACATACATACATACATACATACGTAAATAAAATAAACTTCCGCGGAGGAAGAAGAACCCTGACGATGATATAATATCAGTTATATATCTATATCTATAATAAACGGATTGTAGGTGTTTCAGGTGCACCAAATTTGGCGATCAAGATACTCGAAAACAGATTCATAAATATATCTCTATCGGTATAATATGTATATAATTATGAATAAATATAAAATCATTGTCTTATACCTACCTACCTACCTACCTACACAAAATTTTGCATTATTTTTGGCTAGCTTAATAGCCTTTATGTACCTATATACATATATCCAAACTTGCAGAAAACAAGATTCGATTATACGGGTAAAAAATTGACAAGTGTGTGAATTATATATACGTATGTACAGTATAATGTATCACCTCGCATTATAGAGGTAAACTGCAAGTCATAGGTCAATTATACGTAGGTATACATCAGCTTGATATTGTATGCACTGTACATACATACATATATACATACATACGATGCTTTGGCTTACTTTATATATTATACGTTCTGATTTTTATGTTTTCAATAATATTCTACTTTGCAATTTCATGGAATGAATTAGCATTTTATCTTCTGACCGAGAATATGTTTTATATATACATATAATGGTATAGAATGTATGTATGTACATACATACGTCGTATATAATATCTCGTTATTTACATATCAATCGTTGACTTTTGATAAAAAAATAAATAAATAAATAAATAAATCACAACATCTAATCGTAAAAAAAGAATAGAAAAAAATCTCAGAACCGTTGCAGAAGACAAACAAATGGAAAAAAAAAAAAAAAAAAAACCAGAATGAAATTACTTGGAATTTAATTTATATACATATATACGATATAATTAATTTGTAACAGATAAATTTTATCACCGTGAGCATATTATATTCTATGTATAACGTACGTCTCGATCGTATGAATTTATAATGCATATACAAGCCTGTATATCAATGCATATATTTTATATCACGCGATGAAATGATTGGGTTAAAACGTTTCTGGATAAGCAATTGTATTGTTGGTATAAAGTGTACATTCGTATATCTTTAGGTATAAATTATACAGTGGAATATAAATTGTGAAATAAGCTTGTTTTAGCTCGGTTTGCATTCAAGAGGAACCAGCTCTCACTTATTTCACGATTATAATGACAACTGTGATTTCGTTGAATTTAGTTCAGAAAAAAAAAAAATAAATAAATAAATAAAAACGCGTTCCAAGATGCAAACGTGCGTAATAAAAGTTTTGACAGAACGGCGTTGGAATAAAATAATATCCCGATTTCATAAAGCTGAAGAAAAAAGTAAACGACTAAAAGAAGAAAAAAAATTAATAAAAAAAGGATAATAACTCTCACTAAAATATTATACGAATACGCATTAGTTTGGAATCGTGGATCCGTTTCAAATGATCGTGACTATAAAAAAAAAAAAAAAGAAAAGAAGAAAAAATTTATATATGATCGCTAGACGAAAATGTTCTCGAACGATGACGCGCATTTTGAAAAACCGTTATTCTAAATATGTATATAATTATATACCTATATGTATGTACGAATATTATAACTCTGTACACCAAAGAAATAAGGAAAATAAAAAATAAAAAATAAATAAATAAAAAAATTCCAAATACTTGACATTGAAAAGGCGGCGTATACTTGAAATATAATTATGAAAAATGAAAAGATCGATACTTAGTTCGCTTCGATTATAATTTGGTGCCGGAGGTATTTGCGTCAGTCAAAGATCCGGCTCTTTCTTCTTTTTTTTTCCTCTTTTTTTTTCTCCCTGTCTGAGAACAGGGGAAAAAAATTGTTGTAACTTCTATTAATAAGTGTCAAATATTACAATAACTGCTGAATCGAGATAGAGATTTGATTTTCCTACAATCAGTTCGAAGAAGAGAAAATTTTTTTTTTTTTCATTATATTATTAATAATAATTCGGTGTAATAGTAGTCTACGCCTTAAAATTCACAGTCAAATTACCTTGGGCCATGTGCAATTACGCATCAAAGTTTAAACTGTATTTTAAATTCTAATGAGAATCTACATTAGACTATAGGCAGGTTTTATATCTCTTTTATTTAACGTATATTATGTGTGTTGAATTTCCTACTAAAATCCTATACATATAGAAAGTTCAATTGACATTGAAGTCCGTTTGAGAGTATACGTTTTAACAACTGTTCAGGTACTTAAGAAATTCTTCGTTTTAAAACTAAACTTGAGAAACTTATAGTATACAGCTGGAGTGCCGATCGTATTATATCATATTTTATTTTTTACTTTCATTTCAGGTGAAGCATGAAGCGTCTGAAATCTTAATGTTTGTACAAAGCTTTTTTTTCTACACCAAAAAAATTGAATAAATAAATAAATAATTCCACGGTTTCAATGACATCGAAAACTCTCAAAGTTGAAGAATTTTTTTCATTATTCTTGACGATAGAAAGTAGAAAAAGTTTGAATTTCGATAACGAGGGGTTACATTGAACCTTGGTAATTATATGTATTTCGAGTCAGTTCCACGCTCTGAAGAAATATTCAACTGACTCACAATCAGTATTTTCACAACTGATTACGAAGATTTTCGTGATTCAGAATTATTGCGGATTTTATGGACTTCGAATTACATAGAATAAATCTATATAGAAGAGTATTTCTCATAAGCTACATGTTTCGCATCGTTAATGGAAACTTTTTGAAATTTGGAGAAAGTGTTCTAAAACGATCTGTCTTTTCGGAGCAAACCAAATAGGATATAAAGACAAGGTTAGTCTTTAATCGTTGCGATCACGAAACACACTATATTTTTCCCAAAGTAAACAAAAAAAGTGGCTTGAGATCGAAAATTTTATGTCCACAAAAAAAAAAAAAAAAATGCGAGTAATCAGTCGTGAAAAAACCGAGTCAATATAATATTGTTTTAATCGATGTAAACCAAACTGGTAATCGCTGGATAAACTGTGATCTTAATTTAATATTATAATGAATGTATAACTTTATCGCGTCTGATAATCGGATAAAAATTTCCAATCATGATATGAATCATAAACTAGTTAAATATTAGCCAACGCATAACTATGTATATGCAGTGCACCTACCTGCAATCAGCAACTGGAAATTTTCTTACGCGCTTCTACGTACAGTATATCTCCCGCGATAAAAACAAACAAGAAGAAAAAAGAAAAGATAAAAAAAAATAAAAGAAGTTCTTATGCACGGTAAACAGTCTTCGATGCAACACCCAATGATAAATCGCGTCTGCGCCTGCCGTCAGGCAATTAGTTTACTCTAACGTTATAACGGATGCCGATAAGCCGTAAACATAGAAATACTATTGCGGGTACGCCGAAATGCGGCTTATTTCCGATCAGCTGATACAGGTCACTTACCGTTGTAACAATTATCACCTGTTGCACGGGAGTTATAATTGTCGTTTAACGATTACATCAGCGATATGTTAAGATTGGAACTATATCCTCCCCGTCAGAATAGTATATCTTGATGATAATATTTTGCCGGTAGTATAGTGACGTTTTTTGTTCTCTTATTCATTCGCTTAGGCGATAGTTTAGACGGTGTTCCGGGTTTATGAAACGTCCGCATTTGTCGCGACGCGATTCGGTTAAAAATATACACTCTTGTGTGAGAGTAGAGGGCGGCCGCGAACTGGAAACTTGGAAGGCAACGCGTGTACATAGGTATTACAGCAGCACAGTAGTTCTCGGCACGTGGGTCGTACAACGCGGACTTGGTGTCTCGGGTTAGGCTGTTATACTATTGCGCACCTTTAACAGCGCATGAAATACCTATAACATGCTGAGCTCTGTGCACCAGACAGACAGTATACCGGCACAATTATGTAACAATAACATCGTCGTGTCCGGCTTACGGGTCAACGAGATATTTTCAATATTTAACGTTTTTATCCGACGAAAATTATCCCTGTATAAAACACCGATACATTATGCCTGTAAATTATTTCAGATAATAATCACTTTCATTCAAACTACAGCTTAGATGTCTTGCGGTTCTGCAGTTCCCTCCGGCCGGAAGTCGCGATGCGGAGTCATTAAAAAATCAACTTCGTGTTACGATTATCTCCGACTCGTTATGAGAGTCTGAGACGCTGTCTGTTATATTAAAACATATAATTATATCATCGTATTATATGTATTATAATTTATGCTGTCCTTAAGTGTATTGGGCTGGAGGAATAAATAAAGACTAAAAATTCTATGACATATATTTGGATTCATTTGTAAAGCGGTTATGTAGTATTAAGACTCAATTTCATGATTTTTATTATGATTTATGATATATACTATGTGATATGAGAAACTAGAATATTCTGACGTGCGATTTGAATGTTTCTATAAATCGCGAATCGATCAACTTAATACATCGATGACGTTTTTATCAAACGCTATAATAACAGAGTCGCATTATTTTTTGTACGCTAAGATTTGTAAAACTGGTTTATCACGTTCGACCTACGCAATACGTACGGACTAAAACTTTTCACGCTGACCATCGTACGTCACGAATGGACAAAAAAAATTCATATGACCGAGAATTCTGAAACTCTGCAGGCGATTTTTTACACTATTTTCTCGCTCACGCGCCGGAACCCATGTCTCAGGTATATGAAGTGAAATATGTCTGACATGGATATAGTCAAATTAATTAGAAATTTCACGAACGTAGAACGAATTATTTACCAAATTTGAAAATGTTCCGAAATAATTTGGAATTATGTCTAAAAATTTCAGTAATCAGTCGTGAAAAACCTGAGTCGACAGAATTCTTCCTAAATACGTGGCATCGATTAGAAAAAAAAAAAAAAAAAAAATTATTGGAAGCTGATTTTAAAACGGAAAAATAATTTTTCCGGTTTCTGTTACGGAGAAATTTGCTATCCTAATTTATATCAGTCGATGGTAGTTTAATAAAAATGATGAGAGCGAGGATCGCGTGATGGAAGAACACGTGTTGCGAATCTAAAATTGAAACGCGAGGTGTTATAAGTTAAGTCCTGACACAGAGTCTGGCTACTAGCATAAACTACAATACCTCGATCCGTCGCATTTTCGTATCTTACGACTGCAAAGCTGATAACATATTATGTAGACAGCGTAAAAATGATACGTTTCGTTCTACGCGAGCTATTAGTAGATGTATAATAACCTTCGGCCTTTGTATGTGTATCTATGTATACATCCATAACTCGAGTAGGTGGATAATTGTCATTAAAATTATACGCAAGGCTAATGCAAGTACGCCCAGTGTCGTCATGCGGCTATTATAATGCCTAGCTATACCTGTATATAGTGCATTATGCATTTATTAGAAAATTAAGACGTTACGCGATGTGTAATTATTATTATATAAACTGATTCGACGATGTAAAAACTATATATACTGAATCAGATCCAACGGAACAAATAAAAAATATAATTCCGTGGCCGCAAACGAGTTGTTGAAAATAAAATAGAAAATATCAATATTTTTTTTGATCCCTTTATACGAATACCTGATTTGGCCAATTCTTTCCAGTTTACGAGGGACGGAACGGGTCCGCGCACGGACGTCATCAAGTGATTAAGCTCACAGTGGGCCCCTTCACGTCACGAACTAATGAATTCGCATTTTTATTTTTTGTTTCGTTTTATTTACTCATCTATTTATTTATTTCATCGATTCTTTTCCGTGTCCTATATCGATTTTTAATTTTTTTTTTTTCTCTTCAATCTGCAATAAAGCGTGAGGAGCAAATTTGTGTAGCAAAAGAGATACACGTGCACATAGAAATACACGCAAACGTAATATTACGCCGAATTTTTTTGCCAATATAATAGAAATATCAATATTATAACCACGGCAAATTCGGGAACGATAAAAACAAGTAAAATCCTTTTTATTGCATAAAATTATACCGTGTTTTAGTATTATCATAATTGTTATAGTCAAGTTATCAAGTAAATGGGCATCGTTGATCTCGTTGAACCTATAGTATCATGTCTAATGAGAGAAGAACAAAAAAAAAAAAAAAAATACGTTTTACACGGTTTTGAAATTGTTCGTAACGTACAGAATCGATGGTCAGTCAATTTTCAAAGTCATTGCAGGGAAACACGTTGCGGAGAAATCCGCAGTGAATTAGTCAGTGTTTAAAATTGGGGAGCAAGTAAGTATATAAGATGAGAGAATTATTATCCACGTCCGATAAAAATTCCAAGACTTAAATCGAGAATGCGGAAAGAAGGTATTTTTTCCCTGTGCCCAATCTGTAGCTTGAATATTAAATTGGCAAAATACCGGATGGTATAATAAAAGAATTATTGTTATTCGGTTAGCGATAAAACCCGCGTCATCATATTGCACTCGTGGCTTTGTCGTTCTCGTTTATATTTATTATTATTACCATTTATTATACTATAATGTATGTATGCGTATATTTATATGATATGAATCACGATCGTTTTTTCTCTTCGTTTTCTTTCACGAACCATCTGTCCGACCGCGTCTTGATCTTCTCGAAAATTCCTTCACTGCATATTTTGCCATAGGCTTTACGGTAAAATCCAAAGAATAGAGTGATCAAGGTTACGTTGTAAAAAAAGGCACCATAAGCCAACCACATCGGTCTCGCACATCCGTTGTAAAGAAGATAAGCAACTTGGGAACCCACTACGAAGAATTGGACCTAAATTTTACCGTGGGATTATTAATTAGTCGTTATTATCAGGGATTCATGTATCCAGTAATTCTGACAATTCTTAACCACAGGCTGGAATCTGGATCCTCGAAACAAAAAAAAATCCAAAATAAATTAAGGTATACACGTTAAAATTATCAAGATATTATTTTCAACGTGAAAAGTAATTTTTTCAACAATTTACAAACGTCTAAGGAAAAATTTTGCACAGAATGGCATCCTCACCTTTTTTTTTTTACCTCCCGTCTGAGGATCTCTGATATTCATTGAAGAAATCCCGGGTTTCAAAGAAGTTACAAATGTATTACGAATTTTAGTATATATGGGGCTTTCCGCGTGAACTGTACTGGCGTTCGCTCCGTTGCTTTCGATTTTTTTTTCTTACAACTTGAGTCAAGAAAGTCGACCATTAAAAAAGACATCTTAAATTTTTATAGAATTTTTGGGGCCCATTGGGACTAGAATGAAAATAAAACTATGTTTCCCTGGGTGAAATTTTTTTATCTTAAATTTTTTCTACGAAGTCCCCACGTTTTAGGAATAACCCCTATGAAGGGCATGTGTAGAAGCAATAAAGTTTGGACCCTCGACGAGTATAGACAGTCTTGATTGACAGAAAAATAATTCGTCTATTCCTACGTATTATTCGATAGAGATTCGGTATACATGTTGACGAATTTTTAGGGGGAAAGCCCCATATGTGAAAAATTAAAAAAATGCTCTTTAGTGACTGGAATGAGGGGTGTCTAAAAATAAATGAGATTTGCAGACGGTAAATCCCCAGACTTCATTAATACCTAATTGTCATAATCACCCAAATATAACTTTTGTACAACTATAGTAATTTCCAACGGCATTTTAAATTCGTTTCGATACAGTATATTATATTCTTGCATCCTGGTATCGAATATTTGCTACTTTCCTCAAATCGTGTTAATAATATATTCATCTGATTTTTTTTTTTAACAGTGACGTATGTATGGTTATCCCTGATCGTTAATTCGACTTTTTTACTTCAATATCTCTCTTGCGGAATCGTTTTTTTTTTTTTTTTAACTTTTTTCTTTTATTTTATCTGTATATAGTTATCGAAGCAGAAGAATGCACACAAGAATTTAATGAGAGCTATGACGATTGTTCGCGGCGATTAATATGATGTATAGGTATTGCTTACCAATTGAATCTGTGTCAAATATCTCTTCCACCATAGGTATTTTCTATAAGACGGACCGAGAGCTGATACCAGGTAATAAAGGTACATTAAAACGTGAATACCAGCGTTAATGGCTACACTGAGCCAAGCTGAAATGCAAAAATTTCGGTGTTATTCCCGCGATTAATCAAGCTGGTTTAATTTTAATAAATTTCTATATCTTGCGAGTGTAGGAAACAGAAAAAAAGTAGAAAAAAAAAAAAAAAAAAAATGGTCAGTAAAGATCGTCGCATGATTATAAAGTCTTCTACTGATTTAAGCAACGTGATATATACCATTGGCTTGCTAAATAATGGTTTTTGATAAAAAAAAAAAAAAAAAAAAAAAAAAAATTGATACTCATGAGAGAAGAGTCGCAGAAAATTTTAAATATCGAATTCAACTAATTGCAAGCACCTTGGCCACCAGGTGTATACAGTGCCCCCAGGTACCAAGCCATTAACATTGCCACGTGATGATAAACGTGAAGAAACGTGATCTGTTCATCTTTCTTGCGTAGTACGAAGAACACGGTATCCATCAAATCGATCATTTTGCTTAAATAAAAAAGCCATATCGCTCTGGCTAGCTGTAAATAAATAAATAAATAAATAAATAAATAAATAAATGAATAAATGAATAAACGAACAAGTAACAATACAAATGGCTTCTTCTCTTAACCTTTGAACCTCTGAAGTAACAGCGCATATTTGATATACCTATACGGGTGAATATCAAAAAAAGTTGTGCGCCAAATTGTTTACCGTATATATTTTACTCGACTGGGTTATAAATAATTATAGTTGAAAACTATGGGGATTTATCTAATGCGAGATCTCGTAATTATATGTATTATTTATAAAGATTATATGTATATGTAAATGTGTGTATATATTATTACCATTTACGTCAAGATTATATTTGAACGTTGAAATGTTATTATTAAAGTTTTTTTTTTTTTTTTTGAAAAAAAAAAAGAAGAGATTCTTGTTTATCGCTATATAGTAAAATATACCGAAATTATGTCGTATGTTTACGCGATATGAACCCGGAGACTTTGACAAGCCAGATTAATGCTGCAGCTTCCGTTTTCTTTAAAAATTGCGACAACGTCACAGTTAACATTGATTATAAATCATCAACGATCATCAGCAATCTTTCTCACGATGCGAAGACGAAAGGTTAATACATATATACATTTGGGCAAAACTAGTTTTCAAATTTACGCCTCGTACTAATCAGCGAAACGTTTATTTTTTGACATTTTTATTTTATTTTTTTTTCCGTTTCTTTCTTTCTTTTTATGATGCGATGATATAGGTAATCACGTGTGAAATCCGACTGTTTTACGATTACAATTAGCAAATATAACGATGCTGAAGCCCGTTTGTAACTATTAGGCAATTTTAAGAATTATATTAAGTACTTCTGTAATAAATTGAACAGCTGCGCGAAACGCTCAAAGTTATTATAAATTCATCCAAACAAGGATTACGTCCGTTCGTCAACTTATTATCAATTATTAAAATTCCACGATGAATAATATTCGATGTATTATACGTCAGTGGGTATAACATCCTTTTTTTCGATATTTAAATCGTGTTTCACATTCCGATTTATACGCAAAAGGAAAAAAAAAAAAAAAAATCAAAACGCTTCCATTAATTCATTGGAAGTGTTTGTTGGCGATCGCTTACCCTCGTTGTAGTCGGTCCAAATTTTGGCGATGAAGAGCAGAAGAGACTGTAATTTCCGGTCGATGCACATGCTACGACTTCTCTGAGAATATAACCGCTCATAACGATCTGCAGTAGGTTGTAGCACACCAGAATTTCCTTAAGCTTAAAAGGTGGCGACGATTTCATGCACCGTTTACCAAAGCTCAAAACTAACGCGTAAGCAGCGTACAAGACAATCATCGACAACGGGGTCTCGAGGCCTTTCCAATCCTGCACTATCTCATCTGTTCGAAAAATAATTATCACATTTGTGTTCACACGAATTTTCAAGAGTAATTCTTGAAACTTAGCTGAACTTATTTGTTTTGATATATTTAGAGAGATTCTGCGTAGCTATACTTTTGTTCAAAATTGAACGCTTTACGAAGAAAGGTCTCTTGGACTTTTTCGATGAATCTGTTTTTGAGTTAGTTATGATTAATAACCATACAATACCACATAATAACTTGGAAACAGTTGGATTCGTCGAAAAAGACCAGGAGACCTTTTTGGTAGAGCGTTCAATTTTGAATAAAAGTAGCTGCACAGGATTTTTCTAAGTAGATTAGTTCTTGAGCTATAAACATCGAAATGTGCCACCAGAACATTTCTCATGTATTTTAAATGGAGAAATAAAGCACAGCGATGAGCGACCTATAAATATTAAGGGCTCGTATTTAACCAGGCATCTTATTTCGCCTTACTGCAACTATTGAATTCGTAGAAAAAAGAAATCGTCGTTTTTTTTTAATCAACCTAACACTTACCTGGTTTACCGAGGTACTGTTCAAGGAAATACGGTATTGGTCGATCGAACATTTTATCGAATATGTAGATTTCTTCGTTTATAAATGTTCAAATTCTTGCGGTTGCGTGAAGATTTGAGGATGAAACGATTATTGAGAAAAAAAAGGAAAAAAAAAAAAATTAGAAAAAAATTGAACGTTGATATTATTCATTCCTTTTTTTTCCATGTTAGCGTTAGTCAATTTTTTTATAGACGAGGTAATAAAACTGTTATACTGTACGTATAGGGTGTCCATAATTCAGCCTAATTGTACCAAAAGTGGGCTTTATGGAATAGAAATTAGAAAAAAATTAGGTAGTGAGATCTTATAAGACTCTCCTTATCTCGTTTACTGCAAATCCAAATGTATAAAATCTGAATATCGATATCTGAGAAATAGATGATGCAGGTCATTCATCTGCATGACGATTTGTAAATTCATAAAAATCGATAAACAGTTTTTGGAAATCTCCCTAATTTTCTTAACGATTTCAGTTTTTTTTTTTTTTTTTTTCAATCACAAGACGTTTTGTAAAAATAGAGCATCTAAAGAAAGAAAAAAAAAATTCGAAGAAAAATATCGAAACAAAAATACAAAATTTCATGGTCCTATATTTTGTCATTTTAAATTTAAGTACGTTTTTTCAATGTAAAATCTATTCATTTAACATTCAAGACGCGCATGTATCGTTGCATTTTAACAAGATTTACGTCTAGATATTAATATAGCTTATAATTAATGAATATGGAACAATAGTGAATCTTCATATCGTTAAATTTTCGTTCCTGTTCCTTGGTAAAATAAAAAAAAAAAAAAAACTTACATAAAGGATCGACAGTAACATTCAATATTAGGCTGGATACGAAAATATGGATAATAATCAGTCAGTATATCTATTTATACTTAATAACTGAAGGGAATATATATGTATTAAACTGAAATACATGTGTTGTTTAATTATTTATTTATTTTCTTTAATTTCTGTTTTTTTTTTATTTTTATTTTTTTGTATAATTCTCCCCAATTATGTACAAAAATATAATGAGAATCAATGATTATTACAGTGTTTAATATTAGGTATAGGTACATATATGACAATGCGTGTGTGTGTGTGTATTTTAGTTTTATTTTCGTAATTCATGGCTTTATTCAATATATCTTCAATGAAACTCGTTTCTTCTTCGTTTACATTATTTATCACTAATAAAACAATAGCAATAATTATTATATACAAAGAGGTATTAAATAACTACATAGAACAGCGTTTTGTGGGACAGAGAGAGCAGCAGCTCGAGCTTGGTGTGCGTATCGCTTGGCTTCGCATCGCTTATTAATAATATCATTCTTCATATACAATATACATATATACATATGGGTATATGTATAATATGTATCTATGCATATAATGTGACCAGCTCAAGAACGATTTATTAATATTCAAACAACGTCTCAAACTATCTGTTTTTTTTTTATTTATTTATTTCACTTCATCTTATTGTCTGTGTCAAGAGACGTGGCTGACTTATGATCTTGTCGCGCTTCTCCCAGCTTTTCACTGTATTATACCAAACTAGATATTTCATTATTTTGGGAGAGGATTCATTACTCGCAGATCAAAAAGGACGTAGGTACATGGGATTAGGACGTTTATTGGTCCCGCGCGACCGCGGCCTAAGAAGAGTCTAACTAAGAAAAATTTTATTACTTATCTTATAGTTAGTTGGAACTTAGTACTTTGCTTATTGTTAGCTAACGAATAGCTACAAGCATTTAAATTCTGCTTAATATAATCAAATAAGTTTACTAAATTTTACTCAAAGCAAAGTACTGCCGTTCTCTTAATACGATAATGGTTTTTTTTTTTTTTTCAGACTCAACTTAGGAGATCCGCAGTCATATTTGCGACGCTTTTGCCTTTAAGCTTGTAGCAAGGAAGTATAGTACTGGTTACCGGGCATAGCCAGGCTTTCATTCTTTTTGGAGACTTTCAATGTTTAAACTTAAAATTAAAAGCAGCGTAACAGTTATTTATTACATTTACTTACAAAGGAGGCGATATGATCTTTGTTCTTTAGACTTGATAATACTTCGTAGTCAATTTTCATATGAATCCGTGAAATTTTATTTCAGCTTTCTCAAAGTAGCATCGCAGTATTCAGAAAGCAAAGATTGAGATAGCAAAAACTTTGGTGCAATATTCATTTTTGATACTTTCAAAGTATTAGCTTTTTCGAAGAATAATTAAAAACGAAGCCTTTCATTCAGCTGATTTCTTATTTTATATTAAAACTCCGGTAGGGCTTTGGTCATTATCTGCTTACCGGTTATTGGCAGTAAGAGAAAAGCATCAAGAGGATAACTAGGTGGTTTTCTAGAGGACCGAATATCATTGCAGGATTTCTTTCCAAATTAATATAAATAAGACACAACGGATTGGCCAAAGTTTTAGTCTGCGTAGTTCGAGTCCTTACCGATCCTTAAATTCGATCCGCGAATTTTGATGCTTTTGCCCACATACTTTCACAATTTTTTTTTTCATTTTTATTACATTTTGCCACTTCTTAGAAAGTAAGAAATATGAAATGCACTCTTATGACTAGCGACTGATAAACAGTTTGAAATAAATAGGTAACGATTCAAGCGCTGCAGATGAAGAAATAATGAATCTAATGTCATCGTTTATAAATATTAAGTAAGCCAGTAATAAGAAAGAAAAACGAACAAAAATACCAATGAGCTTAAGGGGGAGGGGAGGGAACGAGTCGACGCATGACAAAAATAGGAATTCTTCAAGAGCTACTATTCTGCTTCCACGAAACAGGCATTGATATTCTGACCATGAAAATAGTCTCGAAATTGTAAGCACCACGCCATATTCATTTTTTATTCGCATTTTTTTAAATACATGGCGTGAGTTTCCCTTCCCAAAAAGATTGGTAGCGAAGAGTAAACGTATCATGCCGCTGCGATATTTATAATATTGATTAAAATTGAATTCATTTTCTTCGTCGGTGTCTAATTTTGATGATAATGATCGTTTTTATCATGTAAAAGTTTTGTAGCTGATGAAATAGATATACTATGTATGAATTGTATGATTTTCAGGCTGCAAAAATGATTACGGATACGTGTTATTGTTACTGTTGTTTTATAAAAGTCAATTATTAAATGGAAATAATTTATTTAAATAAAATTATACTACTTTGAGCGATTGTACGATATTACAACACAAGAAGTTTAATTAACACACAATAAATCATAATGCCTCCAATTTCATTTTTTTTTGTTCTTTCTTTTCTTTCTTCTCTTTTCAATTATAAAAGATAACTTTCAATCCATGAAGCCTAAGTATAAACAGTTTTTGTATTAATTTAAAAACTATTTTTTTTTTTTTTTGCTTTTTTTTATTATCTAATTATTATTAAAGTGCTACGGGGCTTGCAGATCGATTATAGACGAGGATATATGACCGCTAATGAACGCCAGCTGTTCCTTAAGGCCTCGTATTTTTTAAATAAAAACTTATGGTCACCCCTTTTCGTTTACAATTTAGGGCTGACTGCATGTATTGATACATGATTATTTTTAAACGAGATTTTTTTAATTTTTTTTTTCTTAAACGCGTGCTAAACATTTAATATTTGAAATTGTGTTGTTTGTTTTTTTTTTTTTTCTTACTTCTTTCTCTCCCTGTTTTTACGTAAACAATCAATGTTATAGAGACAACGTAAACAGTATTTCTTCGCTTAGATAAACAAAACAATTTCATATACATATACACTCCTATCTAGTAGAAAATTAATAACAAAAAAGCCTTATACGTATTTACTTAATTATATACTTACATAGCTAATGAACTTCGGTGTAGCAATATTTAATTTTTATACAGGAATTTTCAATCATAACATTTTGTTCTATAATAAAGTCGAATTAAAGAAGGCTCTAATTAAATGCCGAAATGAAATAGTGAAAAAAAAAACCTTTCAAATTATAAATATCTAAAATATACTATCATCAAGTATTTTTCTTTTTCTTTTTTATTAATTTATATATATCTTTTTTTGTTTTCGTTTCTGTTCTTTTTTACGATAAGTCTTACAGACAAACTGATATTCCATCGATAAAAAATGGAAAAGAACAAGAGAAAGATAAAAAAAAAAATACCAGGGAATGAGAAACTTGTAACAGTATGGATTGTAGATGAAATATTTGGATGAAATATATAAATATATATCTATATAATAAAAATTTACAAACCAATACCATAGTGTAATTTACGCGAATAAAGAATATAAAATAAAAGATAAAAAATGAGATAAAGAAAGAGAAAGAGACAGATGCTGTCGTAAATTTAAATGTTTAAATATTTCAGCTTAACTTAACAACTTTATATAATCATCAATTAAGATTAATTTACTAGTATTTCGTTCGTACACCTTTTAAGTAAACAACGTTGACTAAAGTTTTTTGTATCATTATTTTGTTTCCTTTTTGTTGTTGTTTTTTTCTTTTTTTTTTTTACTAACTGTTCAAAAGACAAACGTATTTATTTAATCATAACTACGTTGTCGAACAGATTTATCAAGAAACTAAATCGATCTCTACCAACGATTGAACACAGTACTTGTTTCCATTTATTTCATGAAAATTCTTTTATCAGGTAGGGCCTTATTTAATTCAACTTGTCGCTATTATTTTGAAAAAAAAATTTTTTTCTTGTTTTCTTTTTCTTTTCAAATGTACAGTAAACGGCAAAGAAAAATCCCAAGTAAACTTAATATATATATATATACCTATATACATATATATTTCCCTTTTACACAAATAAATTTATTATTTGCCAAGGACTGTACACTTTTTTTTTGTTTTTTGTTTTTAAGGAGCAGAAAAACATTTGAGGCCGTAGATGTAGAGCGTCTAGGCAGAACACACGAATTATTTGACTTCTTTATTATTTTAAATATATTTGTTTTAATTCTTGTTTGTTGTATGCTGTTGTTGATTCTGATGTTATTATTATTTTTTTTATTTTTTCCATTGTATTTATTCATCGCATCACCCTTTCAACCAAAATTCAATTTGACACGCACGTACATATTTATATTACAATATCATTAATTGATAATGTGTCAAATTTTTTGGAAGAGCGAACAGCTGCGAAGCCGAAGCTCAGGATGATTGACGTAAATGAATTGATGCGCAGTATGAGTACTAAAAAACTGATTTTAGCTCACAATTAATAAATTGAACGAAGGATTAGGCCAGTTTTTTTTCTGTATTATTATTCGCGACGTATCCATTGTTCGTACCGTTGCTGTAACAACTGTTGTATTCCTTGTTGTAGATTGTCGCATAAGAAGATACTCCGTTTTGTTGCGGCTTTGAATCATCTTCCAAAACAGGCATGCAACCACCAGAGCTTGGTTCTCTTTTAGATTTCAACGTATGCGTGTACTTTGTCTTGTAGAAATCGGAGAATAGACCAAGGAACAACACTCCGTGTAGACCAATCCAAATCATAAAACTACGCGGGTAATCGCATTCGGTGAACAAAAGTTGGAACTGGTGTGTCATTATCATCACAAATTGGACCTGTTTCGGAAAAAAAAGAAACAAAGAGAGAATCAATTAACGTCGTTATTTTCCTAAGAATATACGATTTAATCATTAATTAATTTTAAGACTAACAATACAGGAACAACAATTAGCTGCAAAGAGGACTTTACATCTTTCGTATCGTCTTTAATTTATATATTTCTTGATTCAGACTCTTCAGCTAAGATTATAAATTGTTTTTTTTAAATTATCTTTCGTCGATGATATTTATTACTTGAAGGGGTCTTATTTTTTTTTTTTTTTTTTTTTTTTTTTTTTAGAATTTTTTTGTGACAGTTAGCCTCGCGACTGACAAATAAATAAGTGAATAAAAAATTTTCAGAGAAAGGATAAAGAAAAAGCGAAAAAGAAACAGAGAGTTTTAAATAATTTGAGACAACTGTATACCAGGAATAAGATTCTAAAAATTTCTCTGAGAGTTTTTGTTGCCTGAAGCATTATTACCTGGATTCTAACTAAATGAATATTCATTAATGGGTACTTTCGATATTTAATTTTTTTATTCACAATACCCAAAAGATGAAGAGAGAGAACAGAAAAAAAAGACAAAAAAATTGGATAAGGAACTAAAATTTTGCTTTCGTTTTCATTTCATATAAATGAAAGAAAGACGAAAATGAATTATAAAGAGTGAATGTGATCAAGTAATAAGCGAACCAACAGGAAGAAGAAATTTCCTGTTACGTAGTAAATAAAACAAACAAAATACAAAAAAAGAGAAGAGAAGAAATCATACTTTTTAAATAAATGATGAATATTGTCACTGAGTGATTTGAGGTAATAAATTTCCGTTGATAAATAAAACAATTCATTCACCTTTGACAAAATTTCATTAAAATATCCAAACAATGGTATCTGATGTATGATATAATAATATGTAAATATTTAAATAATAAATTTTAAACGAAAGTAAACTCAGTACCATTCAACGTTTTGTAAATTTGTCAAGTAAAATTGTATATTAAATAAAAGATAAAAGGCTCGATGTGTAAACATAAGAGTATTATACAACGATGTAAAGTACTTGAATAATAATAACTATAATAATGATAATAATAATGATGATAAATCTGTTAGTGAGTTAGTCAGCCGGTTAATCTTGGAATTTCCTCTCTTTACTCACCATTTGCATAGTAGTCAGATACTTTTTCCACCAAATGTATTTTTGGTATTCGGGTCCCATAGCTGCGACCATGTAATAAAAGTACATAATGATGTGCACAAAGGTGTTTAATAAGGCAAAGAACGTGCTGTGGCCACCGGGAGCAAATTTCATACCCATCCATACAGAGAAAGGCATAACACCGTGATGGATTACATGGAGAGTTGACACGTGCTGGTTCTTCTTTCTCAGGATAAAGAAAAGCTGTAAAAAAAAAGCAAGAAGAATAAATAAATAATGAGAATATGAAAAAAAGACATTAATATAACAAAGAATCTCTGCTTTCCCATTCATAAATTTAAGCCATTCAACGTAATCGACGGATTTTAAAACTCCAACCGTGCTTCAGGTATGTGTAATATCGACCATTATTTATCTGATATTATAAAATGGTGTAAATGAATAATATCGATTGTTTTCTCTTTTTTCTTTTGTTTTTCTTCTTCATAAAATTAGTGCTTTATCAATATATTACCGATGTATTTGAAAAAGATTATTTGTCAATATCAGTTGTTGTTTTGACTGCTAAGTGCGACAGGTTTGAACTCTATTATTGCGAATACGATAGAGGCGTGGGAAATGCAAACTCATATACATAATAATGGATGTTAGACGTTGCCTATCTACTATATATACGCATAAATGTTTTACTTGAATATATCTTTAGTTTAATTAACATTTTGACAACAAACAAACCGCAAACTCATAACAAGATTTGCAACAATTTTTATTCATTATTTATTTATTTTATTTATTTTCATTTCTTTTTTCACGTTCTCGTTGAGTTTTCAATGTACTACATACATATCGTTACGATTAATATAATCGTATATTTGTATTATAATGTATATATATATTTACTAACATACGATTATCACGATATTTCACAAAGTAGGTAAAATTCCGTGACGTTCGCAGACTGTTTTTTTTTTCATCGATATTTGTATATTCATAAAAACTTGTACATCACGGACAACCGATCAAGGTGATCCACTTGAACTCGTACCTATTTCCTATATATTTACAGTTTAACCCGATTTAACATTAATAAATACTTATTTGTTTTATTTTTTATCTTTTTTTTTTCTTACCCCAGGAATTTCCCCGGTTATTATAAATTATAATATGCAGTGCTACTTTTGTTTTTTGGTGTTTCATTTTTATTTATTTATTTATTTTTTTTTTTTTGTTTATCGATTAATCAAAATTATCGTAAATACGAAAGAATTTTGTCGAAAACCGTAAAAGAAAGAGAAAAAAAAACAAAAAAAGGAAGCGAAGACTCGAATAAAAAAAATTTCAGGATATGAGATTGACGGTAAGACCGAACAGTGATAAGAGTGATAAGTGACCTGCAATTTGGTGATATTTCGATCTTTCGATTGACATTCAGCGCAGATTATGCGGTTTTGCTAAAAATAATCGTTCAAGATAATTTTTATTTTAATCTTTTTTTTTTTTTTTTCACTTTTTTCCTTCTTTTGAGATCCTTTCCGGATGTTTAAGCCCGGAATTAAAAAAACAAAACAAAAAAAAACAAAAACGCTGAAGTATAATTGATGCAATGTTTTCGGATGTGATTTACAAGTTTGACATGAATCCAATTTCTGTTATTTTATCATTTTACGATTTAATTATGGCTATATAATGCGTCATGCGAGAGAAAAAAAATGATTGATAAGGAAGGTATGCTGCAAATATACAGATTAGACAAAAAAAATAAAAAATTTGCCATCTAGGTATTTAGAAATTTTCAAGTCTAAATCAATTTATCACATTTTTTTCCAGATTAAACAGTATGTATGTATACATACATACCGTACACGCGATATCCGGTAATTATTCATATAGTTTTAAATTTTAACTCGTCAGTATTAATGAGGGTAATGTCATCAAAGATTTTCGAGAGATTCTGAAGGGTCAGGTAGAAGCCAGAAAAAAAAAAAAAAATCATAAATTTTAGGATCTTTACTCGACGTGCTAAAGAGTATAGCATTTTTATTTTCGACAGTTACGAAGAACCGCTTTTATACCGATACATTCGTCGATTCGCGAATATTATAGACCCCGACTATTACATAAAAGACTTTAAACGTTTTTTCAATTTGCAATAGTTAAGAATAATTAAGAAAAAACGTTTTACACCTTTCGAATTTGTCAATTTGTACTTCGCAAGGTTCTTTGACGCGTATGTGTCTATCCCATAGCTTCAAGGATCCCCCCCCTTTTTTTTATTTTTTTTTTTTTAGCACTATTAATTAACACCAATTTTGACCTCTTACTGATTTCAGGGGCGGACGTTGCCCGGACCTTGACCACGTGGAGTGCCTATTTTATTTTTAAAATTAACGTATGATTTTTAGAATCTTATCAATTATAATTCATCGAATAAAATTTGAAAAACCAGAAATTTTATAGGTATTACAGTTAGGTATATGTATACCTTATACGCATAAATAAATCAAATATAATAAAGATGAAAGAAGAAAATAAAATCATTCAATTATATTTACCGTGTCGAAGAATTCTGTGAACTTGCTGAAATAATACCACCAGCAAGTATTGGCCATCCTAAGGGCCAACGGACTGTTCGAATAATCGACTGGTTGACACCTTAGACTGTATCCTCTCGCCCAACCGCTCATCAAATACTAAGGAGAGAAAAAAAAAAAAAGAAAAAATGAAGAATAGATTAAAATTGACTTATGTTTTATTAAATTGAAAAAGAATTTTTTTTTTATCTTTTTTAGAGAGTTTCAGTCACACATTTCATCATATACATGTAATTTTTTTCAATTTATTTCAGGTGACTAATGCGGAAGAAAAGAAGAGAAAAAAAGAAGAAAAAAAAAATAATAATAAAACAGTTACTTATATGGGTAAACGCAGTAAAATTTAAGACTTAATTATAATTCATGGGGTAATATTTGTGAAAGGAAAATATTGCCGGTTTAAAGTTAAAGTAAATTACGATGACATTGCAAAAACAGAAAATGTTGACACAGTGTTGAAAAAATGATTTATTAATTTTTTTTTTTTTAATAATATTTTTTGATAGATTTCAATTTATTAAACAAAAAATAAAATTAAAAAATTAGGATTTTTCTCACTTCAAAAGAAATAATATAACAGTTTATCAGATAAATTGAAAAACTATAGTTACAATACCTCAGAAAGAAGAAGAAATGTACATTTTGAATAAGAAAAAAAAAAAAAAAAAGAAAATTCTACTATCAACGATAAAATAAAAATCAAATAAGTAACTGTGTTTAAATATCGATGTGAGCAAAAAAGTAGAAATGTGACATAGAAATTTACAAGGAGTTTGTAGTTTTTTTTCTTTTTTTTTTTTTTTTTTTTTTTTTTTTTTTTTTTTTTTTTAATATTAATTTTCTAAATTTTTTTTTTTATATTGTTTCTATTTTTTTCACCGCAATATGATGTTCAATAGTAAAGCAGAAAGTTGAAAAAAAAAAAAAAAAAAAAAAAAATTATTTCACGCCTTGTGAAACGTCGAAAGAATATTTATTAGCAATGGGTATATATACATACAGTATATCGTGAAATATAGGTATATATATATATAATATTTATATAGATATGTATAATATGAAGTTTGTGTGTATTTTATCATCGAATGAATTTCTCCGTAGAGTTTCGTAACACGGATATAGGCATATGTATATACCTGGTATACCATGTATATGATTCACGGGCAGGTAAATAAATTTGCAAATAAATTTGATCGAGTGTGTTCACGTAATCATGACTAGCTTGATAGAAAAAGTTATAGCTAAGTATTCCATGGCTACAGCCATAAATAAATTCACTACCATCATAATACATGTCGTATTTATTAAATCGAGATCGATTTACGGAGGTTCGTACAGTACAAAATGAAAACGATAATCAATTATTCGAATTTTGAAACGCGTGAGTTACAAAAAAAAAAAAAAAATCAGAAACTTGGAGAGAAAAATGAGAAAAAAAAAAAAAAAAACAGGTTTTTGGATATTATATTACGTAACTGGGATAATATATGTAATCGAAACGATACGCCCCGCACGTACTATAATACTTCCTAATAAACTTTAACATACACCGTACGTATGTTCGTACGCATTATCCAGCCTCACGACAGGAAGACCATATTAAAAACGATCTTCTAGACTTACACCATTTCGCATTTTAAAACAGAGACAAACGAATTCGGTATAGACTGGATTTAAATTTGTCACAATTTTAACATTTCAAAAGCGTATACGATTACACTTGTTATCCCAATTACAAAAGAAGAAAAAAAAAATAAATAAATAAAATTCTTACTCCCGCGTCATAATCCTTCGAAAAATGCATCGAAATCGTTCGAATTTTAACAAAGAAAAAAAATAAATAAATAAATAAATTGAAAAAATATAATATTCAACATTTTAGCTACGAAATTAACATGATAAATTTCATAATCCGATAAAAATTATCGCTGTTATTCATTATTTTCGTCCTAATTTTTGAAGAAGAAGAAGAAGAAGAAGAAGAAGAAAATTGATTAATTGTGTAAAGAGAAGATATATACGTAAGATACACACCTCGTAAAAGATCCATGATGAAAATACTGTCTGTATTAAATTGTAGATAATAAGGATGTGCCTTAGATTGAAAGGTTTTCTATTTTCCATAAGCCTTGGTCCTATAACTCTGCTAAAATATGCATAACTGATGCAAATTAATACCGTTGGAAAAGGACTGCTCATCATAGCCCAATCATTGACCCTGGGATCTGAAAGGATAGAGACAAAAAAAAAGGGTTCGTTAAAGTGATTTTTTTTTTTTTTTTGTTTTGCATTTTTTTAATTTTTAATTTTTTTTTCTTCATTTGGTGAAGTAGTGTGAAGAGAAAAAAAAAACTGTATACACAAAAACTGCGCAGAAATATCTTTCCGCTATGTTATAACGGGTAGAAGCGCAAAAATAAAACAGAAAATAATAGTAATAATAATAATAATAATAATAATAATTAAAAACATACACGTATAAAATCATGCGGTCGATTAACTCCCTATAAAAAAAAAGGCCGATCATCATGCTCTGTGACGTGAGTGCAAATATGATTAAATTTATACAGGGTGATGTGAGAATTTATGAGGAATAGTTTTACTCCAGGTTAATGTATCGATGTTCGTTAAGACTGGTATCGAAATTTTGTTAACCATTTTTTTTTTTTTTTTTTTTCTTCTCAAATTTATAACAACGATACTTTTTTTTACATATTTTTTTCCGTTTCTTTTATTTTCAACAATTTCCTGCATCAATTATTTAGAGAAACTTTCACCAAGCAATTTGTCGAATAAGAGAAAAAAAAAAAAAAAAAATTCAGTGAAATTACTTAGGATTCCGTGTAATTGGCGAATAATTTGAAGAAAAAATTTATAAATTTTTTGTTTCTCGGGAAGTGGAAACGAAGAACGGAAAAAAAGGAGTAAAACAAATTATGATTTTTGAATAAAAAATAAATAAATATATAAATATAGCTAAGGAAATTTCGATACCAATTTTAACTAAGGATTGTAATATTTGAATTATTACGAATTTTTTAATCACCCTGTATATATATATATATATACATATACCTTATTCTATACTGGAATAAAATTATAGGTACAATATATTATACACTGTTGTCTAGGAATTCCGAGTATCAATATATCAAAAGTTCATATACATACCTAGTGAGTAAAAGAAAAAAAAAAAAAAGAAAAAGAAAAATTTTTGTAACGGTAATAAAAATATGATTATTAATTTTTTTTTTTTTTTAATAAAATATGAGAGAAGAGAATTTCTGAAAAAAGAAACTATCATTATACGCAGTTTTAGTCCATAATTTGTTTCACCAGTTTTTTTTTTTTTTTTTTTTTTTTTTCGTATCTTATTTGTCTTTCTTTTTTTTTGTTTTGTTTTTTTTTTTTTTTTTTGTACCTCGCACACTTCTTTAAGTGAAAAAAAAAACCTCCCCTCAAATTTGTTAGCACTTCCTAGGCATATATTCGTGTTTTCGTTTATTTTTGCTCTCATTATATTAACATCAAACCAATAAGTTCATACCTAGTTTAGTAACATGCGTCAAAGCCTATCGTTTTTCTTTCTTTCTTTCTTTTTTTCTCTGTCTATCTCTCTCTCTCTCTGTATATATGTGAAGGTTAATAATTAGCTATGAGTACCACAGGCGATTTGAATTTGCGGAGGAATTCAAGAAGAAGAATAAGGAGAGAGTGAAGAAAAAAAAAATAAAAAATGGGAGAAACAACAAACATAAAGTTATGGAACAACTGATTGCTTAATAATTCAAACCGGAACTACCGAAAATAAATATTTGATAATAAATAAATGGGTAAATTAATTATTTAATCAATTAATTAATCAATAAAGAGTATCGGGAGAGATCCTTTCGAATTACGAAACATACATATGTATATACATATTCCTATATGTATAATGTATATATATATATATATATATATATATATATATATATATATATATATATATATATATATATATATATATATATATATATATATATATATATAGACATATACCTGTATATAAACGTGTAAGTATATATATATAGCTTGTTAGCGAATCAATTTTATCGAGTTCCGCGTATAAATAATTCACACCTGTATTGATCGAATTAATTAACCGAGAGAGAGAGAGAGAAAAAGAAAGAGACAAAGAGACAGAAAGGGCATTGAACCTAAACTGTATAATTATATCTTTACTCAAATAACGATTATTTTCAGCAACTTTGGGCTGCATTATATGTATATACGTATACGGCACGTGCCGGTTCAATATCGTTAACCCTTTAAAATAAACGATTATATATGTATACGGTTGTACAATAATCTTCAAAAAAAAAATAAAAAAATAAAAATAAATAAAAGTATTCCCGTATAATCACTGTTGAACTTGGAACTATAATGTAAATCGTGTATATGTATAAATGTATACATATACATATAGGTTATCGCAAGTCTAATATGATTGATTATCTAATATAAATATATACTTTAATATACGCATATAATATGTACGTATAATAGTTAAAATGTATTAATTTAAAACTAACAAATTAATATTCAATTAATTATTACGTTATGCAGCTCTGACGATCAGGGTCAGGGGTTCAAGAATATATATGTGTATATAAAATCGTGGAATATATCTATCAACGGAGATATAATATGATTTAAATTGATTTAACTCAGACGTCTGCACTTAATGGTCAACTCTAATTTATCAGCTGCAGGGAGTGATAATATGTACATATAATTGATAGAGTTAGACACTCTGATTTTCGATGGTTCTAATTGCGGAGAAGATTTGCGGTCTTTTTTTTCCGCTTTTTTTTTTTTTTTTCTTATTTTATTTTGAAAATCTATGATATATTAAAAAAGATAAAAAGCCTCCAGGAGGTCAATCATATATGTCTTTTTTAATAATATAGTTTAAATTATCAAGGTATATAAAGCGCGTCGTAATATACCTATATATATATATATATATATATATATATATATATATATATATATATATATATATATATATATATATATATATATATATATATATATATATATATATATATATATATATATATATATATATATATATATATATATATATATATATATATATATATATATATATATATATATATATATACATATGTATATGTATATACAGGTCATCGGAAATTTTTTTAAAAATTATTTTAACCGTCGATTTGTACCCGTTTATATATATATATATATATATATATATATATATATATATATATATATATATATATATATATATATATATATATATATATATATATATATATATATATATATATATATATATAAATATAATGTATAGGAATATTCTACATTCCAAAGTATTTCATTATATGTATACCTATATGTATACCGAATGTCTCACTGACTGACTATTATATGTATATAAATTTTTCCACACAGGTAGATTGATTATATCGATACTATAATTATACATGTAATATATATGCGACGTTTGCTACCGCCTTTGCAAACTTCTTTCGAGTGGATTCTATGTAGTTAATGTTGCAACTGTAAATTCTTATATATATACTATATATTGATGACTACGCGTTGTCACATTATTGTAATATACGTATGGATCTATATACCCATATAATATACTACATCGGCATTCTTTGACGACTTGATTCAGTTAGTACGGACGATTTTAGAATCAAGTTGTTACAGTAGTAATAAATAAAAAATAAATAATTAAATAGATGAATAAATTGTTCGAAAGAATAATTCGAGGTTCACAGCTGAGAGGATACAAGGTTCGATATGCTGCAGATGTAATTACGCACTCAATATTAAATATGTAGTAATATATAGCTTGTATATGTATATATGTATATATATATATATATATATTTTTTTGTTTTTTGTTTTTATTCGCGTAATATTATATACATGGTATAATACGTACGTAGATATATCGTAAGGGGGGAAATTTTTGAATCTGTCCTAAAATTTCCACTCGGGTGAAAGTTTATTATATACGAGTATACACGTGTGTGTGTTTGTGTATATATACATAAATATATTTGTAGATATCAGTATATATATATGGGGCTGTCCACGTCAAAACGACACGGCTCCGGACCTCGAAGTTTTCGACTTGATTTTTGATTTCATATGTTATCATTCTTTGTCTGGAGAAGCTGTCAAATTTATTTTGAATTTTTACAGTCAACCCTTTCGGAGCTATGAATTTTTTCATCCTTAAAGAAAGGACCTCTTTCAAAATTCTGAAAAAATTCACCAAAATTCTGTTGCTAATCTAGAACAACCTCCCACTTTCAGAAACGTGGGCAGAATTTTTGTTATATTTTTTGTTTTTCATTTTTCCAAAATATTATTTTATAAGATGCTTCGTAAATGACTTTCATAAAATCACCTACTCACCTCCTTACCAACATAACAGAATATATAAGATCAAGAACTCCAAAAAATCTGAGTGGGGTAGGTTTGAAAGATTTTTGGTAGGATAAAAGTCATTGGTGAAGCATTTTTTCGAATAAAGTTTTAGAAAAATTGAGGAAAAAAAAATGTAAGAAAAATTCTTCCCACGTTTCTGGAAGTGGGAGGTTGATTCTATATTATTGACAGAATTTTTGTGAATTTTTTCAGAATCTTAAAAAAAGGTCCTTTTTTTAAGGATGAAAAAATTCATAGCTCCGAAAGGGTTGACTGAAAAAATTCAAAAAAAATTTAACAGCTTCTCCAGACATAGAATGATAACATATGAAATCGAAAATCAAATCGAAAACTTTGAGGTAAGGAGCCGTGTCGTTTATAATATGTACAGTCGGGCAATAAAGTTCTTGGAGGGTCGAAATTCAGGCTCAAACATTTCAGTGTCTACGCTGTTGAGCAGCCCCCTCGCTCCGCATACCCCGTTCTCTGAGAAGGCGAATCTGGCAGGCTACCTACTCAAAGTAAAGTAAGAAATACTTCCCAAATATACAGGGTGTCCCAGAACGAAATGTCAAAAATGAAAGGTGGCCTAGAGGAGGTCGAACTGAGTAAATTTTCCCGAAGAACACGGGGTCTGCGAAGTCGCGTTCGCGAGATATCACAGGTTAAAAAAAAAGTATCGCTTTGCGCCGCCTCGACGCGGCGCAAAGCGATACTTTTTTTTTAACCTGTGATATCTCGCGAACGCGACTTCGCAGACCCCGTGTTCTTCGGGAAAATTTACTCAGTTCGACCTCCTCTAGGCCACCTTTCATTTTTGACATTTCGTTCTGGGACACCCTGTATATAATGAATAATGCATCGATGGGCCTGCTCAACAGCGTAGACACTGGAACACCTAAGCCTAAATTTCGACCCTACAAGAACTTTATTGCCTGACTGTACATGTATATTATAGTATAGTATATAGTTACTACTAAACGCGACAAGTAGCCAATTTAAGTCACGTTCGTATATACTATATAATATATATGTATATATACCTGTATAACTATGTAAAACTCGCGAGCTTCGTGTATATATAATACCTATGTATAAGTATATCATACCGCTAATCGGTGCAAGCTGCACTGCAGGGATGCAAAGTTTATACACCCCGAACACCGCGACCTACATCAACATCTTGTTTTACTGTTTTTTTTTTTTTCTCTCGACGTTACCCGCAATCAGTGTTCCCGCAGCGTTCGGGCAGAAAATTCATTATTTCTTTTTTCTATTTTCTTTTCTTTTTTTTTTTTTTTCTCCCGTTTCCGTTTCACTTTTCTCTCTTCTTTTTTCTTCATTTTTTTTTTCCACTGAATTATGAGAAACAATACAAGTTTAAAAATGAAGCAAAAAAACAGAAAAAAAAAAAAAAAAAAAAAAAACGACACACCACGCGCTTCGGAATCTTTATAAGTCCGCAGGTACGGTATATCATATATGGGGCATTCCAGCTCAACTCAATAAACCATCGACACTGATCATATCTTTGAATTTTCTGTAATGTTTCTGTGAGTTAGAGGGTCTTGCATTCAATACATATTTTTTTATTTTTATTATTTTTTTTTTTGAGTCTCGTACGAAGATTTGTCAGTTTTTTTGTATTACATTTGTAGATCTCTACCCAAATTTCAGATGAATTAAAAAAATTCTCAGGGGTCGTTCAAGTATTTTTAAACTTGCAAACTTTTACCTGCAACATTTATGTATATATTGCAGATACGTACAGGTATGTATACATACATATAATACGAGTAGTTACGTATAGCTATATACATATAATATACATACATATATATATGCGGTATGTGTCTACTAGGTGCTTATTGTGTGAAACTAGCAACGTCAGCTGTTCGTCGATTATTGTCGCGTGTTGCATAGCGAGTATCACAATACATACATGTATATACAATATATGTATACGTTGTACATACCTTCGCGCCGGAATTATCGCTGTGTCATTAACCCTTAATAATTAATCGATCGATTCAAAGAGTGACATATGAGCGAGTCAGCGAGTACTAAACGCGAAAAAGTTCAGTGCCCCTTGCTGATAAAGATTTTTTTTTTTCTCACAATATCACGAGCAAGTATAAGGCACACCCGAGAGGCTAGCAACTTCCTGTTTGAGTGGCAGTTCAGTGAATGCAAAAGGAATCGATTTCTTGTTGATTTCGTCTATGATTTCCGAGATTTCAACTGATACATGTATAATTATTGATGATTTCTTACGATTCCACGTGATTTCCAATGATTTCTAGTGAATTCCAAATCTTGGAAAAAAAAAAAAAAAAAAAAAAAAAAAACGATTTCCACGTGTTCAAACACAGTTCGAACAAGAAATACGTCATTGTACGGACTGAAGTTACTTTTCGTTACTTGCAATTTATTTTACTGATTTCCATGATTTCCAATGACTACCACAGATTCCCAAGAAATCGAAACGGAATGTGTTATGGGTATGAATTATCAACGATTTATTATACATGTACAACAATATAATCTTACGTTCGCGTATAACAAAAAAAATGCGAAAGACAAAAAGAAAAAAAAAAGTCAAAACACATACGTACACGTAAGAATAATTATGTACATACATACACGAGTATTGGGTGGTATGTATAGTTAAAAAACACTTGTTTTCTTTTTCATGCATTTTTTGTGTACAGGAAATTTATACGTGTATCTAACACGAGAATGGGGGTCATCGTTGGGTATAATAATTATGCATTAATCAAACTTTTTTTTTTTTTTTTTCTACTACTCACGCAGGCAGGTATATTTGAATATCTAATTATTATATAATTACACTGCAGCTTTGACAAGTGCAGATAAAAATAAAAAGTACATAAAAAAAAAAAAAAAAAAAAAACCAATAATAATAATATGAACAATAATTAATTGTATGATTGATTCAATGAAAAACATTATTACGTTGAAAGAACCGGTTTTGAATAATAATTTTTTTTCTACTCTCCTTTCTTTTTCTAGAATCGATAGAAAAATTGAAGTAGAAGACATATTGGGAGAAAAAAAAAAACAAAAAAAAAAAAAAAAAAACATGAGGTTAAAATTGTTCAAATTATTCAAAGTTTGAGAATTTTGCAACATTTTCAATTTATCGCAAATAAATTATATCGTAATTTCGAAATCTGAGGCTTGCAATTCTGTTTTAACCCAAGACGGTCACATGTAGTGTGACACACCCCAGGCCATTTTCGAGCTACTTTTTGAAGAGTTTTCAATAAAGAAATTATCATTTTACATAAAAGATCATCGACATCTTAATGTACATCATTTTGCCACTGAAACCTGCATGTTCATAGTGCAAAATAAATATACTATTTGGAAAACACACGAAAGTTAATATAGTCACCGAAAAGAGAATCTCTTCAGAAATCAGACCCTGCTTGAATTTTGTCGATATGCGAAAAAACAAAAAAAAAATACAGCATCTTTTGTAAAAAAAAGGGCATTTTTGGGAATTTTTTTTTCACGAATTTTTGTAAACATACTTAAATCTATAAAGTTTTCGTTTCATTCTTGGATAGGTTAATGGAGAAACGTTTGAAATATGTTCTAAATTTTTTTTTTCAGTGTGTTTTTTGGAGTGTGTAACAACTCCATGTGACCACCACGGGATTCTGGTGAGGTGTGACCGTCGTGTATTAAATTGGTTCCCATATTATTCGTAAAAAAGTTCAAATCGCTGTATTTAAGTATGCCTAAGATTAATTATGTTGTAAATGATGTTAATTATTTTTTATCTTGAAATGAAACTCTTATACATATATATGTATATGTATATTTACTTCATAAATTTTATACTCATGTGTATGTAGTTAAAGGGGTTCACAGAATAACACGATATATCTTTACACCTATTATAGAATATAGTTAATACATAGTTACATTATATTAGGTATGTGGTATTAATTATTTAACTTACCGGACTTGTTGTCCATGAGATCCCTGTATCCATGTATAAAATCTGCTACTACGCTCGTCATCTTGACGTTCTTTCTGTAAGATATAAACAAGGTAGATTAATTTACTTCAAGTCTCGTTTGAGGTGAACGTATAGTAATAGTGATAATGTTAATAATAATAAAAATAATAATCATCGTAAAAGATTAATATTACGTAAGATAATATATATATATATATATATATATATATATATAGGTATATATATTATTAAACGCGAGTATAATATGAAAAATACTAAAAATTCGAGGTCGTTTTTTTTTATTTGTCTCGATACGTATTACATACATACAAACATTATAGTTTCAAGTTATATTTCAATAACGTCATACGATTTGTTGAGAAAAAAAACAAAATTAAGTGGGTTCAGGTGAAACGTTTTTTTTCTTTCATTTAAATTTTATTATTATTATTTTCGGAAACATAACAAAAAACTTAGAAATTATTTTAAGAATTTCTATATACCTACGAATTTGCAGAAAAATCCAAAATTTTCGTAGTTTTTTTTTATAAGAAATTATAGTTTTCTCTTTTTTTTTTTTTCAAGACATTGGTTCAACGAATATTGTAAATAATTTCGAAGAAAAAAAAAAAAAACTCCTACGAATATCTATACAAATTTTTTTTTTTTTTTTTGTTTTTTTTTTTCAGATAAATTTGAAACACTTCATAGTTTTGCGTATCAAAATAAAAAGAGAAAGAAAAAAAAACGAAAAAAAAAAATCTAAATTCGCGCAGTTTTTCATTACAGAATTGTAAATTCTCGTACAGCCGTTCAGAAAAATTCGTTCTTATTTAGTTATTTATTTAGTTTTTCGATAAAATTGGTAGAGAAAAAAAATTAAATAAAATGAAAAAACTATAAAGTATCTTACGAAAGGTTTGAATTTTTCCCTGTTAATATCGTAAATATTCGTAGAATTATCTATTCACGATGATGTAAACGTGTATCTAGGTATAATATACATAATACGAAGACAAAGACGAAGAAGAAGACGAAGAGGGAGCCCGCGGGCTTTAGTAATAGAGTAATTCTTGGTCTAGACTCAACCTAAACTGACCTAATTTCACCTAACCCTAACTAACGTATATCTGGTTCAACTTGTCTCTAAATTAACTCCCCTTACGTCATCTAAATTCCAGGTGCCTCCCTCGAAGAAACTATATTATACTATATACTAGATTCTTATATATACATAGATATATGTATACGTATATCTATATGTATAACACGTCGGCATACGTATAGCGTCTAATCAACTTCTATTACTTAGTTTATATATTACTGTCCGTAAATTTCTTAAAAGGGGGTTTACACGGCGATACGCGTTGTAAATAATTTATTTTAATTTTTTTCTTCTTCTTCAAATCACTGGAATTCCATTGACTCAGTTTTTTCGCATCTGATTACTTCGATTTTGAGACACGATTTAAAAATTATTTCGAATTTCATATGGAGCTTCGTATTATATTATACACAGATTCATTGACAGAGGTTACGGAGGTCGGGTGGTCGTCGATCGAAACTTATAATTCTTCAAAATTTGGAGGGACTATTCTACGTATCGATGTAATTTATCGCTGCGAATCGATGATGTTCGATGAATTCAATTTTTAGATACGAAAATTTATGATTTTAAGTCACTCTTTTTTTTTTTTTTTTTTTGGAAACTTTGAGAAAAACTAAAAAGAAGACTGACTTTATCTCGACGTATATTATTAGTCTCCTTCGAAATTACATCGTTTTAGAATGTTCTCTACAAGTTTCAAATAGTTTCGATCAACGATGCAGCCTGGCATTCCTCTATGTAAATTCAATCAATCGATGGGTGTGACTAATTGTTAGATTCGTTTCCTCCGCGTAGTTGACATGCAGATCACGAAGGTGACGTGGACGGGGAGAAACAGTAAGAAAATTTGAATAAAATAAAATAAAATAAAATAAAATAAAATAAAATAAAATAAAATAAAATGAAATAAAATAAACGTAAAAATGAAAGAGGAAACTTTGGTCAGATTAGATTGCGCGATGGTCGGTTGTGTCGGTCCATAAGTTCGCCGCATTTAATTCACAATTATATATGAATCTACCGCAACCTCATTTTTTCATAAATAATAGCCGAGCGTACGAGTCATGTATGTACATCAAATTAATTAATCCGTTAAACAATTCCGTGATATCAAATTAAGTATGTAGTGAATTGATGAAAATATGTTATAAATAGATTGGAACAGGAAAAATTCATATCGATAAATCTCAAATCAAAAATCACCTATACGTCACGAGTTTAACGAATTTTTAGTGAAATATGTTTAGTTTTGTTGAGAAGATTATCAGTTTGAAATAAATAAAGAATTCTAAGCCTATACATATACGGTACATACATAATTATGTATATATAACTTTGTAACGATATAAAAACCGAAAGATTATATAAATCTTTCGATAATTTTGTTTTACGTTTCGTATAAAGCATTCGAATCGATCATTTTTTATTACCCGTACAGGTTAAGAAGAAAAAAAAATACAAAAAAAATCTACTAAACCCGCAGTCGTTTCGGGATTCGATTCTCTGAGTAATAAAAGAGCAATTCGTCTAAACAACGTCGAGGCATAACGAAGAGTAGGCAGGTAGGTATACGTACTCGTATACGTAGCAATGCGGAAAGAAAAAAGAAATAACCGAATTTATATTATAATTTCTACGCTAATAAAAAGTATAGATATATAAATATATGTATATATATATATATATATATATATATATATATATATATATAGATATGTATCATGTATGGATGTATATATGTATGTACTGAATGAAATACTAAATAAAAAAAAAAATGAATTTCGAATCGTCGCACATAAGAGGCATTTCTATCGCCTACTTTACATCGATCCAACTACGGCAACGAATTTTTTTCGGTCATTGGGTTAACTGTTCCTAGTGCCCCTTTTGCTTCAGATGAATATATTTGAATTATATACATATATATATATATATATATATATATATATATATATATATATATATATATATATATATATATATATATATATATATATATATATATATATATATATATATATATATATATATATATATATATATATATATATTTGAAATTATTTTGAGATCTGTTTTCGACGCAATAATGCCTGCTGCATCGTCTGGTCCAAAGTACGTTCCGTTATTCAAAAGATTTGAGAATTCTTTGAATCGTTTTGAAAATCCAGAAGTTCATGAATCTTTCTAACAGACCACATCGATCATAATAATTCCTTTGTCGACAAAACAATCGAGGATATTATCAACCGAGAGATGATTTATAGAGAATTCTTAGATTTGGGTTAATTATTCATCGGAATCGTCCCGACTAACGGTATAAAATTCCCGATATCCAGGTGCGTTTCACCACGCTCGCCTTTATCTCTAAGGCCATTCATCGCTTGAAAATTTATATTATGTTTCACGGAGTTTTCAAATTATCGCCTATAACTATAAGAAACAAAACACTTGGCGAAATTTTTACTTTCATTGTCATGGTATGTAACGTACAGTCAGGCAATAAAGTTCTTGTAGGGTCGAAATTTAGGCTTAGGTGTTCCAGTGTCTACGCTGTTGAGCAGGCCCATCGATGCATTATTTATTATATACAGGGTGTCCCAGAACGAAATGTCAAAAATGAAAGGTGGCCTAGAGGAGGTCGAACTGAGTAAATTTTCCCGAAGAACATGGGGTCTGCGAAGTCGCGTTCGCGAGATATCACAGGTTAAAAAAAAAGTATCGCTTTGCGCCGCGTCGAGGCGGCGCAAAGCGATACTTTTTTTTTAACCTGTGATATCTCGCGAACGCGACTTCGCAGACCCCATGTTCTTCGGGAAAATTTACTCAGTTCGACCTCCTCTAGGCCACCTTTCATTTTTGACATTTAGTTCTGGGACACCCTGTATATTTGGGAAGCATTTCTTACTTTACTTTGAGTAGGTAGCCTGCCAGATTCGCCTTCTCAGAGAACGAGGTATGCGGAGCGAGGGGGCTGCTCAACAGCGTAGACACTGAAATGTTTGAGCCTGAATTTCGACCCTCCAAGAACTTTATTGCCCGACTGTACCTAGAAGCATGTGGTTTACAGCGTCACATAAATCGGTCTCAAGTACCTACCCGCAGTGATTATTTAAAAATCTTTTTTCGAAAACTTTATAATTATAAGTCAATTAATTAAGAGCAGAAAACTTCATATTATACATATAAAAACCGAATTATATGTATGTTACAAGTTTCCGGTGTTGGACACACACGCGCCTTATTGCGGGGAAGATAAAAAAAGAGAGCTCAAACGATATTTGGGTTGCGATCAGTTGACAGCCTATAGTCGATTATTCGAACTCTGTACATGTACATCCATTCATATGTATACACGCCTCCCGATTAAATCCCGTTCGTTTAGTCCGCGATATAAATGTAGTATGATGAGAAAAGAAAAGAAAAAAAAAAATACGATAATTATGGATAAAAATTGACCAAAATATTTAGTAAGTCGATATAGGAAAAATTATTTATTATTAATATTATTATTATTATTATTATTATTATCGTTCTTTTATTAAAATGATTATTTTTTTTTTTTCGTTTCGTCTTTTTTTATTTCACAGATATGTATATTATATCTATATATGTAGGTACGTACATACGTATACCCGGTATATAAATTCGACACGTTAATAAAAAGAAGATGAAACAACAAAAAAAACTACCTATTCGTTTAATACTATTCGAAAGAATTTATACGGTTTCTATGATATTATAGGTATTGATGTTCAGAAAATACCTATAGATATATAGCGAAAGCCCACTCGAATATAACACACTTATACCGTGCGGAGATATTTTCAAGTGAAACAATGATGAACGAAAATGAAATTGATTTCTAGATATATACGCATATATAAAGATAGATATATTATAGGCTCGGCTATATGTCTGTACATACATACTTTTATATTTTCTTTTATTTTTAATTATTTATTTATTTATTTATTTGATTTTTGATTATATCGAATATTTTTTGTTCCTTCATTTAAACGACAACGACAAATTTATCTGTCGATATAAATATATAACAATAAAATTAATATTATTAACAACAACAATAATAATAATAATAATAATAATAATAATAATAATATTGGCTGTCGAAACTTTCGAAACTGACGTAATAACGGGCGCGGGATTTCAGTTTTATTGAATAAAATAAAAACATTTATTTATTTCCGTTTACTTATATGTATGTATATAGTTTTAGTTATATATGTGTAGTTTTGATGTTAATATTGCAGTGTGGTATATATACCTATATATCCATATTTGTAGTTATATTACTATTATCATGATGATTATTATTATTAGTATTATTATTATTATCATTGTTATTACTGTAGTGGTATAAACGTGGCCCCTCGACTGAGTTAGTGAGTGAGTGAGTACAGGCAAGTATTTAGTAACTTTCTCGGTTTTTTTTTTTATCTCATTTTATTTTTTTCATTTTTTTCTCTTTCTTTCTTTCTTTTTTTTTTTTTTTTGTTTTTTGTCAACTTCTCTAACTCTTACGCAACAGTTGCAATGACGAGCAACAAGCCAGCGCGGATCGCAATGACGAGGTATTATGTTTGCTGCTGCTGTTCACCGGGAGAGAAATGAAAATTATGGTGATGTCGTCTACTCGCGTATATACATATACGTTTGTGTTTAAGTGCAGTATTGGTCGAAAGTTGGATTTCAAAGTTCGAAATTATTCTCTAAAACTAATATCATTTCCACCGCACGTTATACGTAGGGGGGCGAACGGGGCAAAACGGGACAGAAAATCGGGACGTATTATTGATGGGGCGAAATAGGGCGTCCGAAAAAAAAATTATTGAAAAATTGTGTCTTTATACAACAGAATCCGGAACGGAACCATTTAGAATATTATAAGGTTTTTGAAACCGTTTTGATTGTTCGAATCAATATAACAGCGCTTAAATTCAGAAGCGGGGCAAATATTGACGACACTTCGAAATTATTTTAAAATTCGGTAACTCATCATTTTTTTTGAATATTTCATTTTTTTGAAGCAACATAGAATCTTCTAAAGTCAGAATACAACGACGGGGCAAAATAGGGCGTCCAAGGAAGAGCATGAATTCACGGAGTAGAAATTAGGAACAATTTGAGACTGTCCCATTTCGCCCCCTCCTGCAGCAGGCGATATATTCTTTTTTCCGAATTTTCAAAATTAATCATCCAGTTTCAATTATTCATTGAAACACAATCATTTAAAGTCATAGGTATATGCGAGGGTATATATGTATATAATTACAGCGGCATTTTTCGCTCAGCTGTCCCGTTTTGCCCCGCTCTCCCCTATGTACATATAATGTATACGTTATGTAGTATATCGGTAGGTATGTAATATTCACAGTCGTTCGGAGCGCGGTTTCATTCATCGACCCATTTCTTATTTTTCACTCTCTCTATCTATCGATACTTATTATTATTATTATTATTATTATTATTATTATTATCATCATTACTATTCATTGGTTTTCCTTCTTTTTTTTCTTTTTTTTTTTGTTTTTCTAATCAAAACGTAAAATATAGTAAATAAATGAAAAAGAGAGAGAAGAATGAGAAATAATAAAAAATAAATGAACTGAAAAAAAAACCTTTTTTGCTATTGTTCAAGCTTTATAGATGTATTATACGTAGGTGTTATGTATGTATATCAAATGACATGATTTATTAATTACAGTATATAGGGTTATAACATTTATAACGTTTACAACCCAGTCGATCAACGGAACTACAGTGAATACATATATACATAGGTATATGTATATATTTATATACTGTATAGGTAATACATATTCGCGCATATGTAGGACAGGCGGGCGGGCGGATTCCAATCCACATTTCTACACGTTTAAAACACAGGTACAGATATACGTATATAGGTATAGGTATATACATATAGGTGTGGGTACGTTAGGTGAAAAAAAAAAAGTTTTAAAAACGACTTTTTCTTTTTTATTTTCATATATGCCTGTCTTTCTTTCTTTCTTTCTTTCTTTCTTTCTTTCTTTCTTTCTTTCTTTCTCTATCTCTTTATCTCTTTCTTTTTTCATTAACTTTTCGATAACAACAGTTATATATACAGCGTATAGATATCGAAAACTTCTAGATTAATTGCAAAAAAAAAAAAAAAAAATTAATAAATAAATAAAGGTTTGCCGTTTTTTCGTTTTCGTTTTAAAATCGGTGCCTTTGGAACAAGAATTTTTCACCACGGTTCGCCGAGACGGCTGTCATAAATCTCAATCTCGATTGATACGGATCGAAAGTGAAGAAAAAAACAAAAAAAAAAAAAAAAACACTTAATGATTCATCTAATTCCGATCGAAATTATTGTGAGGATTAAATAGATGAGTGGTTACAGATATCTGAAATCGGATAAGAATATTTGTATACGTATGCGCGAGTATAATGACCGTATCTATACAATACGCTGGTAGTAAAAAATAAAAATAATAATAACAAAAAAAACAAAAAAAAAAAACGATATTTCAGGTCCAGATATAGATAGATCGTTGATAGAGGACATTCTAGTGAAGATATGTAGTTAATTATGATTTATTACATCGTAAAGTGTCGGTTAGATTCAAGTCCTCGGATAATTATCAACGGTAATAAATATTGAAATGAATTTTTTTATTTTTTTTCTGTTTCTTTACATCCGTCAACGTTTTTCTCTACACTCGTATTCGATATCATGATTTCCATCTATCATATCCATGGCGACGATTTACGCGCTTAGGTGCGAATTGACAAACACAAAAAAAGAAAGAAAAACAAAAAAAAAAAAAAACTAAACAAACAAAACCATTCCCTACATGCAAATATATATACAGTCGCGTAGTGTATTAATCATAGAACGAATTGCAAGCGAGTGAACAAGTAAAAAGACTCGAACGATCGATATATACATTGTGATTATTTACTTGTTTATATTTATTTGTAAAATAACAACGCCTAACGATAGTACAAAAAGAAAGCAGTCACACGAATACGGAGAAAGTAGACAGTACGAATGAAACGGTCGTTTTAAATCTTGGCCGGAAGTTGACCGCCAGCAATGTCGTTAGTACCGGAAACAAGCGGAAGGAGAAGGAGAGAATCGCAATCGGAATGAGAAGCATCATAATCAGAATCAAACGGCCGGGAGTTACACAAGATTATTTTTAAATCGCATAATCGCAGTAAAAACGGTCATTCATATTCATCCCAAATTTAGCAGCTGGTCAGTTAGCGAGAAAACCGTTTAAATTAATCTCCGAACGTGAGTAATTCTAGTCTAAAAAATTCCGCACGATTCTAATGATTTGTCTTTTTTTTTTTCTACTTTAATCGCATTTATTTGTTTCTCTATCGATCATAAAGCCATAATCGAACTGTTCAGATGACGTTACCCAACGAGAAGCTTTAAATTGTTTTCTAATATATAATTTAAACGATAGAAACCGATAACTGGAGGCTTAATATGACTATCAACCTAAGGTTTGATAATCTGTATACCGTTTTGTGTTTTATCAAAACTTTAAGTCATTACATTGACACGTTTTTCGACGATCGGTCGTGAGTAGCTTGTCTAAAATAAAGGTAATAGCCGAATAGACTAGTGTCAGTTGTTTTTACGATATAATAACCCAGAGTCGTCGTCGTAACTGTAGTAAAATTGCATAACTTTGGTTAGTTAGAAAATCGCGGTCAGGCAAAAGTTACGATTGGGCAACAAAAGTGAAATAAAATGAAAGAAAAAAAATAAAAAAATCTAAATGAAAATAATATGCAATTTAAAAATCAACCCAAGAAGCAGACGAAAATAAGCGTGAAACATATCTATGCCCGGTCCCTCTATCGTTTAAGGTTACAAACAATTTTATTAACTGCAAAGTTCGTGGTTTTCGATTGTTTTTTAATAACGAAATATGCTGTTATTGGATTTAGATAAACGCGGAGTATCCTTGAGAATGTTTTCTCATTCGATACGTCAACTTGGGAGTAATAAAATACGCTTTTAACCATGTACAATCGATTGGCGTTTCGGCGCCCTAACCTCAACCCGAACTAGTAGGTCAGGAACTCCATTTTGCACACAAAGCGCGTACACGGCCGACACCCACCTGGTTTTAGGCTCACCGTTAGACCGCAAGAACACCTTTTGTGAAATAAAAATAACCTCCTTTTGTCACCTTACGCACATATAGTATGAACTAAACTTATATTCGTCGGCCACCCTCGGACCCGTACGATAATAAACGATAATATCTTGCCTCCTTTCTTCGTTAGGTTACAATCGCGGTTAAGCGTAGTGGTCGAGAACGATGTGACTGACGAACTAACGAACGAACGAACGAACGAACGAATGAACTAACTAACGAACGAACGAACGAACGAGGTATCGCGGTTGGATACATTTCCTCGTTAGATCTTATCGTAACTTAATTAATGAAATAATTATTAAATAAACAGTTTAATTTATACTTTTGGTTCTCTGTTCGTATTCTTTTCTTTTCGTACTCTAGTCTGTTCTTGTAATATTTCTCTTCTCTTTTCTCAAACACTTCGTTATAAATATCACGCTTTTACTCGACACGAATCCGGAGGTACGCGAAACAACCTCTCAACAACTCACGCCGCTAACTTTTAGCACAAACTATCGAGTCCCGCCGATGGGGACGCGATTTTGATAAGCGGACTGCCCTACCCCTCCACAACTTGCCCTACTCTTGCCGCCGAGTTACTGAATATGTGTGGGTCTCGTTTGTGTGTGAGATTTTTTACTCTCAGATACGGTTTTGTATTAGAGAACGCCTTTCCTCGACTCAGGACCTGCCATCTAGACGTAAACGGGAAACTATCTAGCAGCGGTTCTCATTGTTACGATTAACATTGGGCTTCGCTGATTGGTGGACATTGTTTGTCCAAATTTATCAACGAATCAAAAGACGTTATTGGCGTTGGCCAAAGTCAAATCAAATTTCAGACGAATTAGGGACTTTTTTTTCTTTTTTCTTTTATTTCTTTTCTCTAGAGAAAGAGCGGGAGAGGGAAAAACTGGCGCAATGAATGAGTTTAAATAATTGCGAATTAACGGCGTATGATATGTCTTTTTTTTTCTTCTGTTTTTCCTTAATAGACGATGATATTAAACGCGAACTAAAAGCAAAAAGGTTCTTTGTTAATATTTTTTGTTTTATTCCTATCAAATTATGACGCACGGGATGGAATTTATAATTTATATCCTGTTCGACTAATGACGTTGAAATATGACAAATGGATCATTATGCATAGAAATTAGTTGATAAATTAGTAAAAATCTTTGCCAATTAACAATTTTGCTTGACGCAGTTACCGGGTTTTTTTCCTTTTTTTTTTTTTTGATTTTTTATTTTCCGTATCCAGTTAAACGATTCTGATATACCGGATATGGACTCGTACGATATTTTTACTATAAGTTTAAGAGTTTAACTGACTATAACCAATTATGTATCTTAATAATATACAAAATAAACACAACTACCTGGTCCATAACTTTTTTTTTAAATAATTTTTCTTGTCTTACTCGTTATGATACATGCGATATTGTAAATTGAGTAATCTACGCAGATATATACCCAAAATATGTTTGCATTACCTGAAACTATCAAAGATTATGAATTCGCAGGTTTCATTAAAATTAGTTAAATGAATATGAAAAATTGTAGGGATAAAATTTGCATGTATACATTATTGATGTATAAAATATTTAAACATATTTGCAGTCATACATTTTTCATATTTATTATGATTATTTTGTTTGTTCTTTTTTCATTCATGCATTCTTTTTTTTTTTTTTTTTGTCTTCTCTGAACATACTCGGTGATAGACACGTGCTTAGATCATGCTGAGATCGTAAGGACTGACGCAGATCGTTTTTTCGTTGAATTCTTATTACTTATTTTTTCCCATCTTACTGTACAATATGCGAAGAATATACAAATATATTTATATAAAAAAAGAAAAAAATAGAAAAAACTTCGAATCGTGTGTTGGCATGAATTTCCAGTACATACATGTAACTTCTGTAATAATTGAATGACGGATAATAATTCGCAGAACAAAAGCTCTTTATTTAATTGTAGAAGTAAAAAAACGGAAACAACAAAAAATGAACAAAAAATATCCTTAAGGACTCGTTATCGTCACGTTCGATTCTTTATTTACATACCGCTTATCTATAGTAATAAGCGAATATACTTATATATATGTATATCTAATATAAGCTAATAGTAACTGTGCATATATGTAATGTACTGCGCAGAAGCTTGCTGACTATACATACACGTATGTATAACGTAAGTTAATTAGTTCTTTAGCTGTTATTCCATGTTAAATGAAACGACGGTTTTTACCTCTACAATGAATTATTTACACTACCTTAGATTGTTCGTTGTTGCAGTTATACTGTATTCCATTGTATGCAGTATGCACCAATTTACTTATGCGCTACGTATACATTAGGCTGGTTCAAAAAAATCGACTATTTTTATTTTTCGGAAATTTCGCACTGAAATATATTCAGGGTACCAAAAAAAGACGCCTATTAAAAACGGAACTCTTAATTTTTAAATTTAGAGGTCGCGCATCGAGAATTTCTATTTCCTATTTAAATAACATAGGCAAAAAAAAAAAATTTCTTAGAATTTTTCAGCTCACAAACCAATCAACGGATTCCAATGCGCGACTTATATTTTTGTAGGAAATTGAACGCTCTACAAAAAATGTCTCTTATCATTTTTCGATAAACCGACGAGTTCAAAAGTTATTCAAGCTCAAAATTTTATTCATGGTAAATTTAACTTTTTTTTTTTAAATATCTGCCAAATTGTTAAATTTTATTACTAGTTATTACTAAATAATATTCATTTAGTATACCTATGCTGTTTATCGACAAACAGATCGCATATCCGCCTCACTGACAAGGAATAATTATTTCCATATCATATCATATAATCCAAAGATAAATGTGTATAATATTTATTTAATTTTTGTACGAAACCAGAATCGTTATCTGTTTATTTATTTTTTTTTTCCTCTCTTTTCTGTAGCAAAACTTCGAAGTACGACAATAAATCGTATTATCGCCCTCAAGATTCTCCTCTTTTTTTTCTTTTCACCATCTAAGACTTCGTATGAAAATTATTGGAGAAATCCGTTTTGCAAAAAACAAAAAAAAAGAACAAATATAACGATTTTAATTTTTAAAATGTAAAGAAAAAAAATATATACATATATTTTTTTTTTTTGGGTTCTTCGTGACTAGAATAAGGGGCGTCTAAAGTTGAAAGATAATCGGAAATGCAGTACGCGAGATATCAAAAACTGATTAATAATTTGCAGAATCACTCATATATGCATGTTTTTTTGAGAACTACCATAATGGCGGTCTTCGTGCGAGCCGGGGACGTCTTCATCGAGCTAATTTTTACTTTTCATTTACAAAGGATTGAACTTCGGTGGTAAAAGTTTTGCAGCGATTGTTTATAATTTACCAAAGTTCCCGAAATATTTTACGAATATATTGAAAAACTGTACACGGTACGTACTGTAATTTAAGTGTTTTTTTTTTTTTTTTTAGAGAAAGAGTGATCATCGGCATGCATTAAAATCGTATTAATTAAAAATTATTTCGTATGAAAATCTTGTGGTAAATCTCAACGATCGTATAAACTCAAGAAAAATAAATATACATATAAATATATATATATATATATAGGTATATATCTTCGACTGTACATATTCGATATTTGAGAAATAAAAATTAAGAGAAAAGAACAAAAATTAAAGAAATAATGAGAACAGAGGGAGAATCAAAAATGTTTTATTCATTTGCTGAAATTCTGATGATCATTCTCAAAGAAATGACTTCCTTATTTATGTATATAATTAAAAATGAAGTATTATATATACGTATATTCGTAACGTATTTAGCTTGGTTACACGTACAGTTTGAGGATAGATTTGCAAGGTTATTTTGTGCCACGGGACCAATGGACCAAGAATTAATATCAAGTATAAAAGAGTCGTAGACCTCAAGGCTGCAGATAGATACGATACAAAGCCTTGATCGTCAACGACATGTGTTTAATCGACTCGATAATATTGCTTGTAAAATTTGCAATGTTGAAAAAAAAAAGATTTTTTTTTTTATTATCGTTTTACCTAGATGTACATACTATTATGACATGGAAAACAGACGTGTGGAAGTACCAAGGTCATATAATTATGAGTATAAGCATTGATTGACTGCGTGAATTTATACTGACAGTAAGAGTTAATTAATAGTGAAGCCAGTATATATGTGTATGCATTTATATATAAAGAGATAATAAATAACTATGCATACATAATTTTCAAGTCGTTTGACTCTTAGCTTATATTAACGAGACGTTACGATTGTCAATTTTATTTATTCATTTTTGTATGAATTTGAAAGAGTATCGAACTGAACTGTCTAAGCTTGTTTCATATTTCTAATTCTTCAAATTCGATATTTCGCACAGAGTAAATTCATTACGCAAAACATCAGCACTCGAGCTTCCGATCGGAAATTTTAATTTAAACATATATATACAATGGGAAGAAGCTCCGACATATGACCTCGTATATATTTTGTATATTGTATTACTTTCTTTTCTCTTTTTCTTTTTTTTTTTTTTTTTTTTTTCACTTTGTCGTCTGTGAGCCAGTTGTAATGAGCCTCATTGACTTAATTCATTAATCAAATGACCAAGCATTTTCATTTTGTTCAATAATTATTGGGTTCATTATACCTTTACAGCCCCACTTGCTTATATACTATACACAGTATTTATATAAATATTATGAACGAATTTCATTTTGATATAAAAATTCGACGTTTTAAATGAAACGAATAATAAAAAGAAAAAAAAAAAAAAAAAAAAACGCCCCGAAATTTTGAGGAATCTGATATTTCGGATGTTTTTATTCAAACACAACGATGCGGTAAACCGGTCGTCGTTGTCTCGTACATAGGTATATGTGACCGTTATGCTGCAGGCCTTCGAGACTCCAGCGGTCAGGGAAAGTGATCCCGTTCCCGGAGTTCAGTAAATAATATATATACATATATAGGTATATACATATGCAGGTAAGAGGTTGCAGAAAGGCGAGATGCGTCATGGTATACATATACCTACGTTGGGGTATTTCCGAAAAGTTCGATTAGTTCATGGCTATTTTTTTTTTTTTTTTTTTTTTTTTTTTTTTTTTTATTCTTGATTGAATTACTTTCGAAAATCCGGTATGGACGCGGAATTTCTTATCGATTTTTTTTTTGTTGTACGAACAAGTGCGCAATTGAATAAATCAATTATTTAATCATTGAAAAAGCCATTTGACTCTGTTTGAATTTTTTTTGCAAATTTTATACACGAACGAATATCATTAGCCGCGTGACCATGGATTCAATTTATTCAAATATTTAACATTCAGGGAATTGAAATTTTCGAAAATTTGTTGCATGCAAAAGTATTCTGTACAAATAGTCGTATAATGCATGAAGCAATTTCATCAAGAATCTTATAATTCCACAATATTTAAGGAATTAGAAATATTAATTCAGGGATAGAAAATGAAATTGCCCAGATGACATAATTTTTTTTTTTTTTTTTCTGTGTATTTTGGTTCTATTTTTTTTTTTTTTCTTATATACCTGTATATGTTTGTGTACATAGATTATGTCAAGTGAACGGTAAATATTATTATTATTCGCTCAAATATGTATTTGCAATTTTTTCATTCTATATATTTTTTTTTTTCTGCTCATTTTTTCAAATTTTAGACGATCTTTGACTTATTGCGATGACTTATCCAAATATTTGATATTCTATGAATGTAGGTATACATACGTATGTACATCTTGGTTCATATTATGAAATATCACAATATATTGTGTATGGGGCGTTCGACTATGCCAAATCCCGGCGACCCGTGCAGAGTCTTTGCATATACTTGATTTGGCGGAATTTTTTTTGTCTCTCTTTATAGTACCCTTCAAAAGCAGCTTCTCAGATTTTGATCTCAATCCGTTTACGAAATATAGATTTTTAGAAAAATTTTGACACTCCTTTTTTTTTTTTTTTTTTCTGCAAATTCCTATAACTCCATAAGAAATTGATCAAATCTAAAAAAAAAAGAACTTTAGGGGGGTAAAAATTTTTGTTTCGTTTTGTTTTTGTTTAAAAGATATGTGAAAAATTCTAAAAACAGCATTTCAAATATTTTTTTGTTTCTTTTTTTTCTTTTTTCGTTTAATCCGAATTTTTAAACATTGCGAATTTTTCCGTTTCAAACTATAAAATTTGACAATTCTAATGATCATCTTTCGCAATAAGTATAGACGACGTGACTCTACGTTCGAAAAGTCAACAAATACCTACTTTGCAGCAAGCAATGACGACCGCGTCGCGGTCGCGGGGAACTTGGGATCAGCAAATATCTCACTGCACGGGTCATGTCGCGTTAAACGCGCAATAATACAAGGAAGTGGGTAATAATAATTAACTATACCTATACCTACTCGCTCAACTTTTTCTCAGACTTTCAGAGTACCGATACCTATTATGGAAATATGTATTCTTAAAAGTCAATATATATATATAGCGAGTGTAAAGTGCAAAGCGATTAGCATAAATCCGACGATATACTATATTTTATCTCAATTTTTTTCCCGCGCAATGTCTCGACGGAACTCCAATTAAACTTCAAGCAAATATTTTCAAGCATTTTCATTATAGGATCTCAAAATTGTTCTGTACCAGTAAACCAGACGCGTTGTATAGACAAAAACGATTAATGAATATATAACAACAACAACAAAAAAAACGTAATTTAGTATAATTTAGTTAATCTAGTCGAATTTTTTTTTTCACCACCTGTTATTGTATGTCTGCATTTCGTATCTCGTATTATATAGGTATGTATATTAACTTGTTCACTGATTTTATCGAATTACGTCATATATTCATGCCGGAGATTTCGATTTAATAAAACGTATTATAAATTCGAAGATTTCCGCGATGTTTCCGCGATCATATCGCCAAAATTATTGATCTGCAATAATTCTATCGACCATTAATCGATGCATGATATTATTTCTATAAATTTGCTTTGAGATATGCCCGCATTGATTTTGAGGTCGAAGATGGTCCCGGAAAGCGAAAAAAAAACGAAAGAAAGATAAACAAAATGGGTATATCGATGAATATTCAAAAATTAGTTTTTGCAGCTGCAGATTTTATCGCGGTCTTAATCCTGTGATCAAATTCCAAGGAATGAATATATAAATCGTGAATAAAGTGATCTTTAATCTATACCGATATATCTTCTATCGATTACGGAATGACGCAGTTGGTATATAGGAGCAATAATAAACGGATTTGAATGGATTCCGATCGGTATAAAGTCCGACATAAAACGTATCCTTATGGCTATTATTTTTTTACGCGTTATATTTGGGTAGATTAATTATATAAATCTCAAAAAATCCCACAATGACGTGCGAGATTCGATGTCTGACCTGTTAACAGCTCTGGAGGACTCTATTATGTTTAAAGGCTGTTTAATGATCGGTGTGAATCTGTGTATACATATATATATACCATATATATGATATGTGTATATAAAGATATTAAGTATACAAAGAGAATTATCGTTTCACAACGTACAGAAACTTATTGATTTATTCCCAACGTTTCATAATCAACTTTGTTCCGATTTGCGATTTAAATGAGTGACGTGCGAGGTGACCGTTGCCCGCAGCTTTAGTTACAGCGAAATTGTTAATTTTCAAGTATACGGTAAACATCGCATATACATATATCGGAGTACAAACCTTTCTGCATCCACGACCAAGTTTCGAACTTGTTTTCAAAACTGCACAACAATTTTTTATATTCCAGATATCTTTTCGTTTTAAAAATTTTTTCTCCACCGATTATTATACCTCGCTATACAAAAATCATTACATTCACAATCAAAGTAACAAAATTTTCACCTTTCAATATTTTGTTCCCTGCATATTCGTCAAATAATTACAATAACAGATTTATCTTCGGTCAGTTTGCGCTGCAGGATTTTAAGAGCTCTGTTTCATCGATTGCAAATTTTAGGGGATGGTTATTTTCTATGAACGATTACCCACCGAATGACCGTTGGAAATTTTTTTAATCGCAAAATTGTACGAATTATAAAATTTCTTGTGATCAAAAACGTATTTTTTTAAAACTAAATCATTTTTTTTCGTTCTTTTTGTTGACTTTTTCGAAAAATGTCAATAGTTATTCTATTCGGATTGATCTGCAGTGGGTAATCGGTACTCCTAGAATCTTGTGCAAGGGGTTTTTGAGAATCTACGTCGAGGAAAACGGATTTAGAATTTGCGGTTGCGGTTTTCGTTGATCGTTTATAGTTATAATTGAGTAAGTTATTAGTACCTAAATAAGTACTGAATGAATCGTCATTTTTACTTATTGATCAATACGTTTAGATCCTACATTGGAACTTCTTCAAGGATCTAGAAGAATACCTAACGACCAATTTAACGAATTTTGTAATGTCTCGCGGTCAAAGATTCTGGACATTTAATTCCCGCTATTCTAATGATAAATATTTCACATTCAGTTGCGACCATCAAATAAGCTTAGATAATTTCACAAGGAAAAAAAAACCAATAAAAACAAAAAAAAAAAAATCCCAAGGGCACAAAACCCGGACGTCTTTTATAATATAAAATTTAATAATCGAATGATTCAGTCGCTATATAAAAGTGACAAGATTTCTCAAGAATTTACATTGAAAATAATAACAGTATTGTAAGGTCACTGTTAAAATATAAAATAAAATTTTTTAGTTGAATTCGTTCAAAAGTTGAGATAGTTAAAGAAAAAAAAAAAAACCAAAAATAAATAAAAAATCGTATGAACTTTTGGGATGTGGACCCTCTTCAATTCTAGCGTAAGAACGATTTTTGAATTTTATTTGCTGTATTACCAATTTGTAAAAATTTTCAGAGCAATTTTCTCACTGTCAAAAATCGGCAAAGATCAGGTAAATATTTTCCGAAATTCGACAATTTCTCCGACCAGACGATTGAGCTCCCTTAAATCACTAGACTTCACCCTGAATCATATCGGAATTTGACCCTCATTTAGTCGCCTTTCAATTAGCCTCACGGTTTGAGAAGGTTAATACATCGACTTGCTCCAAGGCGAGTCAAGGTCCCTCAGTTTTGGGGGACGAGGCTATCTGCGCGTCGGTTTTGGTCACTCATTAATTTCATCTTATATAAAGAGAAAAATGTTTTGTTTTTTTTTTTTTTTTTTTGTTTTTTTTTTTTATCGTATTTTCTTACGCTTATTGTTTTCCGTATTGAAAGTAACGTTCATAATTATCTCCTTAAATATGAGCGAACGCCGCGCCGGTCATCACGGTTTCGATCCGTGTGGTCAAATCGGTTGCAATTTAATTCTGACGCACAAGCCCCCAGGAATTTCCTCCGAATAACAACGCGGGTAGAATCAAACCAGGAATAAAAGAACTGGATTATACAAAAATTTCCCCAGTTCCCTACGCACCCGCAAATTCCCCCGGGCCGCGATCAGGAAAGTCCAAAAATAATTATACCGCCGAGATGCACGTATAATGATGCAGCTTTAACGATCACGGAATATTTTCGGCGATTATTAAAACGCGTTACATACACCCGATCTCGCGACCACATCTCACCGAGGCCAAAAAACTAAATCGAAAATCGGTAAACAATTTGAGGATAATGAACCATTGATTTTCAACTAAAGGACAGTTTTACGCATATATACTTATACATATTTATATAACGGGGAATTATGCGATACAGAAATTATCGGCTATGACCTAGAAATAGGTTTTTATTAGTTTGCGAAGAGTACATGCCGGTCGTTTCGGTATTGTATCGCTAATTAATTCTCAAATGAGACGCCTGAGGTGATTTTGTTCAGTTGGTTATTAGTCGCAACAACTTTCAGTGTCATTTTATAGGTTCGTTATAGGTCTGTGTGTCTATGTGCACGTGTATATATGTATTATGTATTCATGCATATCCATATACATTTAACGTGTAATTATTCAGTAATGAAAAAAAGTTTTTAATGGCAGATTTCATGTTCATAAATTTCCGTGACGGTATTACAATTTGATTGACGCGTAATTAACCGAAGTGTTATATTCTATCCTTCAATGTAATGGGCATAACGGATCGTCGTCGGTCATTCGACCCGAAATATCGCGGTCGACCGGTTCGAAAATTCATCATTTTTGAGTCGTATGATATTCAAGGTGTAATTATCCGGAGTCAAAGACCACCGAGACCTTACATTTCAAAGACCAATAAGGCCGGGTTCAGTTCCGACCGAATAACAAATACAAATAAAATTTTGTTTGATTTTGAAATTCGATGGTTAATCATATGCGGTCAACATAATTTCACTTTCGATAACCGGCGACTGTGACTCACGAAAATCACTAAATTCCTGTATCTTTCCAACGTAAATTTTGCCGCAGTCAAAGAAAAGTCGATTTTCAAGTTTTTAAATTTCATAAAATTCGCAATGCAGGCATGCGATTGTAATGATACGAAATTACACCGAACTGCAGCAGATCGTTTGGAAAATTAAATTACCGTGACGATTTTGGTTTTCGAAAAAGAAAAAAAAAAAAAAAAAAAAGAAATGGAATTTTGTCCCTGCGATTTGAATAGTTGCGAAAAAAAATCTGCTCACTAAGAAAGGGAAATAGTTGCGCACGTGCCGATTTCATCGTAAAATTGAGTATACAATGTTAATTAATTCATTTGCGCAAAATTTCGGATTCTTTTGAATTTTTTTTTTTGTTTCAATGAAAAAGATGAGAATAGGAGATACGTCTAGTCGTGTTTGCTACGGTACCTGCTCGGCGGGATCTTCAGACATTATTTGCCGAGTAAATATTAAAAGTTCATTGAAAAAAATAGGCGATTAGCCGCTTACCCAATATACCCGAATGATGGAGGTAATGCCGGGCAAGCATTACATTGCCTTCTTCTTTCCTTTCGGCCCCATCGGCCCCTTTGGCCTCTCGAAGGCTCTAACCCTGTGGCATTTTCATTATGCTTAACTTTGCGGGTTTACGTTTCAAGAGAACGCTTTCACTGTCGCAGTAAGCTACTTTCACCTATTGAAAATCACCTATGCGTTACGGTCTTCGTAGTAGTAAGTATAGGAAGGTATCTTCGCGATGCGGTCACTCCATCGCATCGACGTATGTCCAGCAATATGAATTAATATACCGCGAAATGTCAATATTTGGTCACTCCGGAGGCCACGCTCATAAGTGTAGGACGTAATACGCAGCATCCTATCATCACCACCATCATCATCATCATGATCATCTCGTGCTATATGGCGGTTGGAGATATTATATATCTTCCTGCCCATATACAGGTTTGAATAAATTTAAGGTGAAGGTGCGATACCTACGTAATAAGGAAACACGGAAATATCTATAAGATATAATACACAAGCGAGATGATATAATATCCGGAGATGATCGTCGGTTTCAGGCTTTACCGATCGATGGATTTTAATCCCATGATCGTTAGTACTAGCTGATAACAGTTATTATCATCCGATAACTTTATCGACTTACAGTAAAAATGGCGTTTTATGTGCAAAATTTCGATGATACCACGAGGGGTACGTAGCACCTGGTGCACGTGATCGTTGGGCGATAAGATTCTTCGAATTTTTACTTACCCTGGAGAGAGAATGCAGGAATATAGCAGGAAAAGGAAAAGAAGAAATCTGCAAAAATCTGCGAGCCTTCTAGATGAAATTTACCTGTAGCCTGTTGTACCGTTTGTCAGTAAATAAATCCGATTTAATCAAGCTGCAGATTTTTATTTTATTTTCGAATACAGCCCTGGCTGCTGTGTAAAAAACTGATTTTATATTTTATAGATAGCGTTGTTGTGATTTTTTTACTAATTTTTTTAATGGCCTATTAAGTCGAATCTGTTTTACGTGTATTGGTTCGATTAATCACGGTTTAAAATAATGTCGCTTTCACATTGTTCAGCTAATATACGGTCAGTCTGCAGATATTAGTTTTTTTTATATATGCATGTAAAAAAAAACTCTTCTTCAAAGTTCCCCAGGCTAATATTTCGAAAACCGATCACGATACGAAAAAAAATTTGAGATGAAACTTGTAGGATATCGAGGGGGAATTAAGAACGTGGTGGAGCAATATTTGTCGTAAGTGGAGACGTCGAGGCCAGGGCAAGGTCAATTTTTTTCTTCTTCTCAATTGAACCCTATTTTTTTATCACGTTGATTTTGTTCTAATTAAAAAACCAAACGACTTTCGTATGGAACATTTTTTTGTGAGACACCAATTTTTCATGATATTCAGCCGAACAACGAGAGATTTTTGAACTTTTGACCACATTTCACCTCTAAATTATTATCAAGTTTGCAGAAAAAAATTGCATGAGACAAGAATCGCGTAATTTTATGCAAATAATCTCGAAGAATATTCTTTCAGAACTTTTTTCATTACAAATTTTTGATTTTTTCTTTATCTCCACGCAATCAAAGAAACTGCAGCAAAAAGTTGTAGGAAAAAATTTTGCAATTATTCTCAAAAATTTCTTGCATAAAATCACGGACTTTCTATCTCCTCCAATTTGTCTCCAAACTTGATAGTTTCGAGGCAATATATGACTTCAGAAAATCAAAAAACTCTATAGTTATTCATCTGAATATCATAAAAAATTAGTGTCTCGCAAAAAAAAAATATTTTATACGAAAGTCGTTCGATTTTTCAAGTAGAACGGAATCACGTACTAAAAAAAAATATATATAATATGTTTCCATTCAAATGAACAAAGTCGATCTTCCTCTGGCCTCGGGGTCTCCACCTACAACAAATGCTGCTGTACCATGTTAATCTTTCCCTCTCGATATCCCACAAGTTTAATCCGAAATATTTTTTCGTATCGTGATTAGTTATCGAGATATCGGTCTCGGTAACTTCGAAAAAAAAAAAAAAATATCACCCGGTATATAAATCGGATATCCAGTTTCTTTCGATTTTCATAAACGTATACCGTAAACTCGATACATAGATAGGTATATACGTATAGGTATATACATTAAAGCGGCAGTGTAACAAAGCGGAAATTTTAACCTTGACTGCAATCACCTGAACGACCTTAATATGCCTAGGTAGGCAGGTTGATAATTTCTAATTATCTTTCCTGCCTCGCCATTGTCCCATGAAGTGTATATTCTCACCTTATCCTTGAAGTGGAACAACAAAACAAAGAAAAAGTAAGAAAGAAAAAACAAAACAAAACAAAACCAGAAAAAGATAAAGTAAAAGTATATACAAGTAAAAGAGAAAAGAAGAAGAATTCACGGCTGGATTTCAACCTTGTCAAGACCTTGATTTCAGGTATACCGAGATCCAAGAAGTACCGTTTATAAAAATGACCCATATCCTTAGCCAAGATCGGGGAACGCACCTAGATGTAGCTTGTCAAGTTCATAGTTATCATATTTCTATTAATCACAGCTCAAACGTACGTGACGTGGGTGAAGCATATAGGTATATATATTTGCATTTACTATATGTATACCTGTACACCTGTATTTCGTGCGAATGTTACAGCTATAACGCGTTGGATGTTTTATATAAATTTATCGCATCGATCTGCAGCGTAGGGCGTAATTAAAATGATTCGAGGCGATAGTTTCCTGCTTATTACATCCGACAAATGGCACGCGGAAGGTCTTTACCTTCGACGTTGTTCGTATGACAAAATTGATGACAGAAGTTGACGATGATAAAATACCGAAAAACCTCGTTAAGGATTTAGAGGAAGGGAATTCTGTCCAGTCTAGTCCAAAAATGCGAGCTTTGTTCATTTTTTTTTTTTTTTTTTTTATTATTTACTTATAAAAAAGAAACGGTTTTTTTTCTTCTTCTTCTTCTTCTTCTTCCTCCTCCTCTTCTTCTTCTAAAATTAGTACAAATAATAAAACCTAATTGCCACATAAATATATCATAGGTACATACATACAATTATTGTCTTTACGATGTATATACTATATACCTACACGGTGATCCAAGATCTTCCGGCGTTCATTTATTATAAACTATACAAAAATCTATCAAGTATATATTATGCAGATATAGCCGTAAAACAAAGATGCAGAAGGACATCGATATACAGAAGTACGTTCTCTGTCTTTTTTTTTTGTTTTTTTTGTTTTTTCTTTCTTTTCTTTTAATTATGATTATATTCACTATTCGCTATATCGCTATAATTTATCCTTATAATTTTGAATAAATGTTTGTTACTTTTTCGTTTGACCACTGCAGTCGCCAAATAAACAAAAATTAAATGCGTAAGATAGTTTTTATAGATTGCAAATCTATCCGAGGCTATGCATATGCATGACGATATTTTATCGTAAGTTCGCGGGTCATTAATCAACCCAAAACTTTTTTTCTTCTTCTTGTTTTCTACATAGTCTGTACATAAATATATAGTACATATAAAAATATAGTAGGAAAAAAACGCCAATCACCCAATAAGCCATTTTCAACATTTTGTCTATCCGTCCTCTTCAGATACGAATTGGCATTTATCCCGAAATCGCAGCTAATCTTATATTTATTTAATTATTTGTTCGGTTATTTTTTTTTTGTTTTTCTTATTTATTTTATAAAATTCGAAATTAACTATATATATATATATATATATATATATCATTACAGTTAAAAGTCTAAGAGTAAAATATTTATATATAACATGCTATATGTACAATTGGTATATATATATCTTTTTACGCGCGATATTCGAATATAATTATATTCGATGTATAATATATTCGTATTCGTATGATCAGTTTGAAGCGCGCTAAAATTATAATGAATTGATAAAACGCGATATGTTTTCGATCAGATACTCTTGAGTCGAAAAGAAAATGCGAAGACGAAAAAAAAAAAAAAAAAAAAGAAACAAAAAAAGAAAATGACAATAAAACACCATACCTCGTTTTATAACTTGTATATATCTTTAGCCACTTCAATATCTGAATTAATCCAAGAAAAATATGCTCGTGTACGCAATCAATTTTCGCATTGATCATAATGAAATTTTATCCGTCGAAAACGAGACGTTGTATTAATTATATAAGTATATAATTTATTACCCATTTATTTATTCGCTAATTATTCTATTGTCGATGAAAACTCTGTTCCTTAATCCGTTACCGGATATGTAACCGGTAGCCATTTTGTACTGTCCGGCGTAAATCTCTTCTTTATTATCCAGTGAGGTCCCCGCGGACGTTTTGATCACCCCGTTTCCTGTACCGTTATTCTGTGATTTGTTAACACCATTTTGCCCACTGTATTTCTCCCGCGATATTTCAGCATCTCTTAAATTTTTTCTTTCCTGTACTTTGTTGTACGATTGATTGTAAAAGTCGCGGAATAAAAAGTAGAACAGTACAGCGTGCATTCCGATCCACCATACGAATGCTTTAGGGTAATTGCAATCGACGAATAAGAGCTGGAAGGCGTGGAGCATCACGAGAACAAATTGCACCATTTGAAGGGTCGTCAAGTACTTCTTCCACCAGAGGTAGGGCTGGACTTGCGGACCAAGGGCGGCGAGTAAATAGTAAGAGTACATCACTATATGGACAAATGTGTTCAACAGTCCGAAGAACGTGCTGTGGCCACCTGAAATGAGACAAGAAAAAATACGAGGTCATATTTTCGGGTCAAATTTAAACTTTTACCAGATTATTGATATATAATTACGCCATCGCGGAGCTTAGCTGTGATTAGCGATACTCATGGCCGTCGTGCAAATAAGATTCGAGTATTTCAATTATTACGTGACTGGTGTATAACGGTTAATGGTTTATTTTAGAATTCTAGGTTCTTAGCACTTTCCTGAACACATCATAGCCCGGCGACTGTACGATACGTGATAACGTATTTTCCAATTGGGAAACGAATTGCGATATTTGACACGTTTTTAACGACTAATATCAACATATGTATTCAAATGGTTATAAGGTTGTTCAACTGTTCGAAAGTGTTCGTCCAAATTTTGGTATTTTTTTCATTCTTTCAATTTATTTTTTATCCAGTCGCATACATAATAAGAGACCTTGACAGCTCGAAATCGACTCGTTATATGAATATATGTATGTTCGTTAATATTGATAAATCATTATATACCGAGTGTACGAAGCTGTTTAAATAACAATTGTGGGGATCGCCAGTTCAAGGGACCCCGCACTAATTTAATGAATTATATTATGTACGATTGATTATGCATTCCGTGGAAGGCCTGATCGAACAAACGAAACATCATTACTCCCTAAATTTTCAGTCGCGAATCAAGTTTCATTTTATCATGTCCAGACGTACGTGGAAGGCACCGCGCAAACACCAACGGTATTAAACGATCACTTGCTTCGTTATAAAACGGAGAATCAATTCGTTCACAATGTATTGTTGTTATTTTGCTGCGAACAGGCGTAGATACTTAAATTTTAATGTATGTTCGTAACCGAGTTGGAATAGAAAAATTTATTCTAGTTTTGGTACACATAGAAACTTACCAACGAACTCTTAGCGAAGTGCAAATTAGAATTTGAGGGTGGGATCGCGGTCCATCTAATAAAATTCTGATTTGAAATTAAAAGCTAGTGTTAGGTCAATTTCGAGAAAAATTTTGGCGCAAAGCAGACTCTTTAAATTCTGGTTTCTGACCTCCATAGATCCTAGAATTCAGAGAGGCTTCACGATTCAGCGGTTTCGATCTATATCAAAACGTTTTGCCAACCCGATTGACGAATGAATTCTAAGTCGAGAATAAAATTGATCGTTGAGTTGATTTTTTGCACTCTTTTTTTTTTTTAGGAAAATTTATTGGAAAGTAGAGACGCCGAACAGAATTTTGAGTGGAAGTGCTAATCCTTATAGTAGGACGTAGTTCTACTGATACGGAATTCCATTTCTGTTCGAAAAACTGAATAACAAAGAAATCGAGGTTCTAGAGGATAAAACTAGAATTTATATTCCAACTCTGGCATTCGTTCATAAAGAATTTGGAAAGTAGTGTGGTATCAGAATTTGCCAAGCCCAAAATAGTGGGCAGTTTAAACTCGTTTCGGTATCCGTAGAATTTGCATCGATCAAACCAGTAGAAAGATAAAAATCTAGTGGGTCCAGATCGACCCACTTCTGATGTCCTTTGAAAGGTTTCGAATTTTTTCTAAGTGACAGCTATCAATTATCCATCAAAATCGCGCATCCTACTTTGGCCTGGGTTTTTACGATACTTTAGAATTCGGTCGTGACTATCTTATCCGACCTAGATATTCGGGTTCAACGTTGAATATATTCGGTGTCAAAAAAGGAAAAATAAAAAAGCTTTTCGCTTAGAATTAGCTGTTCTATTATATAAAAATTTTGACTCACCAGGTGTGAATTTGACACCAAACCATACGGACATTGGCATTATTCCGTGGTGTATGACGTGGAGAGTTGAAACTTGGGCATTCTTTTTTCTCAATACAAAGAATATCGTGTCGAAGAACTCCGTGAACTTTGATATGTAGTACCACCAACAAGCGTTCGTCATCCTTACCGCTAATGGATCGTTCGAATAATCGACCGGCTGACACCTCAAGGAGTAATGTCCGCCCCATCCCGCTACCAAGGACTGAAAGAAATTCGAAAATTACAAATGAAGAATCGAAAAGTAATTTGGCAGCAATTTTGCAGGCGAATCTGTTTAATCGTCGATACACCGGTCTTCCAAATTCTTGTTAAATCGTAAACGTACCTCTCTGAAAAGCCAGTACGAAAATATGACTTGGAAGAGGTTGTAGAATATCAAAACCCGTCTCAAGTCCATCGGTTTTCTATTTTCCATTAATCTCGGCCCCAAAACTCTCACGCAATACGCATACGTTATGCAGGTTATGGCAGTTGGCAAAGGACCGCTCATCATGAACCATCCGTTGACCCGAGGGTCGCTTTTGTTGTCCATTAAGTCTTGATAGGCATCGATCACGGACCGCACGGCAATTTCCATCTGGAAATTGAGAATCTTATGGTAGAGAAGAAGGAAAATGTGATTCAAGAGTACGCGTTGTTCCCGCAGTACCCCGATCTTCGGGACCTGCATGAATCGAGAGCCAGGAATGAACTGAAAATTTATTGCTTCCGATCACCTTCTCAAAAATGATACATATATATATATATAGTACATATTTTTATTCTCTACAGTCTTTTACCGCAGATCACTGACCCGTACAAACTTTCGACTATAAAACGCACATATACCCGCGGTCGTTTACACATCTCGTTTTGAATAATTCAAGCCATTCCATTCGCCTTGCTCAACAGACATTTCGTTCCGTTTCGTGTAATATAATGGAATTTAAGTAGGTATCTAGTCGAAGGACGAATCTATCCGGAATACACTTTATTCGGGGATTCATATATTCATGGTTGTTACTGTGGTTATTCAAATACGTTCGAATATATCGTGACCTTAAATATTTGGTAATATGTATCCACACTGACGCTCACATTATCTTAGTACTCGTTAAAAATGCGATAATTTTTTTTTTTTCTAGCTGTTATTAGCCGCCTAAAACAATTGTGCAATTGCCGGATGAACGTCGTCTGAAATTATCACGTACAGGTAACCGAATTTGATTATTCAATTATAGAGATATAATGATTTAGGGACGTTGTATACAGTCGCCTTGGCGTACATATAATCCAATTTTTCGTATAACCTATAAGGTTAATAATAATGGACGATGCACGTTGGGCAATAAATTTCTCAGTTCTAGTTCCTGGTGTTTTTTTTTTTTCTCTTTTTTTTTGTGAACTTAGTAATAATACATAGTAGTTCGCGTGTCGATATTACCGGTGATAAAATATATGAGAAATTATTCAAGGTTCCTAATTATTTTAATTGGTAAACTATTTGCCACAAATTGGGAAACATCATCTCGAAAGTAGATGTGTCAGATTCGACGAGGGTTTCGATACCGAGGTTTTATAATCACTTCGCTACTGCAGCTTGGAGTAAGATATTTCGATTGAGCCTGAATAGTTATATTGCACAAGGATACGTATACCTACGTATACGTATACATGTTCGAAAGGAAAAGTGCAGCCTTACCAAAGGCTGGTGTATAAGACGAACGAAGAACTTGTTTTCTCACTTGAAAAATCCAACCTGACCTGAAACATTTACTCGCAAAAAATAAAAAAAAAATAAAAAAAAAAGTCAAACAGGCACCAGCAACACTCGCATCGCCAAGACCCATGACATACCTAAACTGCAGACGCGAATTTTATCCCCCTCTCATTTATTTCTATCCCATTCGGTAATATGCTGTCTGGGCTTTTGTTGCTCTTAGTTAATTTGACAGTTTTTTTACACATTTTATATTTAAAGATCTTGTACAAAAACTCAGACATCCTGCAGTTATATTAATAATATCGGTAATATTTACTAATTGACCATTCTCAATAACAAAGCTTATACGCGTATAAGAGGCTTAGTTCCGTGTCGAGAAGATTTATGCACTCCTCTGTTTTTTGTCCGAACAATTGTTTATATACTAACATTGACAATATTCAATCGATTTTGTAATTTTTAAAACAGGTTCTCATTCGATGTCTGTGTATAGCTCAAGTCTGAAGCTCGTATAATTTTTTTTTTTTTTAAACAATTAACTCTTCCGTAATAAGAAGATATATTTATCCACTTTTTTGCTGTTGTCGTTGTTGTTGTTCAAACAATTATGTCCAGAATCAGTGCCGAATACATACGTATATACATACATGTGTAATTATACAAAATTTCACAATTATATGGTTTTGAATTGTAAATTTATATAATTTTTTCTTTTTTTTTTTTTTTTTTTTTTTTCTAATATTCTGTCACTTTGAATCCAAAATGTAAATCGAGTCGACACATGTCTGCTCTAAGTTGTATAGCAAATAACAGTATACATAATATTCGAACAATATTTTCGAACAATATATATATTTACAAATGTACAAGATTTGAACGGTTAATGCATGCTCGTCTGTGTCCCCATATACATGTTTATCTATGTATGAGTATGTATGTGTTAATCGTTTTTGCCGATCAGAATAGAAATCAGGTAGCAATGTGTATGTATAGTAACTGCAAAGGTTTGAAACGGAATTAAATGGAATTCTTCGGTTTCGTTTAGGAATTACGCCTCAAGTCATACGCACCTATATAAACATATTATACTATAAACGGAATATTTTCGATTATTTTCAACTCAGCGATCGCTATTCTCTCTCATATCCACGTTATACTTCCGATTTCCGGTGATCTTCAGACTCTTACGATCCCACAATAATTTTTCATAAGAATTTTATTGAATATCAATATCGTATGTTCCGGAAGTGGACGAAGAAGAAAACGAAAAATGACTATTTCAATCACCGCGGCAACATCAAGTTTCTGCATTCATAGCGCGCTTTCAGATACTCTAACAATATACATATAGTTGCATTTGAGTGCAATTCGTTGTCTGGTCAGGTGCATAGGTCGTGTGCATATACCGCAGTGCAGAGACTTGGGCATCATTACTATATAACAAGACTGACCACACACGATCGTGTATCCATCGAGGTTTACGTTATATCATGTGGATTTGTTTTTATATTCTGAGACTGCATAAGCGTTATGCAGGCGTGTTAATACCGATCCCGAGTCACTTTATAGAAGAAGAAGAAGAAGAAGAAGAAGAAGAAGAAGAAGAAGAAGAAGAAGAAGAAGAAGAAGAAGAAGAAGAAGAAGGAGAAGAAGAAGAAGACGAAGAAGAAGAAGAAGAAGAAGAAGAAGGAGAAGAAGAAGAAGAAGAAGAAGGAGAAGAAGAAGGAGAAGAAGGAGAAGAAGAAGAAGAAGAAGACGAAGAAAAAACAGAAAAATACAACGATAAATAAAGTCGATATACGGAAAAAACGGAAAGAACTGTGTTTTTATTGACCGCGCGGTTATTCGCGATTTGTCCGCAGATCTCTGTTTAGCATTAAACTGCATTGCATTCCGGACCCGGTTTGCAGTGAAAACCAGTTTCGAACATTTGCGGTTTCGCAATATAAATAGAGAGGAAAGGGAGGGTATTTTCAGTGAAACTAATTATTCAAATATTTACCCATACCATATACACCATATTGAATGGAAAATACCAAACCCAGATATCGATTATCAATTATTATTACACCGGTTTAATTGTACATCGTAGGTCTCGTCGTTCACTGGGTTATCAGAGTTTATACCGAAATTCGTCACTGCGTACGACGATATGAATCTGCAGCGGTTCGAACCGGACCCATTAAACGTATTTTTCTTGATCCTTTTTCGTCAATTGTACAAATTTCTTTATCTTTTATGCTCTTTTCATTTTCAAGAGCTGCAATATCGCATAGATCTTTATCCCCACTCGTTATAATTCCGGAGATTTTAGCAACAAGATCGTGTCTTTAACGATCCGAATAAATTAGATGTTATCCGTCGTAAAAAATCCTTCTTTAACTTTTAACAAATTTCGAAAGATTTTATTTCGTTTACATAAGAGAAAAAAGAAGAAAAAGAAAAAAAAAAAAATTATCTCAATTCAAGTGACGTTGCATTACAGTTGATGGTCGATCAAAGGAGGGACAATGACCGAAAGAAGAAATGAAAAAAATGTGAAACGCATTATATTCCGGTTTCGAACTGGTAATAATGTAACAACGTTTTCATTACTTTATTTACAACTGAAAAATACGAGATCGCCCACTGAAGATATTCGCTAAATTTCGAGGTCAATATAAGAGATTTGCAATATCGTCGTTAAATCGCAAAAGAAAAAACCCTGTTTAAATATATCCTGGTACGCATAATTTGCATATTCAATAGTTTCCTACATCGATTTCTGTCTAAATTATTCTACTACCGATCGGCTGGACTTCTTGGTTTTTGAATAATTTAATATGACCAAACCGCAACGTGGCGTATACATGTAAAAGCTGAACTTGAAAAGGGAAACCCCAAGTGCATATACGATATTATTGCAAGATACTTTCAAAATGTAAGAGTTATTTCAAGGTTTACCACATTTCTAACGATCGTCACCGGTTCGCTTGGCTGACGCATATACCATGTATAACGTAAATAATGCGCATTATATGTGAATACAATTAATATGTCATACCGATTTTTCATCGTTGCTGTGATTAATCGACGTTACATTTCTTTTGTACGGTTGTAAAAGTTTGTAATAGTTTCAAATATGCATTTCGAATATGAAAACAACGCGAATAGAAGATCTGACAAATTTATCATCTCGACAAAACACTCGATTTCCTTGATACGCCTGATTTGAAATTTATTCGTGAATCGAATATTATGATTATTGGAAACAGATTCCATATAATTTTCTTCAACTGCAGTCAACAGATTTTCCTCCGTTTCTTCGTCGCGGAAGAACAACTGGTTAATTATTCTCATCAAGTAAACGAACGGATTGCACTTTTCTCGATCGGAGTTTTGAGTATAATTAAAAACTAGAACGCGCTGTGATAAAAAAAAAAAAAAAAAACTACGCCCTTGATGGATCGGTATCACCACACACAATAAGTTCTCTGTTTTCGGTATTGGTTTGTCAAGAAAATGTATGTAATTACATCCTGTGATATTTACGGTCTGATTATTAATAAACTTGATGTATTTTTTGTCTTTGTTTCGTCTCGCTTAATTTTATTGCGTTATATGTTTAATGAAAACTCACTTTATTCCGGTTGTTTAAGACTTTTCTCAAAAATCGTTGATTAAGGGATCTTCGGATCCGAAGGGGATGATAATAGTAACAGGTATTCCAGAGCCCACGTGTTGACGCGTCGGTGTTTATTTAACAACTGAAACTTCTTATTTTCTTTCTCTATCCGAGAAAACCGAGAGCAATTTACGGCTGCGAACAATTCGATTTATTATTTATTTACCGTAAACAATATTGCAACGGTAATTGAGTTATAATAAATGACAAAAATTTTCATCTGTATCGTCGAGTTATTTCGTGATCAACTGCTGTTCACGAGCACCAATGCCCATCTTATATCGCTTCGTTTCAGATACTACATTCAAACTCACCTGTCCATGTGATATCCCCTCTCACCTGGGTTATACCTGTACCTATAACCGCCTAACGCCTTCACATTAATTTACTCCTATAGTCCCCTCCACCGTTTACAATACCGTATCGGTGAATGTTATAGGTGTAAACCTAATATACGATAGAGAAAAAAATTTGTATAACGTATAAATATGAAACAGGTAGGTATAATAAGTTGGCTACATTTTTAATTATCCGAATAATAATCAGTCGATATGTAACTACCTATATGCGTGTGACGAATCATAAGAATCTATTTTTTTTCCTCACCACATTTTTCTTCCTCTTCTTCTTTTCTGGTTCATAATTAAATTGCCAGGAAGTATTATTTTTCGTTTATCGCGATTGATCCTATCATCGATTAGATCCATTTTGACACCGATTTATACTTCCGTTTCGTTTCGTTTTTTTTTTTTTTTTTTTTTTTTTTTATATACATTTATTCTTATTTAATGCATATAATATTATACTTGGATTTTATTCGTTCTGCGAAGTTTCAAAAAAACAAACTAAGCACGTCACAAACCACTGCAGCAATTATATGTACATACCATATACCTACCTGGGATGATAAGATTATTAAACGCGATAAGGAAAGGTGGAACAAAAATTATACAATTTTTTTTTTTCATACAGTTGCATGTATAGCTTCCGCCGATCGTTATCGATCTGTATAAAGAATTTGAAAATGATACAGTCGTAGAGAAGAAGATAGAAACGAAAAAAAAAAAAAAAAAAAAAAAAAAAAAAAAAAAAAACTGCTGATTATTTTGTAAACGGTTCGTTATTGGTATGAAAATTATCACACGTACTTGCAGAATCGTTTGTATATATTATTTCCGAATTAAACTGTATGAGTATATAGTTACCACTCGTCTGACAATTATTAGTTCATTCATTAAAGTCCACGACGCATGAGTAATGCGCACAGGTATAAAGTATGGTATTATAATAGGCAAGTAGCAGGTGTAGTGAACAGAAATTAACAAGTAATTGAGCACCTGAGAGAATTAAGTTAAAAAAAAAAAAAAAAAAAAAGAGACTTGCGACTACAGGAGTATCAAAATAACGGTACAAGGCAAACTCTGTCGGATTTGGAATGGTACAGAAATCCAAAAAAAAACAAAGAAATAATGTTTGCTGTCGTATGTAAAAAATTCTGAATAAAATTTCTAAAACTGTTTTTTTAGTGGCGAATAGTTGGGTTCCAATATTCATCAACTTATCTCATCACGTGCTAAAGCTATTTGCGAAGTTTGAACAGTTATACGAATCATGGTTCAGCTCGACTTAGCGTTCTCTGTCAGACATTTACGGCGTGATGGACATAGTTTAAAAATCTGTCGCGATACCGGCGATAAGTTATAATCAGAGGCTGAAATTTTTCTTTTTTTTTCTCCTTTTTTATTTCTTTTGTTCAGCAAAATTTAATGGCGGACGTCGAGTTCTGATTATAAGAATAAATTAATGATTCTTTTGCAGAGAATTGTGTGTGTGTATAGGTATACCGGTATCTTAATTTTACGATCTTACCAAAGGCTGAATATATCAAGTGATCAGGAACTTGTCAAGAAATCGCGTTGCCAATTATTCGCACGACGTTATTATACGCCGAAATCTGCACTCGGGTGTATTTCGTTATTTCTTTTTATTATGGTTATAAAGCGCATTGTGTGTACGAATGCTCAAAATTTATTACGTCAGTCGTTCGTCGTATCATTGAACGTTGCAATTCGAAGAAGCGCATACTTCAACGTTATATGAGGCAATAATAAAAAAAAAAAAATGTTATTTTAGTGGTACAATATACAAAAATTCAACGATTCAAGTACAGCCATCGGTTCAGTGACGATTCGAAAATATAGCCTTTGCTCCATAATTTCACCGGAGATCGCGCTAAGAGCTTCGCGAATCGGTCAGAGATTCGAATTAGTGTCAAACTCATTTCACTTTCTCACATACAAATTTCAGGCACTTAATTATCATAATATCTGCTCACCAATGTGCAGAGAAATCAGTGTCCAGATCCCAATTTTTTAAATGTACGAAGGATAAATTCTGGGTCAGTAAGCATTACGATAAAAATATTTATCTGCCCTGAAGGGGCCGTATATACGTATATCTAACTCTAATTTACCTGTGTCACGAAACCACCTGCCATTTCATACCCAAGACTCAGATTTTACCCAGAAGGTATCCGCCGGTGTTATTAAAGCTGCAATAGGTCGACGATGGAGTAACAAATTGAAACATAAGAATCGATACGTGTAAACGTGACCGAAAACGTTTGAATTAGAACGTTGAACTGATCGTGAGTGTTAGTTAGTTCGGCCCGGGAGTGATCGCGTTGTGCAATGTTGTTTAAATTGATCGGACCTCGGTGTAATTATCTATGTAATATTTAGAATTGCCAAGATGGTCAAGTGAAGGCGGTATTTGCTGACTAGGTCACCTCGATCCGTTACGTCATCTCATAATAGAAAATTGAATAATATATATGACCGTAAACTAAATGGGAAATATTGCAGTATCGCCAATGAGGAGTCAAACAATTTGACTACTATAATGCTAACATAGGATGGTTCTTATTTTTGGTATTTTTGAAATTTAATACAGATTCTTGGGGAAGAATCCTTCCAAATATATTTTGGAAAGTTTGAGCCCCTAATATTGATATTAACACGTGCTTCCAAGTGACCAAAGTTTTAAATGCAAAATACATGTATTTTTGCGGATCGATTGTATGAAAATTGTTATCTCAGGAGATAATTGATCGAAAATTGTAAAACTTGGCTTGGTTGTTGTCAACAATAAGAGGTACAAAAAGGTATTCTTATTATATTTTTTTTCGAAAATAAATTTCCGATTTGTCGCGAAAAAGAGAAAAAGGAAAAATTTCGTGTTCATAATTCCGAAATGTATTTTCAAAAAAAAATGTAATAAAAATAACTTCTTTTAACTCTTGTTGTTGGCAACGACTGAGCCAAGTTTCACAATTTTTGATCAATTATCTCGTGAGATAACAATTTTCATACAAGCGACGTACAAAAATAGATGTACTTTGCATTTAAAACTTTGGTCGTTTTGCGGCATATGTTAATATTAATATTAAAGGCTCAAACTTTACAGGCATTTTATTTCATATATTTAAAAGTATTCTTGGGGGCGTCTGTACTAAATTTCAAAAATACCAAAAATCAGAACCACCCTGATGCTCACAGCAAATATACCGTTTACTTTAGTTTGTATATCAGTATTAGGTATATCCTGCACCGATACTTGAAGGAAAAAAAATTTATTTACCTTAGTAATTAATATTTACTTTACATTTCTGGGGTTTATTTTCAAATTTCTTTCACAAATTATCGTCAAATTATATATAGTTAAAATATATATTTATTTCTGACTAATGTATGAGGTAAGTTCATAGACAAGATAAACACTTCTAGTAGGTAGGGAACTGTGCCCGTGATACTTGCATGTCTATAATAATTTGTTTGATAGTATTTTTCGAAAAAAAAAAAATAAAAGATAAAAATTTAGAATAATTTTCATAGATATTTATCGGATTTATTATCAAATTAATGAGATTAATTTTACGATAAAATTCAATCACATTTGTTAATTTATTGCATTAGATTGGTCAGAAGAACGAATTACGTATTTATAAACACTTCCGTATTATAGTCGAGTCACTGTATAATTTCTTAATTCTCACGAGGTTGAGAATTGACTGACGATTGATTCGGTTATCCAACAAGACTGTTTCTTTCCATGTAGGATACCGAGTGAATTTTGTCTGTGTATAATTTTAAAGCAGTTCAGATGTTTTTTTTTTTTTCTTTTGCTACTACTTATTTCTGTTTTTTTTTTTTATTTTCTTTTCAGTATTCTCGGTATACTTGGATTTCGAAATTCCAATCGACCCGTTTTCTGCTATCAACTCGTTTTTATTTCAGAAGAAAAATATCATTCGTCGGACACTGGTCGAATCTTAACTTACTTGGATCGAAAAAATCTTGAATATCAGTTAATTATACTCCGGAATGATTTTAAAAATAAAATGAAAAAAAAAAAAAAAAAACACCACGAAAATTCCGCTACCACCTTGAATATTATCTTCGATGCGTACATAATTCTCATCTAATCAAAGTTGCTCACCTCTATTCCGGATCTTTGATGATTGGCAATGATCTACGAATCTAAATACTTATCTTGGGGCCAAAATTAATGTCAATATTATAAAAAATAAGAGAGGGAGTGAGAGAGAGAAAGAGAGAGAGAGAGAGAAAAAAAAATAAGAAACGATTTGTATATTCAGAAGCTTTAGCACGGTCTCAATTCGTATTTTCGCTAAACTTTATAAGAATTTAAATTTCCTATTATCATTTAATTTATCTTCAGGGACGATCACGTCCATATCCAAATGTCAGTGGCTTCAACGATTCAATAGGATCTTCACAGGATTTAGAAGAAAAAAAACCGATCACTTTTAATACACCTGCTAATATAAATTTGGTTTTTCAACTCTAGTCAAGAAATTTTCAGACTCATTTTACAGCATTGGGTGTATCACAGTGCAGCATCATCGAGGCCCGATGTCTTCATATTATCTTGAACGATTAAATGCGATTTCGCACTTTTTTTTTTTTTGCGATGTTGTGTCACGTTCCATTTTTAGAAAAATCGGAATACAAAGATGTGCAAAAACGATTTTTAAAATCGTATATATATATCGAGCGTATGCGGGAGACGGTGATTAAATTTGATATAGACCGGAATGAACCTCGGTTATACATTTGCCTTGATTATGTAAAATGGGAATTTGTATACAGGTGGCGAGTTTTTTATAGTGCAAATATTGTCCATGAATTTCGATTCGTATTTAACGAATGTTAAAATTGGATTTTGATTTCAGGTATATTTCGGGATACGCATCGCGTATCGACGGGTCACATTTTTGGCATTGCAGAGCGACCTAGGCTTCGTTCGAAATACCAATCTTACGATATTGAAATACAAGGTTTGAACTTTATTTTTGTGTATCGAAAATTAAAATGTCAAAATTTCATGTTAATCTGAAATTTGCTAATTTATATATATCGGAATTGATTCTGGAAACGGATTCGTATACGGAGTAGAAAAGTAAGATAAAAACGAAGAAAACAAAAAAAAAAATTGTAAATGAAACGAGGCGTGGGATCCGATGGAAGTAGGAAGTTGCGGAATGTGTTGACCATAACAAAAGTCGATTCGTGTAGCTTATTACAATATTCGTAAAGATCGATGACAGTCAACGGTTCTGCGGATCAGATTTAAACCTGTATAATAATGTTAATCATCATAGCTGCGGCCGCGACGATGTTACGTTGAGCCTTCGAGCGATAATTAGGACCGAGCTAGGGTATAATATAACTAAATTTAAAGGAAAATCTAAAGAATCTTGGACCTCGACGTTCAATTAGCCTTACGTAGTTGTATGCCGACGTTCAGTGAATTTCAATTAAAACAATTATTAGCAAAAGGAGAATTACACGTGTTCATTATACTTACAGCGATAGGGTACAGTGGCGCGGAATGATTATTCCGTTTTTGTTATACGAGTTATTGATCATCGTTAGTCAGCTGTCATTTTCAAAAATTCACACCACTGCATATATTGGGCGAACTTTGGACGTGGCAATTATCTCGCAATTGTGTATCTAGCATGCGGTGATATTCATATGTATACATAAATACGTATATAGGTATATACGATTTGTCTAGATTTATATGGGTACATGAATTCATCTTCGGTTTTTTTCAAACCTTGGTTTGTTGGACGTCAATCCGACCCAGAAGCTCCAAGACGTCATTAAAGACGCGCGCTCTGCAAGGCTCTACTGCGACTATGTCAAATAATCCATGAATTCTAATAAAAAAAAATTACAGTCAACATTCGAAACTTTGAAAAGAATTTTCTAAAATGTACATTTTTTCCTTCTTCTCTCTTTCATTCGGTTTTTCATTTTCGGAGTAAAACAGTATAAATGGGCAATTCATTTATTTGTCGAAACACCATCCAACTGTATCCATACATACAAATATTGATAATAAAAATAATCGTGATCAAAAGTATAACGGTGTAAAAAAACACGAGTCCGTCAAGATTTTGCAGTCTAATTGCCGTTCAATTTGTTAACGTCGGATCTGAAGGGTCAATGTCCAATCGTCAGAGGTGATTTATGATTCTGAAAATGACTATACCTATATACAAAAGAAATTTTTTTTTTTTACTTCGGCTTTCGGGTTATTGATTGAGTTATTTTTACAAATTAAAATTACTGTTTATTTATTCGTGTGCGTCGTTTACGTGCGTTGAACTACGTAAATGATGTGACGTATGACCATGGCAGTTACGCGTATTACTCGATCATGGGGCCTTTTTTTTTTTTTTTCTTCTTATGTTACTTCCAATACATACGTTTCCATTACATTATTACAGGTAAATATTTATCACTCCGAAGGTTTTACATTATTAGTGTCTAAAGTTCGACTAAATTTGTTGAAACTCATAAATGACCTTCGTCATATCTGAACCAGTAATATCCAAAGACGTTTTTCAAAAATATTTTACCCGTTTTAGTCGGCCTTCGATTTTTGCAACGAAGAAGAAAAACTGGATTTCCTTTTCTGCGTATAAAAACATTGAGCTTGTGGTAAAAATAACGAATAAATGATGAGAAAATTGAAGAGTAGGGACAAGACTTACCGTATCTTCTGGTCACCGTACCTACCTACCTACCCTCGGCATCGTTCTTCGGTCATACCTACTTGTAAAACTGTTTGTTCGCTTCTGATATAGGAATAATCTATTCGAGTATTAGATTATAATTGAGAGAATATAACCCGGAGCAAAATTTTGAAACGGAAACTTTTTTAGTATAGTTAATTGTTTAAAAATTGACCTCCGTATAGGATACTATTTAATCCGAACGTCATACATATCGGGTCATTATATATTCGAGTAATAATAACACCTTAAAACAAGCCGTAACGTTTATTAAGCAAGAACTTTTGACGCCGTGTGTAAAATGGTTATAATCATGTGTCTGCACACTTACAATTAGCATCTGTAGATTACGTAGTTATCCATATATTTCGAATGAATCGTCTCAGTACGAAAACAAAATTTCATATTTAAAATGATAATATATTACGTTTTCAAAATATTGATGCAACTTATTTCTTGTTCTTAAAATGATATAATATTTTCGGATAAGATTTATTTATTTTAAATATCGGTGAGTAGGTATATATATATACTGATGAATGGGATATGTATATATGTATATATGCAGGTACAGTTATAGATTTTAACACAATTTTTTTTTCATTTTGTAGCTAATAATAAAACTGCAATTTCGTAAGAGTTATAACATTGATGACGAGAAAGTCATCATATGGTTATTAATACGGAAATCTACGCTTTCGGAGGTATTTCATGTTTTTATTTATGAGTTTTTTAGTTTTTTTTTCTTACTCCGCAGAAATTTAGATGTGACATTAGATAGACCTAAAACGTGAGCTTATGAATGTGTCAAATGATGGTAATTTATTGTATCGTGATTCAATAGCAGAATCAATGAAATTCGTTCATGAATATAATTATATGTATATAAAAATAAAAGTATCTATTTGAATATCGTTAGTTTTACATGAATTTTTTCATCGCTATTAGATCTGCAAGCATGTCATTTCACTTTCTTTAAAATGCGTTGCACCTTGGAATCTGGTGTTATGATTTATTTCTTTAAGTATCGCTACTTTTACCCTATTTTCTTTAAAATAAAAGAAAATTACTAATTTGTGAGAGCTATTTGATCTTCTGAAAGAGAACGTCGAATCGATGTTATCTGCACAGTTCGAATTGGTTTTCCATTTTTGAGAATTCTATATTATATCAAAAAGCGTCTTCACAAGCATCACGGCTAGTCGATGAATGGATAAGCTTATTCAAGCTAAATTGCAAGAACAATAAGTTAACATTATTTTTCTCAAAAATTTCTGAACAACTTCGATGGAACTCTGAAAAATCTGAAAAATGAATTTATTTTTTATAAAATTTTCGTGAAACTCTATGAAAAGGTCTGAGAATTTTTTGCAGAATGTTCGATAACAATCACAAGTGAATCAGAGTTAACGTGAAAATTTTTACAGTCAGTTACAGAAATTTTTCAACTTCTTATATTTTCATTTTCAAAGACAAGAAACTGAAATTTGTGGATTTAATGAAGATGCGCGAAATTTTATTAAATTTCCATTTTATTCACCGAATCTTTGATCGAAATTTATCCTTAATCCAGATTCATCCTGACTACGGACTTAGATATTGAAATTTTTTTTTTCCCGAGATGACTCATATCTCATTTCCAGACCAACTCGTTTCGCCAGTCTCTCGAATGTCGACGTCTGTATTTTGGAGGTAAAAAAAACAACTCATTATGGACATCATCAGCGCGATAATTAGGATGACGTCTGTACGCCATCGATGAAAGATTTGAAGGAAGTTATATAGTTCCTAATTAATTTCAGTTGTCACTATAGACTAGAGCGTAGAGCTGACGTATTCTGTCGTCAAGATAATTTTGAACAATCATTCAAACATCTGACCATGAATTATTTTTTTTTCAGAACGATTTTGCATCCTCCAAGATACATGCTGCTTCGAAATATTTTCATATTTGAATTACGTATATTTTAGCATTTATTTTGCTCAAAGATATTTCTTAATGCGATACATAAATCCTACCGTATCTCGATTAAAATTCCATGTAGTCGATCATGCAGACACCGGACTGGATATTTCCGATTTGCTGTTAAACGGCGATGTGAAACGATCGCATATTTATACGTGGCGTTATATATAATTAATCGAGGGACTTTTCTAGAGCTGGAAAATTACCGCACTGACAAATGTAGGTACCGAGCTTCTTTGTCAACATCGCAAATTGTTAAATCACTGTATTTCCTGAATTAGCGGACGGAGAAAAAAAAAAAAGAAAAAAAAAACAAAATTTGCTAGTCATGCGGCACGCGTAGCAGTTAGCATAAGTAAATAAACGGGAAAAATATACCCACACGTGTATACGTATTGTATATACATTCATTACGGAATATTACTTTGATTGACATCAGTCGAGAGAGTTCGACACCTGGTATATTACGACGACGATCTTTGCACCCTTTTGAATTTCAAATCACGTCATTATTTCTGATAAACAAAAAAAAAATTAAACAATAATTTATCTTCAGCGACATACCATCGTCTCGAATGTCCGTCTACTGATTTTGCATTTATATCTCTATTCACATTGCAAAATAGTTTTTTTTTTTTTTTTCGATCCCATTTTCTTATTAGATTGATATTCGATTAGCATCATTACACGTTCATTCTACTGGCTAGAATATTCACAATTAATTTATAACGATCCTCGGGATCGAATGACCATCGTGATTCTCTTACAGTTAATTACCGAAAGAATTGAATAAAAATTCTACATCATAATATGTAATTCATTCACTGTTGATTATCAGAGTGAACGAAAAACCATTTTGAAAACTAGAAAGTTATTTATATAATAAGCTTTTCGATTTCCGGTCACTTTTTTTCATACGATAAAGCGAGAACATTTTACGAAACGGTTAATTTTTTTCTTGTTCTTGTGAAACAAACCCGAAAATAAATTTTTTTTTTTTTTTTTCTTTTTAATTTCAGTCGATTGTACAGACCATAGCCCATCGTGACGCTTTATGGAGCCTGTCTTCTCCGCCTTTCATCAATTATCCTGAATTTTTGACGCCACAAATTTTACTATCCAATTGATTACCAATTTCGTATTTTCAAAGATAGAATATATGTGATTAGGATTCAATTTATATGAGCATTCAAAATTCTGTATTTTACGTCCGCGGTGGTATTTAATCGACCGGTTGCCGTTTAATTTTTTCATTTCAATAAAATAGAAATTTAAATATATAAATATCTGCTCCTTTAACTTTTACTTCCACAAATTAAACCAAAGCTGAGGAAGGATGCTACGTATACGGATGCTCAATAATCATTATATCACTTACTAAGTATTCGAATTAACTTGAGGTTTTTCCATGCTTTGGATTCCTCGTAATTTCTCAATTCAGTAAGGAAAAAGTCTAGTTAAAACAGAAGCTTTTACCAAAATTAATCGACTTCTTTCCACGTAGCAAGGTCTTCCTTTGTTTGTTGAGATTTAAAAGTTATTCGAAAAATTATTCAATAATTAAGAAACATATCTTTATCCCAGAATCGTTGAATCACTTGCTGCTGAGTTGATACTCGTATTTTTACCGAGTTGAAAGAACTATAAAAGTACTCAGCAAAAAAACAAGAGCGACGAGAATCTCCTGAAGGCCAGACGGAACCGCCCTTTATGCAGAGGTCAATAACCTCGTCCTTTCTCTGTAAAATCACGTTCACCTTCGGATAAATTTTAAGTCAAGTTATTTTTACCATTACTGATCTATAAAGACGAATGCACATGCGTTTTGCAGACGTAGCTTATGCAAGTAATGTGATCGATGGATCGCTATTAATCAGATTTAGACGTCAACGTTTTTCCGTACCTTTTTACACTCGTATGTCATTATTATAAAATGTTTGTTCTTACAAACCGAGGCTCGGGTCTCGAGATCAAAATAATAAAGTAATTAGCCATACATGTTAACTGCGCTGCAGCAACAAAACTGCAGTATAATGATTAATATTCATATTCCAGTTTAAACATGAGGTGCAATTGCAGTCAGGTAGTGACGTAGAGGAATTAAATAAGTACCTACTGTTGAATATTTCAATGAAATATATATATTATTTCCACGAGTAAATACGGTGCTCTATCAAAGTGTTTACACTTCCATGAATACATGAATGAATTTTCTATGGATTTTCATCAGCGATATAACGCTTTATATTTTACCCCGGGTCATCCGTGGTGGACGGGATACAATCACACGATGGAAATACCGATTTTATAACAATTTACAAAATAGCTCGTCAAGACAAGGAGAGTGTCGTCCGACCTCCGGGTCACGGATTTGGTTTAAGCTTCTACAGATGTTTCCTTGAGTGAAAAACATGAAACTCAGGCTGGTCCATTCATGCTAATGAGCTCTCGTTCTCATCTCGAACTCAAAGTTCTGGTACTACTGAGCGATTATTGACATTCTCTGAAATCGTGTAAATAAAAAAAAAGACAAATTCGAGCACCTGAAGAGTTTAAGATATAATTTTGCTACGTAATTGCGATTATTCTACTAGTTCGAGCTAGTTTGATCAGCATTCGGGCCTTCGATGATGAAATTGTAGTCCTTCGTAGCTCATGATTTTGTTTTCGAAAGGTTCGCTACGTACCAAAAGTTGGGGAAAGTGCTTAAAATTGACAGAACTAATTTTCAAATGATGGTAAAAAAAACATCAACCTGGTTGAATCCGAGGAATAGTTTCCACTTTTTTTTTCAGATTGTTCAGCAACGGATAATGACAATAAATTGTTTTAGAAGTTTACCCATTTGAATTCTCCAAAATTAGCTTTAAAGATGTTTTTTCAAGATTCTTTCAAATTTTTTTTGTCGGTTTGAAACTCTTCGGAGAACTTTTGGTAAGCAGCAAGCCTTTTGAAAACAAAATCGTAGGTTGCGAAGGATGTAATTTCATCATTGGAGGCTCAAATGCTGATGAGACTAGCTTAAACCAGTAAAATTATCGCAATTATGACGCAAAATTATATCTTCAACTCTAAGTGCTAGAATTTGTTTTTTTTTAACGTTTTCAGAAAATTTCAATAATTTTTCGGTAGTATCAGAACTTTGAGTTCAAGAAAAAAACGAGAGTTTATAATTAGAATGAATGGAATAACATGCGTTTCATATTTTCACCTATAGAAGAAGTTCTAGAAGATTGATTCAAATCTGTGACCCCGATGTTTGACACACTCCTTTTGAGTGTATAAAATCAGTGGTTATTCCAGAAAACATTAATAATACGGCTAAAATTAGCAATCTTAGTCTAGCCAATATTCAAACAGGCATCGTTAACGGCTTATATACATGCGATAAAGTAAACGACAAGATATCAATTAATGTTTCAGGACTTGTTTGGACCGTTAAAAAGGATGTTTCTAGGTCATTCATCTCTCACGTTCTACAAGTGACCAGTTATTGTATATATGGGATATTCGCGGTCATCCGAGACACTTTATCGGATCCAGAGTTACGCGCACTGATCATGATCGGTCCAGAAGATATCTGACTCGCAATATCTAAAAAAAATAAATAAATAATTAAAACAATTTATGTAGTTTCGGTGCTAACGATCAGAGAAATATTTTTCAGTACTGATTCGGAATCGGAAGACTTCGGTGTTTCAAACGGTAGGATTAGAACTTTAAGAAATTTTTTTTTTTCAGTTATGAATCTCTGATAATACTTTTATTTTCCAATTTTCGACACAAAGTTTAGAGTTTTTTTTCACACAAATTTTCATGGAGGTAGTCTTCCAAATAGTGGCAAATACTAATAAAGTCCTGGAGTTTTTGCAGGAGTTGGGTATCCGGCCACGTTATTTTTCTGAAAATTCGTACCAAAAGGAAAAAAAAGAGCATAGATCTATGAGTTTTGTGGTCCAGAACGCGTTGGGGTGATTTACAAAAGATTAATCCTCCGAGGTAATGTTCTGATGATTTAGTGAAATAATTTACTGCTTTTTTGAATTTTCTAAAGTCATTAAACGTATTGGTATTATGGTAATGAAGATCCTTAACCTTGACCGTTGTGATCAGTTTGTATATACGTTGAATTTGTTAATCATCAATTAAATAAGCTGTATAAAAATTATACTACGTACAAGTTTTTCAGAAATAATTTCCTCCTACGCGAGTCACGCTTGTAGTATATGTATAATAGTACTGAAGTATTCTAAGAACGTATAGTTTTTCTAATATCTCACAAAAGTAATTTGAATATCGGATATTCTACGAATGTTGCCGTGGACCGATGATAAATACTTCCGGTATGAATATATCAGCAAACATATAATATTCACAATTTACTTTTAAAAATATTTTATCGCTTATACCGTGTGCGATAATCTTTAGATACTTATAATTATTCACACTTTTGGTATTTAAATGGAGGATATTTTTTTTTTTTGTGATTAGTTTGTTTGTTTATCGGGAAGGGATTAAATCAATCAATCAAGTTTGTTTCTTTTTTTTTTTTCAACTGAACTTCTTCGGCAAAGTCACGAGAGCTATAAAAAATTCCATGAATTAAATACGTCGTATCCCATAATGCCATTTATCGCATCAAAATTATCGATAATAGTCACCTATGATGGTTTAATTTAATTCAAACCGAATAAACGATGCTGATATAATAATTCGTGCATGCCATTACTTGAGAAATTTCAAATTTAACGCTCAGTCATTTCCGGAAGGATGCTGATGCAAATTAAGAAATTATTCTTATTCCAACTGCTTAATATGTTTGCGTTAATTCGTTTGAGGGCACCCTGGCTCATTGCTGACAGTGAAAAAAGAAGAGGATTTACAAAATTGGGAAACATATAGGATATATCAGTATAAGTAGCAGCTGAGAGCCGAACCCGTAGATCTTGAAATTTTTGTTTGTTTGTCTTTTCATACCGTTCCAAGAATCATTAAGGTTCGATTTCACGACGTGTATAACAAATTATATACTTGTTGTCCAGAGGTCGTAGTACTTGACATTATGTCCTCATTTCACAACATGAATTGGCATAAATGAATCCGCGTAAGTATTTCTTTGTCGGGATGAAATCATCACGATATTTAGCAGTAATTTTAGACATTCGTGATGTTTTGGACATCTGATATAATGTTTATCGTCACGCCTTTTGAGTTTGACAAACTGAATCTTAATAAATTAATAAAAATTCAACCAAACTGGTCATCCACTCGATATATGACGCGTATAGATTTCTCCGTTAATTTCATATTATTATAATTACAGATTTCCCCATGACGTTCGAATTCCGATACGTAATCTTATCGTCAATAATTCCGTCTGCGTCTTCACAAAATACTCTGTTTATTTTTTTATTTTCATCACTTTTCCTTGACTTTTTAGGTTTGTCACGAATAGTGATTTATTGGAGTAAAAAGTCACCGGTCAAATAAGTGAATAATTTTCATTGAAGTACTACACTCAGGTAAACTATTATAGCTGCGTACTTCTGTATTACACCGTTGAACCGTACAGGTAGGGCTTCTGAATGTTTAGTATCAGTGAATAATAAAATAATATTTCCTTCTCATTTATCATTGGCATGTGTGAAAAATAATTCCCAAGACGTAGTTGTATATTGCAGAAATGAGTGGCCTGCTTGACGTTAAATATTAATTGCTTATTAAATGAAAACATGAGAGGTGACGAAAAGTGAATTCCTTAATTTTATTTAGTCAAATAATCCGTGCAATTCCATATAGGTACGTGTATATATGTATATACATATATAGGTATATAAATAAATACGTACTCCGAAAGGTATAATTTATTTTATTTTTAATCAACGATCGAACCGACCGTGAACTGTGCTCTGATTTTATATTACAATTTATACATCATGTTTGATGCAATCCAGCAACGGTTACAACATATTATATTTAGATCGAAATTTTTTGTATATTATAAATATCGCATCGTCGATTTAAGCAATAATCAGCGGATTCAGCTCAGATTATGAATTATTCAATATTATTCGACTTTGTTATTTTTCGTTCAGATTTTCAGAGCTGTACAGTATAAATGAATAATCATACGTTATCCGCTCGTCTGGCCAGGCTACATATACCGATATAACTCGTATATCCGGTAATATTCAATATTAATGATAATCAAAATTATCAATTTTGTAACTAAATACAGATTTTATTTTTCACATTTCGTAGCTGCTAACGATCGCGTCAAAGTCGGACAGTCAGTGACACCCCAAAAGTAACAAAAACAGGAACTATTCAATTTGATTCATTAATTTTACATAGAGTATGAATTCCAGAATCTATTGACCTGTCTAAATATTCAATGCTGTGAACATGCGCATTTTTATTTCATTTCACGATACAGGCATATTCTTAGTTAAAATATTTTAAATTCGGAAACGATTTTTTTTTTCTTTCTATTAGCGAATAGAACTGCGATTACAGTCTTGTCACAGTATCGTGCGGCATCTCAGCTCACGTTCTATTATTGAACGAGTTGACTATATTAAACTTGTAATTTATTTTCAAATAAAGTTGCAGAGCTACACAGTATAAATTGATAATCATGCATTATTCACTTATTTGCCCTGGGTACATACCGATATAACTCGCATACAACGATATTGAATATTGATGTTAATCAGAATTTTAAATTGTATAACTAAATACAGATTTTCTGTATTCAGTAATCTCAAGCCATGTCGCGTCAAAGTCAGACTATAGCGTCACCCGAAGATAATAAAAAAATAGAAACTACCGAATTTGATTTACTGACTTCTTTGAACATCTAACGGCGTAAAGTGGCGCATTTTTATTTCGTTTCATGATCCAGAAATTATACATACGATATTAAAACTTAACCGATCAACGGATCGTTTAAAAATCTTACAGCTATACACGTGAGAACAATTTGAAAACTTGCTTCTTAGTCATAAATAGAGTTTGAAAACAATATTTATCAGAGAATTGAAATACGGCTACAGCTTCTGATACAACATTTCAGTTTACGGTTTATCATCAAACTAATCAACTATATCGAAGTTCTAATTCGAATCGCGTTCAAATTTAAGTTCATCGTGCGCAGTGTTCGTTTGCGCAGATGGTCTTATCAATCGATGTATCGAGAATCGAGACCGAAAGCCTAGCGAGCGAAGGGAGAACTATAAAACTCTTTTCTTAACTACGTATGTAAATTGTAAACGAAAAGAACACGTTTTTGATTTATATTTGAATTAATCGCTGCTCAAAATGGTGAAACTAACTCCAGATCTCATTCAGCAATCTATGCAATACATAAATCCCGTTAGAGACAGAGAACTCGATCTTAGAGGTGAGAATTAACCGCTATTTAATATACACCGCTCACACTTCCGAGTAACATAACCTAAATACTTTTAATCTATCAATACTTGTTTTAATTCACGGTATTTTTTATTACAGGATACAAAATACCGACGATTGAAAATCTTGGGGCTACTCTGGTGAGTTTTTCTTGCATAATTAGATAACAAGTGTTAGAAAAATGATGTTTTTAATAATAATTGAATGAATACTGCAAAGTGACCCAGTTTCGTTAGTTTCGTTACAATTTTTCAGTTTGTTTTCATTCTTTGACTCATTTTGCAAATTTTTTTTTGAATTTCTTATATCCAAAAATCCTACCATTTTAGCTTTTTGCTAGCCAAGTCTTACTCGAGAAGAACAAACAGGTTTAAGTTTAATCCTGGAATTAAAAAGCGAATTTTTTTTTTTTAACCAGAAATTTTGCTTCCAGGATCAATTTGACACTATCGATTTTTCCGATAACGATGTTCGTAAGCTGGACGGTTTCCCGCTGTTGAAAAGAATAAAGACACTGTTTTTCAACAATAATCGAATTGTGAGAATAGCGGAGGGTTTAGAACACTGTATCCCAGCCTTGGAAGTTCTAATGCTTACTGGAAACATGCTGCAAGAGCTTGGGGACTTGGATCCATTGATACCGTTGAAAAACTTGCAGAATTTATGCCTCTTGCAAAATCCTGTATCGGCTAAACCTCAGTATAGACAATATGTTATCTATAGATTCCCACAACTTCGTCTTTTGGACTTTAGAAAGATTAAACAAAAGGAGAGAGAGGCAGCCGTCGCTTATTTCAGAAGCAAGAAAGGCAAGGATATGGCACGAGAGATTGCCAAGAAGGCTAAGACCTTCGTTGCTACTAATGGAACTCTTAGTAAACCACCTACAAATGCTGAGGAAAGAACAAAGATCAGAGAGGCTATTACCAAAGCATCATCTCTTGAGGAAGTTCAACGACTTGGCAAATTACTTCAAGCTGGGCAGATACCTGGCGATGAAACACCACAGAATGGTATTAATCTGCGATTAAGGACATAGAATTTGAAGATTATTAAGTCTTCAAACGCTTAATATCTTACGCCTTGAACCTGAAGTTTTTAAGTCATGTTTGAGGATAGATTGAGAAGTATCGAAGCTTAAAATGAATGGGTCTCAAAACATTGTCTAGATTTGAGTTTTTTTTTATGTATCTAAACTTTTAAACTCCAAATAAGGCTCATTCAGTAACAAAACTATGCAATGCATCTGTGTTTATGTTTTTCCTTATCAAAACAGTTACAAAATTTTTTACTGAGCAGTTTTTTGACTTTAAAAGTTTGATTCTGCTTATTTGAAATTCACTTGATTTACAATCTCAAATAAAATCTGAGTTTAGGGCATGAATGTGGTTTTTTTGTTTCTTTTTGAGTTATTTATCTGTATAATTATTTCAGGCGCTTCGCAGCCAACACCGATGGAGGAGGAGGAGGATGATTGAAACAATGAAAAATAAAGAGAAAAAAAAAAGAGAGAGAGAAAGGAAGATCTTGAATAATTTTTTTTTCCAAGTATTAATTAAGTTTTTGTAAAGTTACAGCATATTCCAGTAAGTATACGGTATACACGGCGATGAATTGAATCGATCACATTTTGTAATCGAAGACCGAATTTTATGCGTATTAAGCTAATAAGAAACTGTACACTACACAAAAAAAAACCAATACAGTTTTACTTATCAAAATGTATAAATGCGAGTATGATTAAAGTTCTGAAATAAAACGGTTATTGGATTGTAAAAGGTTCAGAAGCGATATTAACAAACAATACTATGTGATATTTATCAAATACGTTTCTAATCTACATATATCTCTTGATTTCAGCCTGGTACGAATAAAAAATTATTTTTTACTATCAATACTCTATTCCCGTACTTATTTTCAACGCCTATAGAAATAATTTCCTCAAACTAATCGTTTATCATTTTCCATGAATCAAGAACATCAATCTTTCACAAAGAACTTGAACAATTTTCATTCTTCTCAATATCAATTCGATACGAAATCTTTTTGAAAAAAATTAAAAGAAAATGGAAAAAAGATTGCTTTTCTATCTGTTTGCGACGCTGTTGATATTATCAGCGCCCAAATATATGAAGAGAAAATATCTAAATCAGTAAAACGGACAAAATTGTATTGAAAATGATCTTTCAGATTTTTTGTAACAATAAATATTATTCTTTTGTCATTCTGATTGATAACAAATATCAAAATTGTCGTCTACACTTGTTCTCATCGCTTACGCCTGATGATCTATTACTTGCCATACATGAAAGCGAACCCCAGTTGCATCTTAAGTTACGTAAGGAGACGTTACAGATGTCAGCACTATATTAACTTCCCTGAATTCTTCTCGTTAGATATTTTTTGCTCTTCTGCTATACAGAATTCAACAATTCTCGGATATTTGTTAAAAATAATTAATTAAATATGGGTAACACATATGCCCACTATGTTTCCCATCCAGACACTACGCCCGGTATTGATATAGTGCCGACATTTGATCCTCAGATCGGATTTCCTAGTGGCAGAAAACCCAGAGGTAATTAAACCTTATTAAGTATAACCTCAAACTCATCAAACATCTTTGCAATGTATTTTTCATCGGTTAAACTAGATTCTGATATCTGACATGCCGAAATTTTATAACGTTTGCACTGTCCAATCGTCTTCACGTTTACTACAATTTTTCTCCGAACCTTGAAGCTTGTTTATTTCGTCTACTTCTATGACATAATTTCTTCAATTTCGGTTCACATAATGTTCATCGTAACAATCTTCGTGCGTTTTATATCCATTTCAGCCTAAGAGTTAACAAAGTACCTAAAAAAAATAAAAAAAATGATCAAATTTCATTTTTTTTTATAAACTAATTCTCAAATTATTTCCAAGAACAGAAGTTGGTTTTTAGTATTAACTTACAATGCTCGGTTCATGCATTCAAACAAACAGATAAGTTCTTCCATTCTTCTCCATTCTTATAACTTAGCTTCTTGTTTCTTTAGTAATGATTGCAACCGAGGAGGAAATGATGTCTGCGAGACTCCCGCTTGAGAACCGAGATTATTGTGCCCATATTTTGATAGATTATCAAGTATGCCGAGCTAAAGTTTGGCCTTGGGCTTACAAATGTGCTCACGAAAAGCACCAATATCTGAACTGCGAATACGATGAGTAAGAGGAGTTTGTTGATCAGATAAACTTCAGTGATTTTTATAATTTTGATGATTATTGAGATTGCAGTTTGCTAATTAATAATGTCTAAATGACTCATTGTTGATGTTATTTTTGTTCACTTTGGTATTTATTTCACTACAGTTTCATATTGAGGATGAAGGAGTATGAACGCGAGCGCAGACTTCTTGAAAGACAGAAGAGGAAGCAGCAGAATTTGATTTCAGCCTAGGATGTGTTTTAGTAGATAATATTAAATTGTATACTTCTGTAAACGCAGTAGATAATATATACGATGTCCCGTTTCTTTGATAAAATAATCGTCGCATCGATCCCGTCATGTACATAAATGGAATAATAAAATCGATCATTATAGAAAAAATACTATTTCTGGACTTTTATTATACAATCTATAATATAGTATTTATAAAAGTTGATTTGGCGATAAAAAGCAATACAAACAACGTTGAATAAGAAATCGATCATTTGAGATTAAAATATATGGTATCCATATTTTAATAAATCTTCAACACTATTCAGGGGGAATTGAAAATTCGTCAAAAATGGATCTTGAATAGAGAAATTCAGGAATTTGAGTTCTTAATATAAATAATCAGAGATCCCTCATCGCGATTTTCTATTTCCTATTTATCTAACATGGGAATTTTTTTTCTCACTTTTTTCAATTTATTACTCTATAATGACACATCTTACAGATTATTTTGTTATACATTTGTATAGAGAATTTCAAGCTCTACAAAAAAGGTCGCGTGCACTTTTTTCATAAACATGACCATTCAAATGATATTCGAGTTGAAAGTTCAAAATATATGCATGTAATATCATTTGGATGGTTGTATTGATGAAAAAAACCTGCACGAGACCAATTCTCTTTGAAACTGTATTACCGACTCATCTGTGAAATGTATCATTATCGAGTTAAAAAATTCCAAAAGTGAAATTTTCTTTCTTTTCCTCACTGCGAGTACAGAATCTGTTTGTAGATTGATAAGAAAATGTTGCTCTGTAAAATGTAAAATGTACACACTCGATATTAATTGATCATTAATCGACCCGTGATAAACGGCGTTCATCAATCTCAAATGAATCATGCGTATTTCATTCAATAATAATTACCTACCCCTAAATAGAGAAATATGTAGTAATTAATACATTGAGGAATTTTGGGTATTATATATTTTATTGGAAAAAAAATAATAATAATATTAATAATAATATTTACAAAATACTTTACATTTATACATTATTATAATGGATATACAATCTACTAATTGCCAGAGTTTATATGAAAATAATTAGGTACAGGTATTCGTAAAAATATACCATTAAACCTTATAAGTATATACCATCGCGTTTGTATATCAAACGAGGGCCACTGTGTATATGAGTACTGGGCTGCATTACCTTCGTTAAAAATCGATAAGACAACGCAGTTGCTTATCGCATAACGTTCGCGAACACCGCGGAGTAAGCGCGTTGAAAATTTCATCCCTTATCGTTAGATTTTCGTTTATTTCATTTAAGTAATTTTCATCTTATTCATTTATTTATTTCCTTCTTTTGCTATATTTGTATTTTTTTTTATTCTTTCATTTCGATCGATATTCGTATTATCGTATCTTACAAAAATAATATACATGTGTGGTGTAAAAAACAAAATTTATCACTTAAAGATCTTATTTTATGTGCAAATTTGATATAAACAACAGTTTTGGACATTTACGCAGATCGTATGTATAAGGTAAGAATTACTTTGATAATTATTAATATCATTTTATATATGGAGCAGTGAGTCGTTTGTAAAAATTAATAAATAAAATACCTATATGATATAATATAATATAATATGTTTGTTTTAAAAAAAAATCTTATATTTAATCCGTGGTAATCCGTTTATTTGAATTTAATTCTATCCTTCACGGTATACTGCAGATACGTATGTGTATAGGTATGTATGTGTATTGCATATACTTGTACCGCAGACCTTCGCTGGACTGACAGGAGTATTTAAATATAATTATCTTTGCCCAATTGTTTATTTTTTTTTTTTTATATTTTATTTTTGCTTTTTTGTTTGTTTCTTTTCTTTTTACAGTCGTTTTGCCGTCTCCCAAGTTTAAGCGAATCTAGGTTACCCGTTCCAATCAGCCAAATGCGTATATATATGTTTACGAAATATTGCATAGGCATATATCTTGAGCAATTTCAACAGCTATTCATACATACATACCTCCTATACATGTGTATATATAATTATTATTTGAAAGATCAAATATTTCCTTTTTTTTCTGTTTTTTTTTTTTGATTTATTTCATTCAGTTCTTTTTTTTTTGGTCTTCATTGCGTGATATTTTTGGAGAATTATTCAATCCATGAATTTTATAATATATATATATATATATATATATATATATATATATATATATATATATATATATATATATATATATATATAAGTTCTGAAACAATATTTAAGATAAGAGATAAATATATTCTTGATTCATGAAAATAGGTACAGGAAGATCGAAATCATTCCTGACAAATTAAAAAATTCACTTAAATTAAGAAAATTTCTTGGTTCAAGAAAATACTCACTAATTTGTCAGGGATAATTTCGATTTTCCTATAACTATTTTTTTCTGTGTACATATCTCGTTATAATATTATCGCGTCTAGTCGATTTTGTTATATACGCTGTGCAGTAGATTCCCATGCGGTATAGGCTATAGGATATTGAATTAAATTCAAAATTGCAGGATTTTTTGTTTCTTAATTATAATAATATTTAAATATATAATATAATATATTTATATATATCTATGATCCTACGATATAAAATTGAGCTCCGCGAGTCTCACTTCACTTGATTGGCCATCTCTCAAAGCCTATAATGATAATAATAATAATAATAATAACAATAATAATAATGATAATAATAAAATTACATTTTTATTTACAAAAGCCATTGACGCAGTGTTGTATGATCGTTTGATTTTCACTACGTATGCATATGTGAGCTTGTATATGTATAACTATATAAAATAATTTATGATTACGGATAATAAACTCGTATTATAATCGATCACATTACTTGATCGATACATACATATATATATATATATATATATATATATATATATATATATATATATATATATATATATATATGTATTATATTATATGCAATGAGCTGAGGGTACAAAAAGAAAAGGCGAAAGAATAAAAATAAAGAAAAAAAAAAAAAATTAAAAAAAATAGATTCATTCATTGATCACGCGAACGTTTTTGAACTACTATACGTTTAATCTGATTTAACAGCCTTCTGATCGATAGTCGATTTCCTCGCTTGCGCTCTACGGTAAGCTTGACTATAAAAGTCCAAGAATAGTGCGAAGAATATTGTAGAATGTAAGAGTAAAAGTCCAGCGACTAGTTTTGGGTAACCGCAGTCGAAGACCAAGGCTTGGGCGCTGTGAACAAATACCAGGAGAAACTGAACCTGAAATAAAAAAAAGGAATAAATTTATATAGATTATTTTATAACTTCGTCGATTTTGTATATCGCGTAATTCCATATTATCAATCGACGCTAAATATTCGGTAATGCGATTGTACTTTCTTCGACTATCGATATATACTATAACGGAATATACATATACCTATAGCTCTTAGATATCTATTATATAGGTGATTATTTTATTATTCAATTAACATTTCGAAACTTTCGGAAAGGTGTATAAGCCGCAAACAGTCACGCCCCGAGTGAGACAATTAATGCGTAATCGTTTATAATGATAATAACAATGCCCGTTTTCGATATTACGACAGTGACGATTCGGACACGCGATCGTACCCCTCGATGAGAAATATTTACAATCCGATACCGCATTATATAGTATATATATGTATATGTATCGGAGTCGTTAACATCGTCACTGATGTGTATAAAAATTTTGAAATATTTCAACTTGCTGTAGTATTAACAAATTTTTTTTCACGGGATACGTAAAGAAGAATATTAACTGACAAATAAATCTATTTATTTTATCATTTATGAGAGACGAAAGTATGCATCCGAATACATATCATCATCAAACAAATTTATAATTATTTTATTAGAAATTTTACTAACAAAAATTTAACGCTATTACCTCGAATGTATTATATTTGTAAAAATTTGTTTTCTCTTCATAAAAAAATTTGTCTATAAACGATTTTGCAATGAAATTTTCGCGCAGCATACATAAGTTCAGCTAAAGCATATTCAAGCTGTATTGCGTGACCTATCTCTCAAAAATGTCAAGTTTAGTATACCAAGAAAGTGGGACACATGCAGAATTCTTCACGTAATGCTCCTACGTCGGATATAACTTTCGAACGAGTTGACCGATTTAAAAACAAAATTTTGCACATAAGTATCTCGAATAATTAACAGCCTTGGTATTGAGTTTGAGAAAAATCGGTCGACGGGTTTGGAAAGGGGACAGGTAAAAAAAAAAAGAAAGATATGCTTTTTAAAATAGGTAAATAACTTCCTCAGGCACCGAGATTTTACGCAAAACGAAAGACGGGATCGTAGTTTGAAATCTTCATTGGGGCACATATCGGCAATTACTTTCATACTGACCGAATCGAAATTCTCAGTAAAATTGCGTTTAACCATGATCATCATATATTTCATAACACAATATTTGCCGGGTAATAAATAAACTATACCCACTTTCTTGGTTATAGGTATCTTATACAAATTGCTTGCGATAAAATAGTCGTAAGCACAAAATTTGCCACACGAATTCTGAAATCAATTTTCCTGATTTCACCAGGTTTTTTCCCCTGTCATATCCCAACTCGAGTACAGGTATAAACTTTCGGAGAAAATTATTTTCTGCGATTTATGGTATATGGTGGCTGATAAATCGGTTGGAGTGATTGTTTCTTCGCTCATATGATCGTAATGAATAAACGAAAGAAAAAAAAAAAAAAAAAAAATAGAGAAAAGTGAATTGCATCTCATTATTAGCCCGCGATGTTAATTAAGCTAATTATATCTATTGCCAAGAGTTTACAGATGGAAGATACGATATATGGCTAGTAAAGTTTAGCAATTGGTGTTTGGTCACACGCTTACAACGTCGTTGTGTGACTAGTTCAGGAGTAGATTGCTTGGGTGAAATGAATAATTGAAAGTTGATATTAACACAAAATTTAAATGTATTTTTACAGAACAAACTTAACGTTAATTAAAAACAACGGACATGAATAAAAAGAATAATATATGAAATAAATGATGTTAACGGATTAGCGACAGAGTTAAAGTATATAAATGTGTTTACGGTTGAAGAGTTGCAGATAGATTTATTTTTTCATGTGTGGTTTAGTTAAAAGTTGGAACAAGACTAAAAGTCAGAGTTATTCTTGTTTAGTCGTTGGCGTTAGTGGGAGTGGTAAGGAATATTGGGTGAGGGTAGGAATTTGTTAATTCGTGTTGATTGGGTGAATTAGTCGAGTGGGAGATTTGTTTAAACGCGAGGATTGGTCAGAGATTTTTTAGAGTGGGAACTTAGGGGTTGGAGTAAGGATTATTTAAACATTTAATTTTCTTGGAAGGACAATGTGTAGGAGAGGTAAGGGTTCGAAGCAATATATGCTGGACAATAGAGTCAGAGTTTTAGGAAAAATCCAAGAAGTTGTAAATTAACAGCAGTGCGAAAGTTAGGGATTTTTTGGTTAAGTCTTCCCCATTTGGTTGCCAGATGGGAAAGACAATATGAGCAACGTTTTTTATTTCCTTGCTTTCTCTTTGCCTCAGGGTATGAGTCAGATTTTGACCCTCAGCTCGCGGTACCTGGGGTAACGCAGAAACTCTCAATAGAGAATAAAATATAATTGTAACTAGCGTGATGTGGCACGCAACAATTGGCACATAAGGTATAAGCAGCTGGTGTTTCGTCCGGGCATTAAATACCTACAGTTGCAAAGGCAAAGGCAAAGGCAAAGGCAAAGGCAAAGGCAAAAGCAAAAGCAAAGGTAAAGGTAAACCAGACGTACACACACGTGTATTGGAATGCCGAATTATTACACCATCTTACACGTTGGTCTTTTACCACGCGGGTACGTATATAAAACGTCGTCGGGATTCGTGTAGGTTTACGTTTACATTTTACACTCGTTAACATTTTACATTACCGCTGACTACGATTCTCGCTGGTAGGGGCAAGCCTAGCCTAGTCTAGGAGGCGGTAAGTCCTCGAACGAGTAATGCGACCTGAAATTGCTCAATGTCCTAGCCTGCTGTTACTGTTACTGTATATTACTGTTACTGTTACTGGCTTATAGTGTTGCTGTTTCTAGCAGAATATTTTTCACTTTCCCTCCATTCTCCGACTGTCTCGAGAAATTCAGTTCAGACTATATAATATAATATGTATGTATACCTCCGCAGCTTATTCGTCCGCGACGATCAGGTGCAATATACTATAAGTGTAAGCAGGCGAAAAATATTATCTCGTACCTCGTATATGGACTTGAGATTATAGTCTTCTTCGTACAATAATCACCTTAAACTACGTTTCAGTGTAGAATGCATCGAAAAAAATAATAAAAAAAATAAAAAATTGAATTACGAAATGCAATGTTGACGCGGAGATATTTCATATACGATTATAAGTCATATAATTATAAATGATATGTACGATCTTCTGCGGAAATTATATTCACAAGAAGAAAAAAAAATATCCTGAGAACTAATGTATAGTCGATTATTTAAACATAGCTTGTCCGATTAGGTTTGGAGAGAAAAATTGCTGACGTCACTGCACCGTCTCTTTTAATCATCATCGAATAATGACTTGATTATAGTTATTGCGCAATTTGATCCGTACGGTGATCTTAAAATTGCAATATACTTGCTTTTGTTGGTAGTATTACGTATATACCACGAAAAGAAAAAACGAAAAAGAAAAAAAAAAAAAAGAAACTCTTTCTTGTCTTTCCGACTCCTATACCTATAAGTTTACCTGTTGATCGTATAATTATATCGATATATCGGTACTTTTGCAAACGAAGGAGAGTGGAGATTTTTCATTAGATCCAATCGATATAATTTAAACGCCACGAGTAGGTATATAATACCTGAGTACACAGTAAGGCGGTTATTATATCTGTGATAAAAATCTAATCTGATACCTGATCGATCGAAGACTTGGTTGACGTTAATTCAAGTTTTAATCGTGAATGAAACCGGTTTTTTTTTTTTTTTTTTTTTTCTTATTTCCTTTCGTTTCTTATTTTGTTTCTAATTTTGGTAAATATTACGGTATACCGCGATCAGACGATATTTCATAATACCTGTAATAGTTTTCCTTGTCCTTGTTTTATGGTCGTTGATTTTTGTCTAGTTTTTTTTTTTTTTATTTAATTTTTTTTTTTCTTCTTGTCGTGAAATAAATGGGACAGAAAGTCTACTTCCGTGTTGTTATATAGATATATATGTATATATGTGTACCTTCGAATTGAAGTTTTTTTTTTTTTTTTTTTCTACAGTTTGATGCAAGATTTTCAGTTTATTTTTTTCTGTATGTATACGAACGATTGCAAAGGATGTTTCATCTCCATTCTATGTTTTTTTTTTTTTTTTTTTTAAATTTTGATTTGTTTGATTTCTTCGTGAACGTCTGGTATACCAGTTCGCATCCGTATTACGTTTCGAGATGAATAATATCAAGTATAAAGGTCATTCGATATATTATATCATAAACTTGATTGCAGACCGTGACCAAAATTCGCGAATAATTTCACTTGTTAAATTCTCGATCTCCACGTCAATGGATTTTAAATGTATATATATAAGAGTGGATTTTGCAACGGACCAAATTCTCGATTATCCCCTCCTTTTCTTTTTTTTTTTTTTTTTTTTTTTTTTTATTTCAATATTTTATATTTCTCTTTCTTTAGAACGCTCACGCTCACGCCGATCCCCTCTCTCGCTCTCTCTCTCTATTTCTTATTCTCAAGATATTTCATTCTCTTGATTATAGCAATCCGGACGATATTACGACGCGTTCCTAATTCACCATGTTGAGCAATAATTGACAAGTTTAATTATTTTTAATAAGAGGGAGACTCGTTTTACTATTTTATTATTTTTCTATTTTTTTCTAGTTTTTTCTAAAATATTTCTACTCGCGATATATATATTCGCAAGATTTTCTAAACTGGATTGGAAAGAAAAAGAAAAAAGAAAAAATATGCGAAATAACAGAATTAAAATAATTTTAGAAAAATTCGATGAATTGTAACTTGAAAATTTAATGGACAGATGTTTCCCGAGTCGAGAAAATTTGCGACTGTATATGAATTTTCAAAATTTCCTCATATCGATCAGAAAATTATATACTCACTAGCTGAACCGTTGTCAGATGCTTTTTCCACCATAGATATTTTTGGTATTCCGGTCCCATAGCGGACAACATGTAATAGGCGTACATCACGACGTGAACAGCATTATTTATCAAATTTCCCAGCGTCCCGTGGCCACCAGCGATGAATTTAACGCATATCCATGTCTCTAGGGGCGTCAAAGAGTGGTGATAGAGGTGAAGGAACGACACTTGACTATCCTTCTTACGAAGTACAAAAAATATCTGAAAATAAAATAACGGTATTAATTTCATTATCATCATCATTGCATCTGAATACGTGTACAGTTACTCTCGTATAAAGAAATAAATTGAACATTCGTGTAAACTCGAAATTTTGTTTTTTTTCTGTTACAATCGCGGGGCAATATAATTGTTATGCACATAGTACGTTACAGTTAGGTATATCAAAAGAGTTTCGGTAAATATGTACAAGGCATTATCTATATTTGTTATTTTGCTAATAATAATTTGGCAATAATTAGTGAGAGAGAAATAGGATGCGTATAAAAATGAATAAAAATCATGGTACATAAATGGTTAACTTGCTATCCCGTTTTTTTTTTTTTTGTTTTCTTTTTTTGGAACTGATAGAGTCACGATCATACAGTAGCCGTTTATTACGTCTGGTCGCCTCTTCGTGGGTTTTATATCACGGAAGGATAAAAATACTGTATGATCGGGACCCGAAGTGAACTTGAGTATAAGAACCGGCTACATAAGAATGCCAAGGACTTAATGATGGTATTTTAATTTAAACATATTTCGGTGCCTTACCGTGTCGGCGAATTCGGTAAACTTGCTGATGAAGTACCACCAACACAAATTGGCCATCCGCAAGGCGGATGGATTGTGTGAGTAATCAACGGGCTGGCACTTGTAGCTATAGTCCAAAAGCCACCCGGACATAAGATGCTGTAATGTGAAATGTACATTGTTTGGTCAACGGTCGATTATGTCATTTCATGGCCGGATTTAATTTATGTCCAAGTATCTCATGTGTCCTATAAGGTATGGTAAATATTGGAGTTGGGTTAATAACGATATTCCATGATCATTTCAATCCGAAACCATAAAATTATGAATTTATTTATTTATGACTGAGTGGCTATAAACACGTTTTTCTATTTATCCTTTTATCCTTTCGACTATATTCCGCCTTTAAACGATATTAATGAAACGAAACGCGAAGGAATGTAGACAGAATTTGAAAAATCCTTAAAGGCAATAATCTCGACGAGTAGAGGGGTTAGAATAATTGAATATAAATTACTATACCAGTCACGAATTAAGAGACTTATAGAGTCAACGTAAATTGCAGACTATGGGCGAAAAGCTGTGGTGCTATGGCTTCGGCTGCAGGATTGAAATATTTTTGCAGCTCGAATTATACGCGTGTACGCGATCGTTGAACTATCGGATTAACCTAGTTACAAGATAATCTTGATCAGCTCAAGAAGTCGCGATATATACCAACGTCTTTGAACCGACCCTTGCATCTCCCTTCAGACTTTCAGTTGAATATAAAATCGCGAAAGACTTGTTTAAAAATAAAAAATTTTTTGTTCTTTTCGTTCCTTTTTCTTTCTCTTTTTTTTTTATTTTTTTTTCTCCTTTCAGGAATTGTGATCCTGTGTCTCAATATCAACCATCGACTCGATCCGTGCAGAGCTCTGAGCAATATATGTCCAGCCTTGAATATAGAAAGTCGATACAGGAAATTCCTTCCAGGGAAATATTGTTGCTCAAACTTTCGAGAAAAAGCGCTACTACTGTATACTGTAACCGATTTACTACTACTACTAGGTTCATCGTCGTTATTTCATAATTCGTGATATAAATTATCGTTGCCCTTATACGACGGCCGTGACGAATCGTACGATGATTCAATCAAAATTGAATAAATCGTTTTATAATCGTTCAGGTGCCGTTGGTCCCCTCACAGCTTTCGATAATTACGAATTTCGGAAACGTTACGTTTTTGATTTTGATTTTACGTTAAAAAAATAGACCGCAGCAATTTTTTTTTCTCTTAGATTTGATTTCGAAATTTTTTTAACAAATTGCAAAACGATAAACGAGATTTTTCAGCTGTCCTAAACGCGAGCCTAACTCCAGCCAGAACCTAGAGCTTCGACCTGAAACGAATGATCTTGCGAGTGCGTTTACCCGTCTCCGAGTTAGCACGTTGTTGAGTTACCACATAGAAGTCAAGTATAACTAGTATTTAAATTAGAATTTCACAATCTAAGCTGCCAGATTCGGGTGCAAACGATAGGATACTCGCAATCGTGTAAGGCAACACACCCATTAATTGGTCAATTCCTAACTCCGCTGTAAAGCCGCGTAGGTATTGAGTATATACGTAGTGAAATGATATTTTCATTCGTCCAGAAGTCAGTCGGTCAAGGTTGCATCTCTGCGTGCTACTTTCTTCGAGTATAGTTATACTCGGGCGTAAATAGGTATAAACGGGGGAGATGAATATACGGTCCTTTATCTCGTAACGTCCAGTGACCTCAACGTTCTTACTTTTGAAAAAGAACGGGTGTAAATTCTATAGAAATTTAAAAGTCGAGAGGTGAGAATAAAAAAAAAAAAAGTGAAAAACCGTATCGAGCGTTTCTCGTCTTACCTTTTCAGTTTTTTATTTTTTTATTTTTTGACTACTCTCATCAATTGTGAACTGGGATCGTCAATGGCAATGAAACGATCGGTAATATACGCGACAATTTGAGAAAGTTATAACGTTGGTACTGGGTAGATCTGGTGCACGAAAAAACCGGATTAAAATGCGTTTATACCACACTTTCGACTCGGTACTTTTAATTGTACCGATTATATAGGTATACGAAAATTTGAGAGTGTCGCCCATGAAGCATTACACGCCTAATTATCGGATCGTTACCAAATGGCGTCACGATCATCATAAAAAATTAATTTTGTTCACAATTTAGAGATCTGGAGTTATAAAAACGTCGAAGTAGTCAATCTGTGGAGAAAAGGGAATACAAATTCTAAATAGACCCTCGAAAATCTCAATTCCTTCGTTTTTCAGTTTTCTTGATATAGAAACGTAGGTATCGGTAGAATTATGTCCTAGTGGGAATCAGAATCAGCGTTTGAACTTGAAATTTTTATCAGCGTCTCTACATCCTGATAAATTTTCGAATTCTACTTACAGCCTAAAGGAGTCTGGGAAAAATCGACTCGATGATCGATTTTACTTTCGACTTGGAATTCCTTCGGCAATCAGTTCGAAAAACGTTTTATTAAAGATCGAGGAGCTGATAGGTAAAAATCGCAGGATCTTGAAGACTCTCTGAATTCTAGGATCCAGAGGTCCGAACTCGAATTTGAAAAGTTTAGTTTGCACCTAAGCTTTGCTTGAAACGGACGTAACTCTCACTTTTAGCAAGAAATCAGAATTTCATTACTTGCTTGCAATTCTACCCGCGAATTCTAATTTGCACTTCCGAGTCTTCGTTAAGAGCTTGTAGAACGAAACTCGAATTTCTCTCCGGACTTCGGTCGATTTCTTATAATCGAAGAAGAATATACAGTTCGATAAATTCTCTGTTTTAATATCCGACGGGCTTGTCTTACCTCGTACATCATTCCCAGTGAAAATAGGACTTGGAAAGCGTTGTAAGCTATCAGTGTACCGCGTAGCTGGAAGGGTTTTCTGTTCGCCATAATTCTCGGCCCAAAAAGTGTAACGCCGTAAAGATATAGTACGACTATAACAAATGTGGGGATTGGCGAGTCCATTAGCGGCCAATCGCTCACTCTTGGGTCCGAAACTTGTGTGAGGATTTCCGTATACTGGTCCAGGGCCATCCTGACCAGATATTCGGCCCCAAGAGCCCCGGCGTAAGCCCCCGTTCTGTTCGTATCCTGGATTTCATTGCGCGGCTCTGGCTCACGCTCCGCCACTAATTCTGCCGCCGCCGACGCCAGCTTGCCTGTGCAAAGAAGAAGAAGAAAAAAAATCAATAAATAAATAAAAAACGCAATTAAAATTTTATAAAAAATTATAACATAGTAAAAGGCATCGATTCTTCTCCTCATGAGAAAAGTTCGAAGAAAAGAATGATGACGAATTGTGAGAACGTTGAACTATGATGTGAAATATCGCGAAATATGTTAAAGCCAGGCGAACGGTAACCTGCAGAAATTAATCACACAATTGCTACTTCGCAATTTTCACTTCACGGTAGCTTTTCTCCGTGTCTAAAGTCAATGAACGTCGTGTAATCACATTTCTCACAGCATAACGGAAGAGAATTACGATGATTGATCAGCAAACGACTGTGCATAATGATTAATTTTACCGATAATTTACCACCTTTACACATACTCGTATACTTTAACGAGACAATCACCCTCATGCTCTCTGATGTAACATACATAACCTCGCTTGGGAGGAAAATGGGACCGTTTCGCCTAGTCGCCGTGAAAACGCGTTTCAGATTTGCTACGAAAAAGGTACCGTTTCGGGTTCGATTTGAAAAGGATTAGAGTCGAAACGGCGCACCTTTTTCGCAGTGAAGTTGAAATGGCTCTGTTTTCACGGTAAAGATGATCATTTCGAATGATCATTATCTTAGGATTTGTATAACAGATGAAGTTTACGAAAATTGATAAAAAAAAAAAAAAAAAATACAGTTTCACGATCTACAGTTATTACCATAATGTCGTATAGCTGTTAAAATGTTAATATTGGTCATTGTTCGCGTGCTACCGAGATGATAAGTTGTTAATTAATTCATATATTCGCATACTAGAATTAATACCAACATGGGTAAAGTATATCTATTTGTACACAACGGTCTGATGATAATCTTGTTTAATTATTATCCCGATGCTAATGAATAAACTGTGTTTTATTATTACTTCTCTCTCTTTTCTGTTCTCTTACTATTATTAATTAGTCACTATTCAGACCGTGTAAAAATTATACCCCGCTACAATAATATAGATGTAAACTAATAAGAATCGCGATTGTGTTTAAACCGCGATGACGCGACCTCTCGCCCTTGTATATTCCCACGCAACCGTGTATATACCTATATAATACAGGTACATACGTCAAGAAAGGTCATGGAAAATGAGGATGTTAACCCAAGTTTATTTCGTCATCGCGGGGGAACTCTCCGGGGAAGAACTTACACTCATCCGGGTTCATGAGGCAAATAAATAACAATATAGCAGACACATTATAGTATGCAAATAATTCATCTAATTATATCTATAATGTATATAGGATAGTTTTTGCTCGTTAAATTTTATCTCATTTCACTTCTTTTTTTTTTTTTTGGCGTGGTATCTCTTCTCTTCTCTTCTTTTTTTTTTTTTTTTTTCGCGGTCATGTAGCTGCGATTCAGACACAGGCGCGATTTTTATGTTCCATTGTATAGGTATATGGATATTATATCATCGCAATTTTCATATCACAGTATATACGTGATTCATTCGTAGATATACGTACGATTGCGTTCGTAACTAGGCTCGAGACTCTACCGAGTCTCTTGGTATATAATGGGTATTGCTTATTTGTACATATATTACATCTATATATGTTTTATGAGGAAGGTTAGAGACGTGCATCTTTGCATTCTTATGGCTTGAACCTATGACCTGAGAGCTTGATATATGTATAAATCTGTGTATATAACATGTATACCTATATTCGGATTTACAAATCTTGAAAAATTTGTATATATATACGTAATAGGTGTATCGTAGTTTCCAACTTGCGTGCAAGACTCAAGGATGATGACTGGACAGTAGGTAGATATATGTATATATACCTATATGTTGAGTTAAGCAAACCCAGATCACGAAACTCGCATCAATTAAAAGTAGAAAAGTCTAGAAAACAAGAACGTATACATATGAGACGTATACAGGGGGGAATATTATACATATCGCAATGCGAAAAATATACGTATATATATATATATATATAATATTTATATGTTGAAATAATGGAAACTAAAGGATTTATGTTACGATATATAGCTAGCTTATGTATATTGTACAATACGTATAATTACATATACGTCAAATAGCGACACTTTCATTCCGGAAATCATCCCCTAATCTATTACCCAGTTTAGATTCTCTAACGATTTCCTAACACGAGCCAATCGTCTTGATTATATATTTATTTATTTATTTTTTTCAGTTCTTCTATACATATACCAGATTTTCTAAAACTCATTTCAAATGATAATCTATCAGTTTATATACGCATATATAAGAGTGAAGGAAATCTTGGATATATTTGACAGACGTAACAATTGTCCTCGCTCAAATCACTTCCTTAATTATTCATAGGTATATATACCCACATACATACGTTAAGTAGATTTCGAGGATGTTGCGGAACCCGGATATTAACCATAACGTTAATTAAACTTCACTTTTTTGGTTTTTATGTGTTTCCTTTATTCACCTTTAGAGTAAGTTTTATCCCTTCAGCCTATCTTCATCCAGGAAATATGAATTTTCGACAAATTTTTTTACACACGTCGACGTTGCACGTTGTATAGTCGATATGCTAATATCTTTGCAAAATTGAGTGCAAAAAAAAAGGATAATTGATCGAAAAGTGAAAAAGATTGGGATAAATTTAAATTACTTTGGTACAGTTCAACCCGCGTTTTGAGATGACCTTTTTTTCTGACCGAAGATAGAGTCGACAAAGGTTCGTACGTCTTAAACCACAATGGACCAATTCTCCAGTGACTCGTATGTCGCAGGTCTGACGCGCGAAGACCTGGGATGATCGTAAGGTGTCAGAGGAACGGTACATGCTACAGAGAAAGTTGGGTGAGAATAACGAATGAGAGAAGGAAAAAAGAAATTGAAAAAAAGACGTGGAGAAAAATAGTATAGATTTAAAAAAAAAAAAGGACAGAAGGATAGGAAAAAAAAATCTAACAACTTTGCTAAGTCTGAAACGTAGCTTTTGATTGGCTGGAACAAGATAAAGGTGCCTTACTAGTAGGTAAGTGTGCCGCATAGCTAAGCGTCGTTCCAAGACGATGGTGATGGTCTTCGAGCTTAGGAAACGATGCATGCATGCCTATATACATCGGAGCCTACATAGATTGCACTAACACATTTTTGCCATTATTTATTAACCGTGATACCGAATGATGTGGGATAATTGTGTCGATTGGTTGGTGAGTGTTCGTACCGTTTATCGGTATATATAGGTATACATATACATATATATTTACCTATATATATAAACATAACGATACATGATATATGAATCGTTTGAAAATCGTTCCATTGATACATAGATAAAAATCGATATACATGTAATACGTGTATTTATGTATCTGTGTGCGAGAGATGCGGCTAATGATATATCGTCTGGGTAGCCCATTGACCGACTGGATGATTTTTACTTTCGAAAAATTTTTCAACCAGCCACGAGACTGAGCAAACAAAACGGGACCTGACTCGCGGTTCCACCAAGGACCCAGATACGGCTTTACCTCACGGTGCGAACGCCCTGTCTCCGAACTCGTTTGGTCCGGGTATCACAGACCTCGTTCCGAATAATTTTATTACACAGGTTGGGGAACGCCACGTTTACTACTTGTACCGCTAACGGAAAAAGGAGTGCGTAACACTTTGTAAACCAATATAATAATTGATTAAATCGAAGAAAATCAACGATACAAGAATTTTTTGATTTTTTTTTTTTTTTTTTTTTTTCGCTTTTGATTTCAACAATTTTTTTTTTTTCTTTTCATCTCTCATCCACAAATTTAGTCTTTCTTACGAAATTCCAATTCTCTTTTTTCGTTTTTTTATTTTTTCACTCTCTTTCGATATCTTTATAAATATCACCCAGAAAAAAAAAAAAAAAAAAAAAAATTAACGAAAATCTTTAACCTCGTCGTTTTGGAACATCGTCACTTTTATTTAGACACGACATTTTGTTCATTTTTTTTTTTTATTCAAAACGTGTCAATTCTTTTCCCTTTTTCGACGAATTTTCCCTAGTTTTGGTTTTTTTTTTTTTTCCCCTCGAATTTTGAGACGAAGAATTTTATAATGAATTACGTAATTCAATTATGTTGATACAAAAATCTGTCAGCTGCAGGACAAATTATTACATTACTATAATAATAATAATAATAATAATAATAATAATAATAATAATATATTATGACAATCTTCACATGGTATTTATATAAAAATCCACGTTTTAATATATATTATATCTCTCGAACAATCCAACGAGTGTTTAGAATTTTTTCGCGTCAACGATTATAAGTAATAAATAGTTCTATGCTTGAAAAACAACAGCCTTGTTAACCCGGAGGCCAGTCTGGCCAGTGTTGGGTTTTTGGTAACCTTCGTAGTTCGAGAGGTCGATATAGCGATCTGCATATGAATCAGTTGTCATTTCAAAATTCGGAATAACGAAACTACAATAATATGTGCTGTACGAGTTTGTAAATCGTGCAGAGAGCTTTCTTATTTCTATAGATTGACAGCGCTGAACTATCTCTCTCTGACGTTGGAAGACAGTGAAAGAAAATAAATAAATAAATAAACTAAATAAACTAAATGAAAAGCTGTTGAAGTTCCAATTGAAGTTGATTAGAAATTATCAACGCTTATCTCACTGATATACTTATTAGGTGCGTTGATTTATATTGCAACTACATATAGTATACATACAGGTAGAAATTCTCCTTTCGAGAGTTGGAAAGAAATAAAATGTTTAACAAAAACGCTGAAGGAAAGAAAAAAAAAAAGAAAAAAACTGAAGGATAATAAACGTCAAAGAGATTCTTTCCATTCTTTTCTACTTGCAGCTCGCTGGTCTACTTTATACTTTAATTACTATCTGTGTGATTTCATTTCATTTCTATATAAAGATCGTTTGATGCAACTCTACTTTTTCAAAACTTAGTATTTCAAGATTTTTATTTTTGTTTTACTATCTCATCCGAAACGCAATGCAAGATTTCAATATTTTGAATTTTTTTGTTTCTAATTTATAATAGAACAAAAAAAAAAAATCTCAATACTCGAGCCTCGAAATGTCAAAGACTAATAATCGCGGCGATGAGGATAATTATTTTGCAATGCTAATTCAGACTGTTGATTCACGTACGAAACGTGCAGGCGATAAACGATTGGCAAAAAAGTTGTTTGCACAGTTTTCCGAACTTACCATTAATAATGTGAACTGTTTTATCTATTTTTAAACCGTGCCATCACCTTGTTTGCATATAAAATTAAAACACTAATAATAATACATGTTAGTTAATTTATTTCGGGCACGTTCTTACTCTCAAGATAAAAAAGAAAGAAAGAAAAAAAAAGTGGACAAATTATATTAGGTAGTACAACCGGTGAGGATATTGATTCATTGATTTCCCACACGTGGAAGTAGGTATAGCCGGTCTGAAGGTTACGAATTTTAAAAGTTCCGAACGTTCGAAATTCCCAGTTTATTTGAGACGATTTATCATTTTCAGTTAAATTAAAGTTCAGAATGTTAAAATTGGGAAATATCGAGATGTAGACAGCTCGAAACTCAGAAAGTCAAGCTCCGAAAGTTCAAGAATCCGAAAATTTGATGAAGAGGCACGACGAATTTCAAGTTTGGGAATCCCTGGCCTTTCGGATCTTTAGCTTTCGGATTTTTGAATCGACTATGAAGAATTTCGGGTCAATATCTTTTCCGAAAAACCGTGCAGATTCGGTAATATTAAAAATTTGTAATTTTTCACGGAAATATAATATTCGTAAAATATATATTTACGATACAAGTTTATTGTATACGTATAATATTGAGTAATCGTCCATAATTTTGATGCAACTCTTAATTTCATTTGTTAATTTCTAATTGCTGATGAAATAACTTTAATTTTTTTTTTTTTTCGTTTTTGTTCTGTTTTATGATCTTCCTTTCAAGCACTGTGGCCCATGTATGCCAAACTTATACATACCCTAGATGCCAGTATACAGCGCTGCCGAATAATAACAATCCCTAATTATGAGAACGTATAAGAATAAAAATCGCTAGTGAATCGTCGTAATGTAATTACAGCTGTTGTATTACACACACAGTCCAAAAAAAAAAAAAAAAAAGAAAGAAAAATGAAAAGAAAACGAAAAAAGGAAGAAAAAAAAAGAAGGTACATTTCGTATTAAGTTCTAGAAATTATATCGTAATCTTATATGTATACTAGACGGAATGAATGGATATGCCTGCAGCAATGTAATCACCAACAGGTACTCATACAAGTCAACATATTTTACCCGTACGAAGGTATACCTATATACAGTTGAGTAAAGCTGTATACATCGATAATCAAATATATAAGGTACTGCAATTGCGAATTATGAACGTCCCGAAGAATGTGTGTATAGTTGTACATGTAGTAAGCAAAAATTTTGATTGTGCAATTTATTAAGTAAACCGTCGATTCTGCTTACCTATATACGACTAATTTCAAGTCAGAATTCGAGCTCTTACTTTATTCGCGTTTTTTTTTTTTTTTTTTCTCTTTCTCTCTCTTTTTTTTTCTCTCTTAAATCGTTCCAGTTCAGTGCTGACATCACGAATTATGTCAGCGAAAATTCATAGCGAATTGATCCACTTAATAAGCGAACCGCTGAGTCTTACTATTCGCATCGCGATCTGCATTTTTGCAAAAATGTTTATACTGCAACAAAAATCGATGAGAAATCGGTATCGGGTGAGTATCGGGTTTAATTTTCTGCTGTATAAATTCTTCACGAATGTAGGTGGCAGGTATGATATGAAATATACAGAATCGGATAGCTGCCGGAGGTATATATTGAGCAATTCGAAAGACACACGATAGATCAACATATACATAGGTATATACATTCGTAGACTTGCAAAATAAAAAGGAACCGTGAAGAAAAAAAAAAATAATAATATATATATACATACATATATACATAGGCATGTATATACGTATGTGCATAGATGAATCAAAAAATAAATAAATAAATTAACAAAATTAAAAATATCTCCAGAATGTGAGAAATCAAGACGAGAATAACGCAGAGCGAAGCCCAACCGGCGACCTTGTGCTGAATATTACCCGTGAGTTTCGACAATATAGTTGTGTAATATTTGCGTTTAAAAACAGGTGTGACATTTGCTCTTTCATTATAGACCTTAGCGCCTAAAAAGTAGGAGAACGATGGTACCCCTCGCTCCGGACAACCAATTATATACCGATCTACGACGAAAGATTTCAAATTAATCATATCAGACCGTTAAATATCCGTCCAAGGTCCTCGTTGCCCGGTTACCCTGAATTTGATGACCGAAAAACGAGATTTCGACGTTTCCCAAAATCTAATCCACGGTGTGGGAAAAGAAAAAATGAAAAGAATCACTGAATCTCGACCGAGAGAAGAGACGTCTTTCAGGTCCAAACGATTACGCAGCTCTGCAGCTATCTGCAGAGGATAAAACTGCCTAGTGAATATCCGTTTTCTTTTTTTGCATTTTATTCAAGCAATCAAATGACCCATGATGACTTTAATTATTGCATTTAGGCTTGGCCGATGTGAAATCGTCAATATTTGTAACGAATGGTATATACCTGCACCTGGGATCGCGGTTTGTCGGTTCGTTTACCTTGATTTCTGCTGTCCATACAGATTTTGTCTATTTTTCTATTTTTTATTTATTTATTTTTTTTTTTGAGAGTGTAAGAAGCGATATACTGGTGCATCAACATCGGATGAAATAACTGTCTGCTTTCCACTGCAGCAGCAGCAGCAGCAGCAAGTGTAACAAGATCACTTGACGATCTCCACTATAGTTACAGTTTCTACTTATATACCAAGTGTATCGTTATAACGATTATACCATATATACCGATCGTCCATGAACTTGAACGATTAGAAAACCGCTTTTAGCCAATATGCTAAAACGTTTCGTAATATATACCGTTCATCTATTATACATATTTATCAATAAATATGTAGATATAAATTCTTTTGGATATTTGATTACCGATTTTTATCCACTATAATCTAATACTATTCATACATATGTATATGTATATACCGATCGATATATGATCGATGTATATTAACTGATTATAACTTAGAGCTTACCGTTTCAAGTATACTCGCTAAGGGTTGAACTTTTATCACCACACTATGTGCACTTTTTTTTTTATCAAAAAAAAAAATATATATATATATATGTGTGTATATATTTATTTTATATAAATTTTGACTAGTCCGTTGCGTGAACTGTATTATAATTACTCCGGAAAATTTTATTTTATTTATTTTATTTGATTTATACCACGTTTTATCGATAGAAATAAATTATCGTTCTCGTCAACGAACGTGGCTCTGCAGTCGATCGTTTGACGGCTCAAATACGACACGTCAAGTTGTATGGATGTTTGATATTAATAAAAATTATATTATATCCGTTCCATTTAATAGTTTAGCATATAATTGAATGACAGGAAAAATTATAATTCAAATAATTTTTGTAAACGTTTATCAAAAACTTCACCCTTGACGATAGGAGAAAAAAAAAAAATCAAACAAAAAAAAATTCTTTTTTTTTTTTTTTTTTACCTTTATATTAGTTTCTGTTCTTTTTTTTTCTAAATTTATTAATCTAATCAATCATCGTCAGTTTTTTTTTTTTTGCACACAATAATTTGGTCTGAATATGGGCCTTTTATGAATGATTAATTTTCAATTTCTAATCGATATTATTTACAGTAGCTTTTCAAATTTATACTGATGATTTAATTTAATTTTTTTTTGTTTTTTTGTTTCTTCTTTTTAATTACGTTAATTATTCTTTCAATATGTTTTATAGCTGTTGCTTTTACGTTCTTCCGTCTGTAACTTATATTATGTCCGTACAATGTTCAGTATCTTATAATAATGACACAATTTTACAGACACGCGAATCCTTTCGCTGATGCTGGTGGAATGGTCGGGGGGCCTGAGACAGGCCCGCTTAAGTATTGGCTATCCAAGAAGGGGTACATTGGGCCCCGGTCAGATCAGCTGGAGGGGGTTGAACCTGCGGGGGCCAGGCGGAAGTCAAGGTCTCAAGAAATCTTGAAAATGCTATAATTCAGCAAAGCTCGCCGCGATCTGGTCAGGGCAGAAAGAAAAAATCCCCCTTCTTTTTTTTTTCAACGATTATGAGCAAATTAATTAACCGATTTTTCTATTCTCTTTTTTTTTTCTTCTCTCTCTCTCTCTCTAACAAAATTCGATCTGCACTAAAACGAAGACGTAAAACTTGAGCTTTTTATCCGGACCTTGTACTTACGGATTATAAATATTCTTTCCGTATATCTCACGGTCAAATTTTTGTCGAGAAATGATTTAAGCGAAAGGTTTCACGGATGAAATGGAATAACCAGATCGTCGACCTTCGGTATGGTCAATTAGAGGCTACGAGATAATTAAACGTTTAAGATTATGAAGTGGACGTCAAGATTGTACTTTTCGTTATTTAGCCTTTTCTTTCATTGCGATTTACGACGATGACTGGATGATTATCGGTATGCTATATCGTAGGCCCGAAGCATTTGTGAAATAATACTCATCTTTCACAATTGAGACATACTCATCGGTATAAACCAGCTGCTGCTGATCGTTGCAGAGGGAGTAAGTAATAAATATATTTTCCATTCACTTGCCAACTCAAATATTGTTGGTACACGGGCGTCTGAAGAATTTTTATATATTTTTTTCTCCCTCTCTATCTTTCTTTCTTTCTTTCTTTCCATTTTTCATTTTTTTGTTCGAGGTCGATCCAAGACCAGCGTCAAATTACTCAACTGCACAGTTATTGCAAATGGATATTTTACAAAAACACACGTGCGCTTGCGCACGTTTCTTTAATCTCGACAATTACAGAATATATACGCTTAGACGTCTATTTCGAATGTGATGTTCTGAGATTTAACTATATGCCGAATCATCGATATCTTTAAATTCTATATGAAATTCAGGATTGGCACAACTTTAGATGAACGGTTGCTCTTTGGACCCAAACAAGATACAAGTTACTTCATCTCTAATATAATATAACTACGTGTCTATACATGTATGTTCATCTGATCGGTCAGGGAAACACTATGTCTATAATATCCTATCTCTAGCACCACTTCTGCAATATACTATGTACATACATACATACACACCTACATCTTTCATATTATATGTGTTAATTTCAATGGCTAAATAAAAAATACAAATGCCTGTATATACTGTAGATTTTTTAGGTACGTATGTGGAGGTAATGTGGTACCGTGGGATGATCAGCCCCACGTTTAATCATTGAATATATACCTATATACATTCACCTGCAACTCGAACGATCATACCTCAACTCAAGTCAAGTCAAGTCAAGTATACATTTACCTTGGGGGTAGGGCATCCGTTAGGAGAGGAAAAAATTTACGTAATATGTATATGGAGTAAGCATTGCGTACGTATATATAATTGTATGGGTGTAATTATCATTAGATATAATATACGTTGGATAATAGATGAAGTTATAATTTTTGGTAGTTTAAGAATAGTGGAATAAACGAATCAGATATTATTCGAATACTTCTACAGATAAACGAGCATTTTTTGTTCAATTTTTTGTTTGTTGCTTCTTAGCTTACCGCTAAATCGACGAGAGTAATGAATCAATGATTTTTTTTATCTCCTTCTCCTTCTTCTTCATCTTCAATTTTTTTCTTTTTTATTCAATATCTATTCGCGTCAGAATCGAGAAAGGTCAAGAGTCTTATTGGGTGCAAACTTCGTGTAATGAGATTCGAATATAATATTGTGGTTTTTCAACCGCACAATAGTTTGAGATTTTTACCTGTGCAGCTTCCTTTTATGAAAGATTTTTCCAAGAATATATATCTTCCTTGACTTGGGTGACATTGAGGTGTAACGTTAATTCGGTATATCCCCATACACTTCATACACACCTCTAACAATCACTTTTGTATACATTTACCATTTTCACACGAATGTATATGTATAACGTACTACACGTATTTCTACGAGCTGCAGTCGTATCCGATTGTCGATAATCATACGCCTTGTGGGGTTTTTTTTTTTTTTTTTATATTTCTTAAACGTCTTTACCCCAAAGTCAATATTTGACTCAACTACATCCGTTTTTAAAGTGTAAAATCCGGCTGTGATGTATACCGATGAACCTTCACACTATAGATATGGAATATTTTCTGGAATAGCATCATGACACGCAAAATTTCCGCTTATACGTATAGATGTATGTACCTGATCATCGCAGTCATCACTATACTTAGGATTAGTTTTTCCAAGGATTTGGAGAAATTTTTTTTTTCTTCTAAATTATTTATGACTATAATAGTACTCGTCGGGTTATCGATGACAAAATTTTAATCTCAGATCACTTTTGGCTAAATAATGTGAGACGAGTTAATTCTCGGCTCTATAAGCCACTCGATTAAAAAATATATATATTTTTTTTTTATAATTTGATAAAATTCATTATAGTCATAAATTTGTTCGATGAATGTGAACCTTCGCGGATTATGGATATATATAGAGCATTCCACGTTAATTCGACCAGGCCAAAACCCTCATCCTCTCAGAACTGGTTCAAATTTTGTGAAACGTTGTTGTTAGTTTATAAGAGTGGGCGTGATTTTTTGTAGATTTTTATTCGTAGACGTTTAGACGTCAGCAGTCGATGTAATGTATGATGCGAAAATCTACAATGTCCGAGTTTCAATTGAGTATAACTCGAAAACTATACATCATATAAAAAAGTGTTAATTATCAAAAAGTTTTAGTTTAAAGTGAACTTTAAAGTCATGATATGAAAAGAAATATGGCGGCTTCGAAAAGTTGAAAAAAATTGTTATAAAATTAGTTTTTCAAATTTTCTCAAACGTCATACGTTGTTTTTCGCTCAAAATTTCAGAGAATCTTCCTTGACAGTGTAAAAACAACGTGTATAAATTTTATCGTGGGGGCAGATTTCGTTTAGAAGATATGATTTTTTTTTTGTGAATTTACTTCGAACCAAAAACAGCTAAAGTTTCATTTCACAAAAACTTTGTATTGAGTATCGACTCATAAAATCTTAAAAAAAACGTGAAATAAACAGAACATTATAATCTGTACTTTGATTCCTTCGATTTCGCAGAGTGCTGAAAAAGTTATTGTATTTTTTGTTTCGAAATGAATTCAGTAAAAAATTCGTATCTTCTAAACGAAATCTAGCCCCACGATAAAATTTATACACGTTGTCTTTACACTATAGAGGAATATTCTCTGAAATTTTGAGCGGCAAAAAAACGTATGGTTTTTGAGAAATTTGAAAAACGAATTTTACAGATATTTTTTTCAACTTTTCGGAGCCGCCATATTTTCTTACATATCACGACCTTGAAGTTCACTTTAAACTGAAACTTTTTGATGCTCAACATTTTTTTGTATGATGTATAGTACTCGAGTTATACTCAAATGAAACTCGGACATTGTCGATTTTCGCATGTATTACATCGACTGCTGACGTCTAAACGTCTTCGAATAAGAATCTACAAAAAATCACGCACACTCGTATAAACTAACCACAACGTTTCACAAAGTTTGTACCAGTTCTGAGGGGGTGAGAGTTTTGGCCTGGTCCATTCCACGTGGAATGATACAAAGTGTGTGGTAATTTTTCTCTCCGTTTCAGAAAATTCAATATTTTTACTATAATTCGAAGATCATTTAAATAATAACCTGCAAATCAAAAGAGAAAAAAAAAAGGAAAAATAAAAAATATATCTGAGCCAACACTTTTAACGGTCAGAATGACCTGATATTTTAAAATTTCTATTTTTATTTTCCAATAATACAGGTGTATTACCTATACATGCATATCTTTACATAGTGTGTTGGTGTTTTGCAATAATTTTTGTGGCATCGTATAGGCTTACCATAAAAATCTATTACCAATCGATTTGACGACAGAATTTCAACAATTTCTTATTTGCCAAGCTATAATGGGACCTTGAACTGCAAGAGAGTCGAAGAAGATACTAATCTTCATCTGTACAGCGAAATGTCTTTTGTTACTGCGTCTTTAACTGGACGTATATTATTTATAAGGCACGCGATATACCTACTTCACGTTTTTATTATAAATTACACTTACTCACCTAGAATGGCCCCGATTACTGGTTTTATATATTGTACGGAATATAAATTCGAGTTTGATCCTATGAAGTCTCAATTCCATTGTTCTTCGTGAATCAGAATCATCATTCGCACTTAAAATTCCGATTAGAATCTATCCACAAGTTAATAAAATTTTCAAATTCTACTCACAGCCTGGAAAAATAAAAAAAAAAAATAGTCCAGCTATTTTATTTTCGGCTTGGAATTCATTCCCCAATAAGATCCCAAAACGTTTTTTTTTTTTATTAAAAATCGATGAGCTGTATAAAATGGAAACCGCAGAATCACGAAGCCTCTCTGAATTCTATGATCTGGAGGTCAAAACTGGAATTTCAAAAGTCTAATCTGTGCCTAACCTTGCTCAAAACGGACATAACTCTCACTTTTAAGTGCAAAATCAGAATTTCATTATATGTATGTATGCACTGAAATCCTACTCTAAAATTCTGGTTTGCACAATCGAGGCCTACGTTGGGATTTACTTGTACAATAAAAAACTAGAATATCTATTCAAATTTCTCTACGGTTTTTAATCCGCCAAGTAAGCCTATAATTATTATAAAGAATATAGACGTATTTGCAAAGGACAATTAGATTATCACGAATGGAAAGAACCAGAAATTGTTTTACCCATTATACATGCGAATAGGTCCAAAGATGTTGAAGAGATGTGAAACGATAAAAAAAAAGGTAAAAATTTCCGTCCATGACGATCGCATCGCGATATTTTATTACTGCCGTTTAGTTTCAGAAGAAAGATGGATATTTTATTTATTTATTTTTCTCTCTTTTCTTATTTCAAACGGTTTGTATGAGGATATTGCTCACACGTGTCGATTTATTAACACGTACGGTTATACATGCCACAGATATAACATATAAATAATGATAATAATAATAATAATAATAATAATAATAATAAGAACAGTATTTCTAATCGGTTCAGGTATATTAATAATTAATGGCTTGTTTATCGAGGAACGATGGAAGAATTTACCTTGAAACATCTAGTAAACTCGGAAAGTTTACTTCCTGAAATAATTGTTTACAGTCACGATTGGCGGCTACGTTGCAGAGAATTTTTATTATTTTTTTTTCTTCAAATGATGCAATTCTTGTTATTTATTATTAAATGACATATATGTAGGTACTACATACGTGCATACGCAGGTTATATGAAAGCGATTATAACTTTTTCCGATAAAATAGGTATTTTTTTTTTTTTTTTTTTCTCAAGTAATACATACCTGTAATATATATATATATACATATAAAGTAAGTAAATACATATATAAAATAATTTTTTTTCTTCATATATTGATGTACTAATATTCGTTCACTTTGCGACACCTTCGGGCATCTAAAATCTGGACTTCCGGCGCTGGTTATAAGGCTAGTCATTAACTGGGAGGTTGGCGTCCTTCACAAAGACCGTTTATTATTTCTAATAATCACAATCAGTTAATCGAAAATTATACACCGATTGTTGATGTCTCCTTTTGTCTATTTGCTACTCATAGAAGAATACAAAAAAATAAAAAAGAAGTAGAGGAAGAAGAAGAATAAAAAAAAAAAAAATTCACGTTTATTAAGTGGGCAATTTAATCAGCATTAATATGATCGAATCATTTTTCATCACTCATAGCTCGTGCCTGTCTCCTACCGCAGTTTATTCTTTCTCTTTTCCTTATTTCTCTATCTCATTTCTTTTTTCATTTTTGCTTTTTCAGGTAGGAAGTTAGTCGACGTTTTGCGCATTGTAGGTACAGGCTTCGAATATCCTTCGAAAACCAAATACAGATATTGTCAATGACTGGCTAGTACTTTTTATTACACTGTAATCTTTTATTTTTCATTTATTTATTTATTGTTATTTTTTTTTTTTTTTTCTTATGTGGATATAATTTTATGTCAAGTTTTATCGTGTAGGCGTAGGGTAATTGATTACTTTATTCGAATATTCGATACCCATATGTATCTATCGATAATTCACACTATTTCATATATTTCGATCTTTATACAAACTATTATTATTCACATCGTCGTACATAACACATTTTATCTAACTCGAAAATATGAATAAATTTTCTTCGATCTCCTTAAGTACAATCGAACATAACTTTCTTTATTTCTATCAATATGCAAACGAACTTTTAATTTGTGGAATGGAATAATTATAATTCTTTGTATAGATAAAATTGTGGTAGAATGATTTTGATTATTTTATACAATTTTTACATATAACGGTTAATTATTATTTATTGATTTTTTATATATACAATATGAACTAACAAGTTACGAATTTACACATATTATGTACCATTTGGACAAATTATAAATATATTTTCAAAGCATAAAATTTTTTCATTTTTTCTTTTCTTTCTAATATTTGTCGAATGGTCAACGCCTGTGTGTATGACATGAGTAATGACAATTCATTTAAAAATTGACTTCAAGTACTCGTATTCTAATATTGAATTGATTCGTACGCAGCGAAGGCCACCTTTCAGCATATTAACTACCTAATTCCGAACGTGTCATATATGTATGTACAATACGTATTACACTTTTTTTTATTTACTTTTTTTCTATAATTGCATACTCTACATCACCGGCTGAATCGATTCTACAAGGTTTGTATTTATTCGCGAATTTAATACCACAGCTTACCGATGATTAAACAGTCAATAAATCTCGTCATATGCGTTGGCGTAATCACTGCATCTATAAAATATTTTATTTAATTATTATTTCTCAAAGTCCACGCATGATCGTTGAACATTTATCGATTTTAATGCCCTTCTAGTCAATCGTTAGTCACTTTTACTTCCGGTTATTTTTAATTATCAAAATTTACATTTCCGGATTATACTCCAGCCTGTAGGTGTATTGTTGTTATTGCGTAGCTTCTAGCTGTATAGTATATTTGAAACTCCGGAGATCATCCTGGCGGTAGGCAACTCTAAATACATTTGAGTAATAAAAAAAACTGCATTACATGCATACCCAGCAATTTTTATATAGTGCCCATTAGTCTTTTGTCCTATAACGTTTATTCCACTTGATTCACAGTTCCAAACTATCGTTATTTGAGCTGGTACTTCTGGAAAACTTCAAAAACAGATTTAATTCACCTGATAATTGCAGGAGTCAATGGCCTGCAGAGTAATGGCTATCGAAGGCAAAAAAAAGTAAGAGCAGTAAAATTAGAAAAAGAAAAGAAAAAAAAAAAAGAAAAAAAATTGAACCTGTTTTGCGTCGTATATATTTAACGATGTATAGGTATGTATCTTCTTTTGGTCCGCAGGGAATTCCCCGATAATTTTAGGCTTTATGTTGCATTATATGTATATAAATATATGGACGGTGATTTTATATATCAATTGCGCATATTCATTATTTTAAAAGTTATTCTAAAATATGAACAATATTATGACAGATATTTTTCAGCGATGACCAGCATTGAAAGAGAGAAAAGAATGAATAAAAAATAAAAAAAAAAAAAAACAGAAACAAAAACAAAAAACAACAACATCGGGGGAAAAAAAAGACATAGGTGAAAAACTGCGAATAACAACGCTGGAAAAACTGTAAAGCTATATAATTGTAATAGTTTTCTTTGAAAGACGATAAAAAGTTATTATTCTCGAGCTTATTAACTGCCTGGAGGATATTTTTTTTTTTTTTTTTTCTTTAACTAATGATTCTACCTTCGATCAATGCAATCATTGTCACAAACTGCTTTAAGACATAGGTGATATAGGTAAATGCATGGTGCTGCGAAAAATGATAAATCGTATAATTTTTTTTAAATGTTCCACAATGTTGAAAAAGTGTTTGATCATTATAGGTAATTCTCTCGGTACGTGTACGCTGATTATTTACATGATTACAATAAAATCTTCATATTATACGTTAAATGAATATCGTACGATTTGCAATTTATTTTTTAAACATTCTATTTTATCTAGCTGTATGATTATTATCGATTCACAATTATATACAATTCACTCTAATTAATAGAGAATTTTTTTATTTCTCAATTAATTTATCTATATTCAGCTGCAGGTTGCGGCTATACATATGGTAGTTCGATGAATTCAAATAATTGGCAATTAAACAAACAGAATTGTTTGCTCTCTTTGGTATAAACCAAGTTCATATATAGTTCGAATGATAAATACATTTATTTATATGTTTTAGCCAAATCAGCATACGAATAAAATAACGTAACTATACCTACTCCAACTAAACTGACGTGACTAGATTTTACCATCGATTTTATAAATTTCAAAGATATTTATCACAATTTTATACAGTAAGTCAAAATATGAGAAAATTCTTCTACAAAAAAAAAAAAATAAAAAAGGTCATAGATATCAGATTTGGATTTTGGATCACCGATTTATCATCAAGCTGATACATACAGAGACCGTATCCTTGCATCGATATCGTTAATTTTTACACCGCCTTTGTTTTTTTAACCGCTGCAGTAACTTTACTAATTTAATATACAGTTTAATTCGTGTTAATGTATAATTGTATCAGCTAGGTTTAAATTTGGCCATGGTGACAACTTCCGAGATGGAAGGCTGACCAGTTTCAGTTTCAGTTTAGTTGCTATTTTTTTTGTTCTCATTTTTTGATTTGCTAAGAAAATTATTGCAGAGACAAGTTACTTCGTTTAATTTGTTGTCCTAATTTTTTATGTGACCTCTGGCACTGCAGATTGACTTTACACGTTTTATATAGATATAAGTATCTATGAACTTTAGAAAACCCGATACGGGGAAGGTGATTAATTTATTATTGAAAATATAAATTTATTTCGAATCTAACCGCAGCTGAGTTTGATAAAAAAAACAAAAAACTCATCCTCCAGACAAATATATTCGGTATACGTCACAATGCAAGATGACGATTTGCACTGAGGTTAATCGAAGTACCGAAAATAATTAAACTAGTTTATCGATAATATTTCCAAATTCGAGAACATCGCGGATATTCGTAAAATTCTGACAGCTTTTCAGTCCGGAGTAAATTGGCCGGTTTGAGGATGTGATTCGAGGAGTTTCGCACAACTATTTTTTGAAATCGTCATTCGTTCACGAATATTATAATGGAACAAAAATTATTTTAATTTCATCATTTTTATTCCAGGCACTCGGCCAATTTTTTTTTTTTTTTGCAAAAAGAAATAAAGAGACACAGAACAGTGACAATAATAAGAACATCGGTTTTTTTCCATTCTATAATAAAAAAAAAAAAAAAAAAAACTGAAATGCTGAAATTTCTTACCGAAATATGAAGTAGACGTGCGAATAAGTATGTGATAATATTGAAAAAAGAGCCGGATTAGCTCTGTTAGAATTATAAGTCTTGATAATTTATAGATAAATATTTGAATAGGATGCTGGCTGTCAATTTCTTGATTACGAATTTTAATATCCAGGATCCTGTTACGTGTTAAGAGCCGAGCATGGCTATTGAGCAAAACTATAATTGCGGTTGTTTGAAGCTATATGTATTATAGGTACGTTACGTGTAAAAATATGACTGACAAAAAAAGTTGGCAAAATTCGTACGTAAGAAGTGAGTTTATTTAGGCATTGTAATCTAGGCGATGATGATTAAAGTTTGTAACGTGAACAGGTATGTATGTACGTACATACATACATACATACGTAGTACATGAACAAGGGGACATTAGTAATAATGATAATAATAATAAGAAAAAAGTCCGGTAATTCCACATTTGAACTTGACTGTTATTGCTGAATATTTTTTCGACAATCAAGCTACTTATTTTTCACATTTATTACCCACACACCTTGACCGTATACTATGAGTAGTTTCATGTATCTTTTGATCTGGTCTTGTTTTATATTCCAACCGGGTTTTTACATTTTTATTCATAAATATGTACACATATTATTGTTCGAACTCTGTGACGTGTTACAATCACAGATGAATATCTTACGCGCGTAATACCCATTTGAATATAACGGCTGATCGCGGGGATTCCTCGGAGGTAAAACCGAAGGTCGAAGGTCATGTTGTGGTCAAAGTGTTAAGTTAATGGTCAACTTTGTATGTATGCAGCTGTACGACTCGTACACGCACAGTTTACACTGACAATGATCGGTGCTTTAAGTACAAACCGTGTAAAACGAGTTAGTCGAATCAATTTCTTCGAGATTTTTCAAATAATACTAGATGGAAATAGAAAAAATGTTGTTTCTCACTATTTTAACAATACGTTATAATTTTAACCACAATCGACGAATTTGTTTTAGATTATATATACCTATTCTGCAGGTATGTGTACATGCCTATGTGTGGGTGACTCTGCCAATTATATCAACCCGGATTCGGAGTCCCACCGTCTCCGATTCTCTTCTTACTTTAAGACACTTTTTATTTCATATTTCAGTCACAATTACCAGCTCGAAAATAATTTTTGTTAAATTTTTTTTCTATTTCTTTTTTTGGATCTTTTGCGGTAATGCGTACTTAAATTTGTGAAAATTATAGTGACTTTTTTGGAAAACTCGTTTCTCTAATACTTTTTGCAGAGTTTCGGAGTTACGGAGGGAAAAACGAACACGACCAGGATACGTTTTCGTAATGATTTTTGTTGCTCTTTTGAATGAAAATATTTTCATTTTTTTTTTTGGTTAGATGTCTATAATTTTTCTTAAATTTTACTTTTTATATTTGAACCGCATTTTGATGCCATTACGGGACTTTCGTTTTTGATTTTGTTCTTGGATTTTGATAAATTCAGCTGGAAATGGATTGGAGCCAGATTATGAAGTTCCGAATTTTTCAAGTTCAGAACTTTAACCCTGTCTTTCAAAATACTAAAGACATGCGATTTCAATATCGGGCTCATAATGGGTTCTGGTGAATGACCGATATTTTTTTTTCTAAAAGCGTTTTCAATCGTGTACAAATATTCGAGCAAAATGAAAATACATATTTCTGTTCAAAACTGCGAGAGATTAGGGATATGAATGTATCCACCCCGTTCTCTTTCCTCCTCGCTTCCTAGACCCCAAAAAAGTCATCAAAGAATTCGCTTTTCAAAAAAGTCACAAATATTCCAAATTTAGAGAGAAAAAAAAAAAAAAAAAAATAGGAAAAAACAAAAACGATTTTCAAGGTCTTTGTGACTGGTATGAGGGGCGTCCAAAATTAGAAGAGTATAAATATTATATAAAAGAATAATAAATACTTCTCATAGTCTGACGATGTTTAATGATCTATTTATAATGAACACCAATTTTAGCTGTCAAAAAAAAAAAAAAAAATTGTCTAATATCCGTTCCTGTTCAAATGGATCATTTTCGCTGGTTGTGTAGAAAATGTAACGTATACACGTGTAAGACGTGTATCACGGCAGGAAGGTAGTACCTCTCGTACACATGACATATATGATAGACGTCTGAGGAAGATCATTCGAAAAAAGGTGTAGTGACAAGGCGTAATTTTTGCTCTTGTAAGTACTTCCCATTGCGTAATAAAGGCTACATCTAATTTGCAAGAAATGCATGGTGATATACATACTCGTACATATATGTATATAGATTCGTATATGTATACGTATTTAATGGGAGTAGCGAAAATTGAAGGTCACCGCAATTAGTATATAGTGCAAAATAATAATTAAAAAGTTGGAAAATATATTTACAACGGGGATTCACAGCGGTAGTTAATGTATTACAATTACTTGCAACCAGTATGCACGTAGGTATGATATTATGTGATAATTCATACCTCAATTAAATGACGTCAATTGACTACGATCAGGCAGTTCAGTAAATAACATTAGCATCATTATAAAGCTATCGGAAAATTTTAGAAAAATTCTACAATCGTCGAATGTCCACAAAAAATAATCCGGTTGGAGTATAATCTTTCTGCGACCGTAGGTAAGGTAGAGCATCTATTACCGTTAGCGCCTGGCTACCGATCGAGAGGCAGCCCAAATCAGAGATCGGTAGCTATAGATCATTTATCTACACTTTGCGACTGCTTAAAAAAAAAAAAATCTAATTAATAAAATCAGGCAAGAAAAATAAAAAAAATTAAAACAGTAGATTGGGATTTATTAAATATGTATTCGTTGCTCTAGTGATTTCGAGAATTTTTTTTTTTTATAGAAATTAGTATTCTTGGATCTAATGAAATAAAAATTTTCTAATGAATATAATCCGCAAAGGTAAGAGGTACGATAAAATGAAGCAAATTTGGCAACATTCCAAAAAACAAAAAAAAAAAAAACCAAATCAAAAATTGAATTATTGGTGTACTTTTATATCTTCACGTTCCAACGTCCAGAGTATATCTCAGTATCTCAAAACTGATCAGATTTCGAATTAGATTTGATGTCTCGAGAACGGATCGACGGATTTTGATAAGGTTTTTTTTTTCTAATCGATAGGATTTGACCGAACCTAAATCTGATTCAATAATTTTCAAAATTCAGTAATTTTTGAGTTAAGAAATCATCAAAAATAAATTTCCGCTCGTGATAAGTTTCTTTGTCTTTTAATCGAACTTTTTATTCATGGAATACCATTTTTCAAGCTTGTCAAAATCTGACGCTACAAGAAAAAAATAAAAAAAGCAACAAAATTTCAGAAGTTCTACATTTTCAAAGTTGCAAAAACAAAAGTGTTCAATCTTCGAAAATATAGAATTAGTCTATACTGGGTTGCCTTTAGCTAAATTTTTGATATCCTTTCCTGATTACAACGCATAAAAAATATTCGAAAAACCTATTTTGCGAATTTATTCGCCGAAACCTTTCGAATACTGTACAAATTTCAGACGATAGTTACTTGTCGCTAATTTTGATACAGAGATTTCGATCCTACTCGTATCGATTATTTTTCAATTCCTGTTCGTTTCCCTTCTTCGATTTCTTCACATTGAAAATAATATGAAAGAAATTCGGTATCGAAGTAGTAATAAAATCGAAGCAATTCAGTATTATTGCGAATGGATAGTAAGGATCTTTTATCCTACACAGTGCGTTATCTCGAATTACACATGTACCCTAATTCACGAAGCATAACGTACAGTTTACAGTTGCTTGTTCGATACAAACTAAGGTAAGATTCTAGCGCACCTTAGCCACTCGAAGTGTTGTTGAGCAGTATTTGATCGCATGTTGAAACTCCGCGGTGCTAACTGAGTGAATAAGAGAGAAGTAATTTATTTAGCAACAGTGCAAACGTCCATCGCCAGCTCTCTTCTCTGTCGCAATTGTCGAAGGACCTGTCGATGCTTTTTCTATTCACGGCTCATCCCTCCCTCTCGATCTCTCAAGGGTGTCTCTCAAGGAAAAGATAATTTTCGCATTTTTAAAAAAAATCGATTAACATCATCTTCACTATTTCGCAACGAAAAAGTATCTACAATTCCTCATTTTTTATCATAAAAAAAAAGACAAATCTTCTCTTCCTTTTTATCACCTACCTACTGATCTCAATACGCGAAGGGCTGCCTCAGGCACCACCAAGCTTAGCCTAACGTCTCGACGGCTTTCGCCTGGGTTCCTGCCATAGAGAGAGCAATAGTTCCCCAGATCCCGGAAGTTGAGTTTATACAGTTCCTGGGGCAAGTATAATCACGTAATGACTAGTAACGATGCTCGAGTATAGCTTTCAGGAGCGAAATAATATATTGTAATTTTAGGGCGAAGAATATATGTATATGTCTCTTTTCCAAAAACACTTGAATTGCATTAGGATTTTTTTTTTTGTAACCGGAGAGTAAACAATTGCTCACACAGTCATCTTTGTTTTTTTTTCTTTCTTCTTCTATCATAATGATGGTAATGATAATAATAAAAATTGCCTTCTCTATGTACAGTCAGGCAATAAAGTTCTTGTGGGGTCGAAATTTAGGCTTAGGTGTTCCAGTGTCTACGCTGTTGAGCAGGCCCATCGATGCATTATTTATTATATACAGGGTGTCCCAGAACGAAATGTCAAAAATGAAAGGTGGCCTAGAGGAGGTCGAACTGAGTAAATTTTCCCGAAGAACATGGGGTCTGCGAAGTCGCGTTCGCGAGATATCACAGGTTAAAAAAAAAGTATCGCTTTGCGCCGCCGCGACGCGGCGCAAAGCGATACTTTTTTTTTAACCTGTGATATCTCGCGAACGCGACTTCGCAGACCCCATGTTCTTCGGGAAAATTTACTCAGTTCGACCTCCTCTAGGCAACCTTTCATTTTTGACATTTCGTTCTGGGACACCCTGTATATTTGGGAAGTATTTCTTACTTTACTTTGAGTAGGTAGCCTGCCAGATTCGCCTTCTCAGAGAACGGGGTATGCGGAGCGAGGGGGCTGCTCAACAGCGTAGACACTGAAATGTTTGAGCCTGAATTTCGACCCTCCAAGAACTTTATTGCCCGACTGTACGTGCACGCGAGTGTCTCTTGGTCATAGTCCGTTTCTTCGACCTTTCCCTCCGTGTCCTTCGGCCGAAAAGATGTAAAAAAAAAAAATACAGCTACTTTTACCTTCAATATAATTTAAGTAGGCAAACGCATTAAAAAGAGAAGAAAAAAAAAAGAACAAGAAACAAAATAAATTTCTCCAATTTTTACATATTCAACAATCGCTATGTGTCGGTTAATTAATCTTTTGCGATGGGGAAACGATTCTTTATCTCTTCTATTTGTAGTTTTTTAATTCTCTTGGTTTCTTCGTTCGTATACTATCCGATCATTTCGTTACTTTTATGGAATAATCGCCGGGGTTGCAGGTGTTTCTAAACATGCATAAATATGTATGTGGGTATATTATATAGTTTGTAGAGGGAGAGATAGATGGAAAGATAAAAAGAGAGGGAAAAAGTGCGAAAGGGGAGGGTCGGGGGAGGGACGATTATACAACTTTCTTAAGTCTGACGTAACCCTGACCAGCACCAACTAGAGAGAAATGATAGCTGGACCTAAGAGAGCCGAAGAATTGGCTCCCCACTGTAAAGAATTTGCTTCCACTCGATTTCCCACTTCTTCGACATCTTCTACAGGGCAAAGAGCCCGCGAGTCGCAGGGCTCAGTTCTTGGAAAGCACCAGAATACGCAAGGCACACGCGACATGTAGTGTAGTCGATATAAAACAAAGTTTACATAGAACATAAAAAAAAAAACTAGAGTAAAAATCTGAAAAAAAAATTATTATATTAGTAAAATCTAAGTAAACGTTAGAAACAAAAAAATTTCAAATCAAAAGACAGATAATCCAATTTTTGTAAATTGGAAACGAAGATTTAACGTCTACCTCTGTAAAAGAAGAAGAAAAAAACAATTGTCAAATTCGGGATATTTTCTTCTTTTTTTTGTTGTTGTTGTATAAAACTTGACTTTATCGATCGTTCGATTATCTTAAAATCAAAAAAAAAAAGAAGACAAAAAATAGTAATAATACTAAAAGTAAGATTTATAATTTCGCCAACTGTGCCGTGAAATGTATGGGTGATTAGATATTTAAATAATTGTATAAATTGTGCTGATGAAATTTTTTCGGTGAGAAACAGAAAACAGAAAACGAAAAAAAAAAAACAAAAAAATTATAATATGGACTTGTGACAGAGAAATTATAATCGTCGTGGAGATTATCCTGAATTTTATTATTCGAGTAAGTATTACATTATATACATTCAATGTATACATGCGTATTAAGGTATTTAGCACATACCCAGGTAGGCTACGTACGTATACGTAGTGTCGACGAAGATGGACCAGTTTCGAAAGTTGGATCACGCGATTTCTTAAACTTATGTATAGTCGACGAAGTATTCAGACCAGTTACAGAAATTATTTCATGAATTTTAACAGTTTTTAGAATTCAATTAATGGCCGGAATTCGGATTTTGAAAATCCGAAGATCTGGTTTCTGTCTGTCCAATAAAAGTCCTCCAATGCTAAAGCCAGAGGACCACCCCTTAATCTATTCGAAAACATGTTCAATTGTAAATTTCAATTTTTTAGTTGTCTTTTTTTTTTAAGGGCGCATGAAAATGTAAAAATTGCATAAGTTGGTTTTGAATTTTCCAACTAGAAAAGAATTGACGATGATTTTTTTTGATTTGTGGTCCATTTCCGCACGTGAATTTACTCCTCGTGATGAAAATTGTTTCAGTGCAATACCAGCCCTGCAGATACGTATTAGTTAGGTACATACGTGAGAATAAGAAGAGTCGAGATTTGTGCGTCACAACCGATTTTCCTTATCTTTGAAATTCCCTGTTGATTAAATATTTTTAAAAAACGAGAGCCACATGCGTACATACATACATATGTATGTATATATTCAAATTATACGAGGTTGAACATGAACGAATGAACGAACGATCAACGTCGATAGTACAAATTGGCTACTTTCGACATTTAAAATTGGAGAAATCGTGGTGGAAATATTATCATCGTACGAAAGACCTTGTTCCGGCTTATACTGACGGACCAAAGGCACGAAAGTTGGACCGGTTTTTTTTTTTTTTTTTTTTATCGTCGATTAATTTTCTGTGTATGAATAAAATATTTCAGTCTATAATGTATATACATATAGGTATATACTGCACATGTATAATGTTGCATACATAAATATACCTATCTTCGGTTGAACTCGTAATATGCATCGTTATATAATAATTAATCGTGCACACGCGTGTTCGCACAAATAACGACCTCAAACTTTTTGCATTTGTTCTTGTGTAATTTTTATTTATTTTTTCTTCTCTTCTCTCTCTTCATTTCATTTCTATACCGATTTTCTATTGTGGAATCGAAGATCCCTTATCCACCTTTAGAATTATTAGAAAAACAACTTCATTAACCGACTTTTTTGCCGAGCATGCTAAAAAAATATTCATCGCTATAGTCAATGACTATTTTTTTTTCTTCTTTTTTTTGATTGTTACAACTACGCTGTTGACAAGTTTTTTTTTTTTTTTCTTTTATCTTCTTCTCGCACAGTTTTTCCTCGAATAATTAGCGTTAAGAAATTGCTGAAGTTATACCCGCACCGATTCCGTAATCGATAATTATTATTATCAATGTTTTTCTAAATTAATTAGTATCTAATTATTGGGGTGTATTCCATTTTAGGAAATAACTGTTCAAGGGTCTGGAGTGAAAAGATGTGCGGTTAGAAAAAGATAAATAAATAAAAACAGACCCTGAGGATAAATTTTCTGATATAAAGTATACGTGTATATCCGTGCAGACTGTATCTCTCTAACACTCCTCCTCTTTAACGTCTGCACGCATTGCCCGAGGACACGAGCCGGTGAGGCGGTCATGTAACGCCTCATATTTATATTGCTTTCCTGTTACGCTTTCTTCAGACCATTTCTCCGCGATATATGTGCCACACTTACATGTATATTAAAACTATCACCCACACTAGTCTAATACACCATTAGTATAGGTATGTTGGGTTGAATTAAACCAAAGCCGGACAAGGAAGCCGTACACCTGACCCCTTGATCACGGTAAAAATCTATACGCAACGCTCGCTGCCTATAGCCAGTTATTACATGCTATGCGGCAGTTAAGTTTTGACTTAGAAACTCACGCAGGATATATAATATTATATGTATATAAGTATATATATATATATATATATATATATATATATATATATATATATATATATGTATATATATATATATATATATATATATATATATATATATATATAATTATAATTTAGCTATCTGTGATAAGTGTGAATCGAAATTTATCGGCATACCTTCTAAACTATAAATCACATCAATATCAACATTCTGAAATTAATTGCTACAGCGTAAATACGTTAATAGGTATACATACATGTGATATGCGTATGCTAATCAATCCTTGGATTGAATTATGTGGGGTACTCTAAATTTGTATCAAAGATTTCTATGATTTTGAGAAAAAGAAAGATAATATAGGGATCGAAACGACGATAGTATTCATTATAAACCATCTTGAAGTCGACGAGATGATTGCAATTTTGATGATTAGGCATCTAATCGGTAGAACGGGACTCCGTCTTGTGAACGATATAATATCGTCGATCTCGTTTCTTCTGCAGATCGATGTTCAAAAACGTTCTTATTGAATTCATCGATTATCGTAACGTTCTACACACATGAACTTCTCTACCTACTCCATTCCATAAACGTTTTTTCTAATCAGCTACTATTCTTATGCCTTCATATATTGACTATTCTCATGTTTGTGGTAGGACAAATCGACGGCTGAGCGGAACAACATCGTATCTCAGAATTTGGTTCAACAATATCGTATCTCAGAATTTGTTCCAAAAACATCGTATCTCAGAATTTGCTCCAAAAACATCGTATCTCAAAATTTGATCCAACAACATCGTATCTCCTATATCTTATACACAGAGATACGATGTTCTTGAACCAAATTTTGAGATACGATGTTTTTGGAGCAAATTCTGAGATACGATGTTTTTGGAACAAATTCTGAGATACGATATTGTTGAACCAAATTCTGAGATACGATGTTGTTCCGCTCAGCCGTCGAAATGTACAGTTATGAAATTTACAAGAAGCAAAATTGTCGTCGACTTATAATCGTCCAAACAAGTATGTACCTGGCTGGACGAACCTAGGCTCAATACCGAGACACTGCAGGTATTAATTAACGTCTGAAGTAAGAAGAGAGGGAGAAAAAAAAAAATGGAATAAACGAGAGATAGAGACAGAGTTAGAGATAGCGATAGAGAAATAGGAGGAAACAAAAAATAAGAAATTGGGCACACGGCCTCAATTCGCATTATATTTGAAATTTCATTTTAATTTTTACGATTCAGGGTCGCTTGGTCATTAGACCGATCATACAGCTTGTTAATAAAAGAAAACGAAAAAAAAATAAAAAAAAAAAAAAAAATAAATAAAAATAAACAGTATGAAGAAAGAAAAAGTAGAAAAATTTGATTGCACTTTGCGAAATATTAGAAATTTTAAACATTGGAATTAATTATTTTAATCGCGTTACGCCAATTGTCTTATAGGAGATATTTTATTATACAATAGCTACGAAAATCGTTGTCGAAATTTCTCAGCAATACTAACAATTCACTTATTTAATGTATATATTCTATACATACGTAACATTCGTATCCGTCATTTCTTTTTATTCGCGGTCATCACAATTGCGCTACGCGCTTCTTGCAGCTCGGAGACGCGCGGATGAGCAAAAACCCATTGACCGCGAGAAAATTGCGCTTCGGTTATTATTATTATTATTATTATTATTATTATTATTATTATTATTATTATTATTATTATTTTTATTATCATTATGTCGAAGATTGTAACGGACATCGAACTTTGTGGTATGTATGATGATACAGGGCAGTATCTGACCCAGATAAGCTGCTTCCTTTCCTTCAATGTCTTCGTGATATCCTCTCTCCTTTTCTTTTCTATTCTCTTGACTCTTCGTCATTGCGGCTATTTTACCCGGGGGCAAGTATCGTACACGAGAGACGCTGTGAAGCGAGTTCCATATTCTGCCTACATACATATACATAACGTAATATTCACCGTTTCTTTGCTGAAGCTGATTTACGATGCTGACGGATATTATGGATATGTAGAAAGCAGACAGGTGATAATTCGAAAGACCCCGCGATTCTCGCGGTATATGTATATAATATACGTTATTCGTACATATACATAAAATATAATACTACCACTACTTCTGGTATACATACTTCTAGATAGACCATATAGAACAGTGTGCGAAACGAGAACGCGGGCCTTTCTAACGATATAGATATATATCTTGGTAGAAAAATTCCAGCCAACGGCGGTATAAGACGACGGTTTGTAGAAAGAAGATGGAAACAGAAAAGGAGAGAAAAAAAATGCGGCTGACCACGATGGGTCAGACGTAAAACTTCACGCCTAAACCTTTCAGGTTAAAAAAATGTTATTTTTAATTTTGAGTCTTTGAATAACTTTGAAATTACTACTTGACCGATTGACTCAAAAATTCAGTTATAGATTTAAGTCTTGATATACCTTTTCGATTGCCGGAAGAATCATTGAAATCGGTTAATTCGTTACAAAGGTATCGTACGATAAAAAAAGAAGTTTTTGTCGTGCAACATCTTTTAAACTAATCGTTCGATTTTGATGAAGCTTGCGGCAATCGAAAGGGCTATTCAAGACTTAAATCTGATCAAGTTTTGAGACTAATCGCACGAACAGTTTAGGAGTTATGCGCTAAAAACATGAAAATTTTTTTTTTTAATTTTTATTTTTCGAATAACTTTGAAACTACTCGACCGATCGACTCCAAAATCTAATCAGATCTAAGTCTTGATAAACCCTTTCGATCGCCGCAAGAACCATTCCAATCGGTCGCGTCGTTCTAAAGATATCGTACGACAAAAATTTGTTTACACACACACACACACACACACACACACACACACACACACATACGGACGTCCATCCAAAAATAGTCAGAATAGCTTCTTAGGACCCTAAAACGTCGAGATCTGGTGAAAACTCGATTTTCGAAAATCGGACCGAAACCAATAACTTCCCCCTTTTTTTTTTTGAAAGTTTTCAATTTTCACAGCAGGAAGTTAAAAATACAAAAATTAAGAAAAAACCATCATTTTAACGCCAAGTCTTTGACTTACCTGCTCAACTTGTGCACACATCTACTAATCCACCTGCACGAGTGTCAAAAAGCCGTTAAACGTCATCCTTGGCCAGTCTCCACTGCGTTACCGTTAAGGATACATATCCCATTGTTGTTACCACGAAATGTAAATTGTAAATTGGATTAGGGACCCTACTGTACCGAGTTTTCGTATTTTTTTCTTTTTTTTTTTTTCGATCCAATTCATTGGCGTAACTATAAACTTGATTTTTTAAACAGATTTGCAGACGGTGTGCCTGCAAGAAATCGGCAAATGTTTTTATATTTTATTGTCATCAACGATTTTGAAAGTTGTGCAAAAATGAAAAGTAAGAGTGGCTGTAATTACCTATTATAATATTTAATACTGCAGCGTATCGATGCGAAACTTTTTAAAAATGCTATTAAAAAAATGCAATTATTTGACTGCCCATCAATCCTATAGATAGTATACCTATATGGTATATCTATGCATATATTCACTCCCCCGGTTATTTTCACTTAAAAAAATAGGACACACGAAAGGCTCGAGGCAGATATTCTATACGATAATTATTTAGTACCCGAAGTCGTTAATATAACTATCTTAAAAATCTTTTTTCTAATCACTAAATTGTTTGAAATTTATCGAGGTAGTTTTATTGCTTAGTTTTTCTATAATTTTCTAAGTAAGTAGGACGAGGATCGTGAAACATACTATATGCATATTGAAATTTTCCAAAACTTTTAATATATCGCTCCAATAATTTCCTAGCGGATTATCATATAGTTACGACGAAATTAACGAGCAGTAACATTCGTAAGTAAAAGTAAAAAAATCGAGAATATATTTCGGGTTTCCTGTATTGCCCCAATCATGGAACACGCATCTTCCGGTACCCATTTTTATTTTTTTTGTTGTTGTTTGGATTATATTTTGCATTGAATATCCGCTAGAAGATACTGCCAGTATAAAATCGGCATGAGAAGGTCTACTTACTCTAAGTAAAACCAGTTGTGTTGGCGGATTTACACTGCAGAACTAAAAGGACACGTGCTATGTGGGTTTGTTAACGGTTCAAGTAACCCAGACCTCTCATTTTCAAGTCGTATATAAGGTATAAGATTATACAGTTATATACAAGTATATACTATATATATATATATATATATATATATATATATATATATATATATATATATATATATATATATATATATATATATATATATATATATATATATATATATATATATAACCAGCAGAAATATGTGTACGTGGATAAAGATGGTATAAAGATCGATTGGACGGTACAAGTGAATAAATTGAAATTTCTGTACACGATTTGTTAATCCTATATATATGATCTTAATTTATCGTCAAATTATAAACTCGATGCCTCGATTATGAACATACATAATTATGTATGTACGTACGTACGTAGCATGTTGAAAAGGCTTGCCTAATCCGTCGAGGTAATCTCAAATCGATTATGATATTCCAGCGTTTTGAATGAAACTAAAGATAATTGATTTGTTATACGACGTCGTTTATAGAAATTGTTGGTAACGAATCTTTAACAGGTCGATAATGAACGTGGTTATAGTAACGTTTTACTATTTCGTCATTCATAGTTTTGAAACTATACATATATATACATATATACACGTTATAGAGGATTATTAGTATATGTTTAAAAATAACCTGCAGATTTTACGACATTCGACCGACGTATTACAGACATGTACAGTCAGGCAATAAAGTTCTTGTAGGGTCGAAATTTAGGCTTAGGCGTTCCAGTGTCTACGCTGTTGAGCAGGCCCATCGATGCATTATTTATTATATACAGGGTGTCCCAGAACTAAATGTCAAAAATGAAAGGTGGCCTAGAGGAGGTCGAACTGAGTAAATTTTCCCGAAGAACACGGGGTCTGCGAAGTCGCGTTCGCGAGATATCACAGGTTAAAAAAAAAGTATCGCTTTGCGCCGCGTCGAGGCGGCGCAAAGCGATACTTTTTTTTTAACCTGTGATATCTCGCGAACGCGACTTCGCAGACCCCATGTTCTTCGGGAAAATTTACTCAGTTCGACCTCCTCTAGGCCACCTTTCATTTTTGACATTTAGTTCTGGTTCTGGGATCATACGTATATTTGGGAAGTATTTCTTACTTTACTTTGAGTAGGTAGTCTGCCAGATTCGCGTTCTCAGAGAACGGGGTATGCGGAGCGAGGGGGCTGCTCAACAGCGTAGACGCTGAAACGTGTGAGCCTGAATTTCGACCCTCCAAGAACTTTATTGCCCGACTGTACATTGTAAATACATACATATGCATATATGATAATTATTTCAAATCGATGTATGTATGTTAGATTATGGCAAATGAATTGGCATGGCGTAAAAAAAAAAAAAGAAAAAGAAACTAAAATAAAAAGTACGAACATATTGTATGACGCAAATTTTTCACTATCGCACTATAGTACTATTTTAATAACACATATAGGTATCTGTATGTACATACATAGCATAGGTATAGGTATACACGAGGACTGACAAACGACTATCAGTTGAACGGGTGCATAACCAGTCGGGTGTATTCCAGTGAAAAAAGAAAACGTATAACAATAACCTGGGTGAAAATTTCTATACTTTTTGAACGAATTTCAACGAATTATTGGAGAAATTCTAAACGTTGCGTAGTCTTGATTGAAAAAACAAAAAAAAAAAAAAAAAAATGTAGATTTTGTCAGTCATTTAGAAAAATTTAGTTTTTTTTTTTTTCAACCGATCGAACTAGACAAAAAAATTAGAATTTTTGTTTCTCTTTGGAATGAAAAACAACGAAAATTTCATTTTTTTTTTCTCTGAAAAATTTCATGGAAATTTTTCAAAATTATTTTACACCACGTGTCATGTATATATAGTTACGAATTATATTTTTTCTATCGAAAGAAGTATTCCTGTATAGAATTCCTGTTTCTTCATAAAAAACGAAAAAAAAAAACCTTTTTTTTTCATAGATATCGGTGAATTTATCAGACGAGCCGAACTCAAGTTCGGTTGAGTTCGACTCGTCTGATAAATTCACCTCTATGCATGTAAAGCACACGAACGATAAGAGTCACTGAAAAAAAAAAAATTTCATTTTTTTTTTTTTTTTTCATATACTAATTTTGAGACTCGAATTTTACACTCTGTGTATTAGTTAGGGATAGGTAGGGGTTGTACGTAGTTTTGCCTAGATGTGTACTATATAACAACACGTACATCGGCTCGTATGATATACGTAATGCTGATTACTGTGAGGAACGTGAGTAAGCAACGTTTTCTATTCCCGCATTTAAGTTGCCCCGTTACCGGAGGTTTTTTTTTTTACCGATTTTCATTACTTTCCATTAATTATTGTATATAGGTATGTATAGGATATACATATACGATATCGAAAACAAGTCTTCAAAGTTGTTTGGAGTCTCGAAACGGTTATTTGTTATACTTACGTACTATTATTTTTTTTTTTTTTTATAATAATTACATCGTACATATAGTTAAATACCACGGATACATACATAAATAAATATATACATGTATACCTGTGTGTATATAGTGTATATCGTTAGGAATATATTTGTGTTATTCCTGTTTTTAGAAACGCTTTCGCGAAAACTATATACGTAATCCAGGTTCGATGCCTTTTCTCCTACAGCTCTTTTAACCCTTTTTCCATTTCTCTTATACTTTTTACTTTCATTCTATACATATTATATTCACGTAACGGTAGTTTATGTCATCGATTGAGGCACGGATAAGAAAAAAATGTCCTAAATTTTGACTAATCAGCCAAGTTCACTCCCGTATTATTTTCACACAATTAAATTTGGTAATTTTACTTTCCGTTTCAATATCAATCATCATGAACGTAAGAACTCATCGATATAGTTCCCTTTCGATGACGTATGTCACATATACGTCTTACGACGTGTATCATCTCTCGTTTACAAGTCGGATATCCGCAATAATTATGCAATAATAATAATATGCGTTGTATAACGAACGGGATCGATCGGTTTGCATGAAAGTTGTACCTATACAGGAATTAGGTGAATTGAAAGCGCGAGCTGACGCACGTCGTGCTATAGCATTAATTAACGATTAAGTATAAAAACGTTATTTTATACTACATATACGGTTCTAATCTCTCATATTAAATTCTTCGATCGCTCCGCACCTTTCTAAATTGTACTCTCCGAGGAGCGTTAAAAGGACGGGAAATTGCGTTTGGTTCTCATCATAAAACGTGAGAAATGAAGAAAAAAAAAAAATTAAAAAATTAAAAACAGTGAAAAAAGAAACCTAACTTATGTTAGAATCTATTCATTACTCGACTCTCACTTTTCGACATTAAAAAAAAAAAAATAAAAAAAAAATAAATTAAAACCTGACTTACTTATACTACTTTTCAGTGTCAAGGATACGTTGCCATATTATATACCTATTAACCTTATAAAATTTCAGCCAGAGGCTGTTCAGAAAATATATATATTCGACTATAATAATTTATAGAACGCGAATCAAGCCCCGAATTGAATAATTAATATCTGGGCTAATTGCAAGTCGAAAATCAGGCTATAGTCGGGGTATAAGCTTGTTTTGTAATCTGAATACCTAATTGCATAATTTGCAGATCATTTTTTTTTTTTCTGTACAATTCTTTCGTCAAGGCTGGACGTTAATTTGGATTCAAATTCCATTCATGTCTTTATCGAATGGATGACTGCCTCGACTAAATTCAACTCTCAAAATATCTCTGTTTAGTAATTTAAATACCGTTGAAAACTCTTTTCAAAATTCTTCAAAAGTTCACTTCACTATACAAGTTTTACGTTCAGAGAGAAAGTAAAAATAAATTAACACTAGTTCAGTCCGGTTGTGTTGAAAAAAATTAGAATGAAAAAAAAAAAAGAACAGGAAGAAACGAAGAGTTCGGATAACATCAGAAATTTTACCATGATGAATAAATTCATTAGATTCTTACGCTGTTTCTTTTATTTTTTATTCGTCTTTTTGTATCATTGTTTTATTTTCTACAGTTTCGTCTCTAATGAACACCAGCGAAGCCTCAATTACCGAGATGTCGAACATCTACAATAACTCTGTAGTTCGGTTTTACCAACACCTATTTTACGACCTGGCTGGTAAGATTTTGATTTTTTGTTTTAATTATTCCCTCTGAAGCTGAATGCAAAGAAAAAAAAAATTTAACAAACGCCTTTTTTCCCCTGTGTTCAGATCCGAGGACAAAAGATTGGTTCCTGATGGCCTCGCCGGTTCCTGGAGCGAGCATAATGTTCGGTTATCTATACTTCGTTCTCTCATGGGGTCCCAGACACATGGAACATCGAAAACCCTATCAATTAAAGAACGTATTGATAGTGTACAATTTTTTCCAAGTCCTTCTGAGCTGTTGGCTATTTTACGAGGGTCTCGATGCCGCGTGGCTAACGAAATACAGCTGGAAGTGTGAACCGGTAGATTTTTCCGATACTCCAGAAGCACGTCGGGTAAGGCAGACTCGGTTTATTCTAATCCGTAGAAAACAAAAAAAGAAAGAAAAAAACAATAATTTTTTAAATAGCGATGACTGATTGATTAAAAAAAAAAAAAGGAAATAGGTAATGAACAGATTTTCAATTCGATTCATATCGAAGCAGCGATATGCGATCCTCCTTCACTCGATTTCGTTCCACTGACCGATATTCCTTGAATCCCCTCCACTGTGATATGACCCATAAAACCATGAAAATTATACCGTTAATTCATCTCCGCAGGTCGCTCGAGGAGTTTATTTCTACTTCCTTGCAAAAATCTCCGAGCTTTTGGACACAGTTTTCTTTGTACTACGTAAAAAGGAACGACAAATCAGCTTTTTGCATATGTATCATCACACAGTGATGCCTCTCGTGGGCTGGGGGGCTACAAAATACTACCCAGGAGGCCACGGGACTTTTATCGGTAAGAAATGGCCAGAATTATCAATGAGTTAATCTAAATAAATAATCTTTAACATTGTCTAATAATTTATCTTTTTTTCTTTTCGCATTTTATCACCGTAGGAGTCATAAACAGCTTCGTACACATCGTTATGTACACTTATTACCTTCTGGCAGCCATGTTGCCACAATATCAGGCGTATTTCTGGTGGAAGAAATACATAACAACATTGCAAATGGTAATTAATTATTCCAGAAGTGATTTTTTGATTTTTTTCTTGTCAAATGATTCCTAGTCAGAATACACCGCTGTAACCTTGGTTGTCTATTTTCAGGGGCAGTTCTGTCTCGCCTTCCTGCACAGCTTCCAGTTGTTGTTCTACGATTGCGGATACCCGAAATGGTCGTTGATCATCATTCTTCCAAATGTTGCATTCTTTTATTTCATGTTCTCGGACTTTTATAATAAGGCATACGACAAATCTGGTCGTAAAATTCCCGTTACGACGCAAGCGAATGGAACGTGTCATAAACACGAAGCGAAAAAGGCTATCAATGGTAGAATCCAAACCGAAAAATCGAAAAATGCTTGATACCAATATTTACAACCATATTCCACAGCCGCAGGTCGAAGGAAACTATGAGAATTGGCAGCGCAATTGTTATGCCAAGTGCAGTATCGTGTCACTTCTCCTGATTCTCTGAGCTCTTGGCATTTCTCGATATATTGATATAGTTTCCTTGATTAGAAATCGCCTTAAAAATTCGTCATTTTGTACCTGCTATATACCAGGGCTTACGGTTGGATAAATGATTATGTAATTGAGGTATATACCTAACTTAAGAGTAGTGACTGATGAAGGACTGCGATCTTAAGTCAAAATGTTCAAAATCTAAATGATAAAGTTATAAATAAATAAATAAATAATTGAAAAAAAAAAAAAAATTAAAAAAAAAAAATTGTATATGATATCGATATATACATTTGTAAAAAGTATATAGGTCTGTACAGAACAGAACGTATATAGACAATGTTGAAATCTATAAATCCTAAAAATGTTTGACACTTTTTATCGCCCGATTGGCTCACGTTTTTCCAATTTCTTTATTACATCGAAACAGATCATTTCCAAATTTTTTTTAAAGCGAGTGAATATGGATCGGTGCAGATTGATGAACCGTAGAGTTTCTTTAACTCGCGTTTGACAGAAAAATTTGAAATTTCGTCAGTTATTAGTATTTGATGCAACGTACTAGAGAAAAAAAAAATTTCAATCGATTCGGATATTTTAAACCGAAGTTACAGCGTTTCGAAAAATCTAATGATCTTCAAAATTCAAGCGCGAGTCCGAGAAATATTTGTGGAAGAGTTTTATATATCGTTTTCAAAATTTTCTTTTGGTATCAAAAGATTAAACATTTTTTTGAGGATCGAGCTAGATTTTGTTTTTTCTCTTCCTACGACGATCCACGTATTTGTATGTAGTCATAAATTTTTGCTTTTCAATGAAGGAATGCGTTAATTAAATTGTTACATAAAAATCATTTTCCGTAAAAAATAATAGTGAAATTTTCTTTACGATATAACAAAGATGATGGAAAAGAAATTTTTTTATTCATTTTGGTTTAACAATTTTTTTTTATCGGTCTGTATTTACTATTATGGCTGGTCCATGTTACTAAACCGTTTTTGAAATATGAAATAGTCAGGGATTGATGTACGAGCTCGCAATGAACCAAAAAAGTGTCTCTGAAAGAAAAGGATATTTTTTTTTTTTTTATTCAGAACAAAGGACGAAAAAAGATGAAATTTTAGAGGGAGATTTTTCATTTTGGAGCAGCTAAACGTTGAGACAAATTTTTGTAAATCTTATTCGTCCAATATTCACTCGCTCCGAATCATGCACTGTTTCAAATTTCAAATGTATCGAAGTTTTGGATAATTCTGATTTTTTTTGTTTTTTTTTCTGACTGATCAATTTTACTATATTATCAATGCGAAAACGAGTCAACATAAAATTAACACGTTCAATCTGCATAGACCCGATCAAATAGTTCTTCGACATTTTGAAAATTAAACATTTCAAAGAAACAAAAAAAAGAAAAAAAATCATTCAAAGAGAATTCATATCAGCATCTAGTGCAGATTTCGCCATCGATCTGTGGTATAATTATTTTATTTGCTCAACTATTGTGTTATATAGATATTGAGCCAGTAGATCATAAAAACGTTAAGCATTATTGCATTGACAGTGAAGTATTGCTCATGACTAGAATATCTGGTATACACTAAATAATATTGCTTCCAAAAACAAAAACAAAAACAAAAAATAAATAAATAAAAAATAAACAAAAAATCCGCCTGCCTATATATGTAATATAATATAGGCATATGTATAATGTACTAAAATACTGTAATACATTATTAACTATTATTATATTTCAACATATTGTTTATAATTATATCTGCAGACGTATAAATAATGATCCAATCACGTATATGGTATATAAGGAGATAACCGCATCCGAAAAATTACAGACAAAATTGGGTCGAAAATCGAAAATGAAAATTGAAAAAATGAAATTCGTTAAAACTTTGCAAAATATAACGGTCTACAATTGAAACTATTTTTTGTTTTATTTTATTTTGTTCGTTTTTAATTATGAAATAGGGATTTTAGATTATAGGAGGCACTTCCAGTGCAGTTTACAGCTTTAAATATAATCCACTAAGGATTTTAGTGTGCATAATATAATAATATACATTATGAATATATATTATACGTATACATATGTAATTAACATAAAATGTAATTAATTAATGAATTAATAATTCAGTTTCCCTTTAGTGATGGATGAACTGATATACCTATAATATACCCTAAATCCCTGCAGTCTTAACTTCATTCGATGTGAAACAAGTTAAGGCAAAAACTCCACCACCAACTTACGGGGCTCATTAACTATAGATTTGACGATCAATGAATTTTGACTATTCTTCGTATATCTTTTCGAATTTTCGTGCGATTGAATTACGGGTATATATGTAATATGTACAAGACACAATCAGATTAGGCGTGATTCTTGTCAAGGCGAAATTAAGATAGATCATATGATTATTGATTATTGATTATAGTTATATACATATTATGTATAATAAGTTGCAGTAGCGTTATGTATATTCAAATTTTGTATCATACAACAAATATATAAATATATATATATATATATATATATATATATATAATATAATATATTATAAAATAAAACATGTTAACGAATATATAGAAGGGTTTTTAAATCTTTCATTTAATAATATTTCTGTATAATAGATTATACACATTACATTATAGGTATAGTATATATATATTATTTCTTTTTTTCTATCTATTACAAGTACATAAATATGTATATATGAAGATATATATATATATATATATATATATATATATATATATATATATATATATATATATATATATATATATATATATATATATATATATATATATATATATATATATATATATATATATATATATATGTGTATATATATGTGTATAGATATATGCATATACTATATACACTATCATATATACATACATATATTCTTTAAAATAAATATAACAATACAATAAAATCTAAACACCTATCATCGTACATCGTATGAAATGAGTCGACCTTCTGACTTTTGACCACTTCATTTAATTATACCTATAGTAGGAAAAAGTGGGGTAATATGGCTCTCTCAAAAACAAAAACAAAAAAAAAAAAAAAAAACAGAAAATAAAAAATAAAGGTAATATACTAACGGTTTTGTTCTTATAGCATTAGGTGACCATATTATAATGATGAGAACGGTCAAAATGAAAACATCTGTACGATTTACAATTAAAAAAACAAAAAAACCCAAACTGTTCAAAGTTTACAGTTCATTGTAAATTATGGCCTTTTTCTGGATATTAGAGCTGTTACCCCCCCCCCCCCCCCCTTCCGCGCAGCCTAAAAAAAAGACCAACGGAAGAATGAACATGCGATAATATGTCCTTCGCGATTCATTTGACACGAACCATTAAACTCCATTTACCAATAATAATAATAATAATAATAATAATAATAATAATAATAATGAAAAAAAAAAAAAAAAAAAGATTATCCTAGGATTAGGTAACTATCATTTTCTGCACAGCCTCAATGGCTGCAGTATAACGTACAGTACCTAACAATTTAGTTATAAACTTATTCTAAGCTTTGTACAATTCGTTGAATATAATGACGTAGTCTTTTGCCTATATTTGCGCATGTATATTTGTATTCTATTTTTTTTTTCTTTATCTATACTTTTTTGCGAAGAATTAACTTGTATAGAGAGCTCTTTCGATAGATATATTGCGTCTGATTATTGTGCGGAAAAAGGCAAAATGACCTTCCCGAATTAAAAATTGTTACATCTTTGATTAAATATATTATTATAGAAATTTATAGAAATGCACTGCAGTCAGCTTCTTACGCGTTTTGTCTTAATTATTATACAGTACGTTCATTTTATTTTTTTTTTTCTATTTTTTATTTTCATTTCAAGCTGTCTTCGTCTTGTAAGATTTTCTGTAAAAGTCACTGAACAGATAGAGAAAGATTATGACATTTGTCACGAAGAAATACGTCAGAGCTTTCGGTAGTTTACAGTCGATCGCCAGTAAGTAGGTGAGGTAGCAAAGCATGATTCCGAACTGCACCTGAAATCGTGATTACAAACAGTTAATAAAAACCAATCGATAATTAAGGATGGTATAAAGAAATAATCAAAATTGGGCTTACAAATTTAAGACAGAAAATTCAACAGAAAATTTGGAAAAATTTTCTAAGAAACGGTTAAAAGAGAAAAAAAAAAAAAAATCCTGAACATGGGATAATTTCAGAAAAACTGTACTTTTTGTTCAAGAAAACCGATTTGGACCATGGTTTGAATTCTTAAAAAAAAAAAAAAATCTCACCAATTGAATCGAAGTCATGTACTTCTTCCACCAAAGGTACTTTCGGTAAGCTGGTCCTAGGGCTGCAATTAGATAGTAAGAGTACATCACGACGTGTACCAGCGAATTGAGAAAACCAATAACGATTCCTTGTTCTCCTGGCAAAAGTTTCAGATAACACCAAGATGAGATAGCTGTAACGGTGTGATGATATACGTGGAGGAACGTCACTTGATTTTGCTTCTTTCGTAGTACGAAAAATATCTGAAAAATGAAAACAAGAGACCTTTCTAATTTTCGGGGCTGAATTTATCGTATACCTAAGTTGTTCAAAAACTTTTCAGACAGAAGAAAAAAAAAAAAGAACAAGGCATCAGGTAGATATTCGGTTAACTTTTACCTCGCAGATGACGTCTGCCGATTCAAGGTTCAAGTGTCGTAAAATAAAAATAATAAATAATCAATAATAATAGAGTAATAAAAAATAGCAATACTCACGGTATCCAAGAGTTCGATAATTTTGGCGAAAAAGTACCACCAAGCACCCGTGGAGAGCTGAAAAATGAAAATAAAATTCAAAATTTCGTTGCCGCAGGTATTGATTTATAGTAAATTTATCAAGTCACGAAAAATCTTGTTTTATAATTACCGCGAGTTGCAGTGGATTCGGAGTGTTGTCATCCTTATTACATCCTTTGGCCATGATCAACTTGAAAAAATCAACCTCCAATGCCTGTAGGCAAAATAAATGATCGTAAAAACTTGAGAAACGTTAAATATAGTTTTAGTGTCAAAGATATATTTGCGTAAATTATATTTTCTATAGAAACTCATTACTCGGTTGTCTTACCAAACTGCAGAGCCATACACTGAATACTACTTGAATGGCATTGTAAAGTATCATAACGGTTTTCAGCTCAAACGCGGGTCTGTCCGCCATCATTTTTGGTCCAAGTTTTAAAACGAAGACTAGATACGCGCCCAGAATGCCCAGAACGGGCGCAGGGGATCCCATCAAAAACCATGTGTCCACCATAGGATCTATAGGAATTTTCATTAATAAATTTACAATACGGAATATCGATAAGCATATTAGTCAATCATGTTGATATTGCTGCCTTGTCAACCGCGGCTAATATCAACGTAAGAGTCCATAATCAATCAAAAGTAAGCCAAAAATTGTTCGGCTAGTTTTTGCATAACGTTTGAAAATCAAGAATCGATTAATCTATAAATATATCAACTATCGCTCGGGGATTCTAAAAATAAAATATCAAACCGAATATAGGAACTATTAATAAATATATAAAACTATAAAAAATATAAGAATGAAAAAAACTGGTCACCTCAAACCAGTTATCACTAACTACGAGCAATTATTTATGAATTTTTTCTTAACACAACGGTAAATCGTTGCCAAATCATACTCGAGTTTTGATGGTGGTAAAAAATTGTAGAGTATAAGGTAGGTATAAATTTAAGGCTAAATTTTCACGAGGTCATTGGTTTTTTTTTTTTTTTTTTTCTTATCTCGAAAAAAGATAAACGAATAACTAATAACTTACTATACGTAGAGAATTCGATATTCGAAATACGAAACATGGAACTTGTTAAATTTGATTCTAGTTTTGAAAAACTATTGGAGAAACGGATAACGTTTTTATATCGATCTAATTTCATGATAAGCTAGAATCTATAACTAGCAATGTCACGGATATGTTACATTATTTATGTGGCTTTGCTAACTTGAATATAAAGTAATAGTTATACTTATACTGTTACGATTTATGTTTCCTGGGGTCAATCTAATTTCATGAAAAGTCAAAATCTCTAACAGCAGTGTCACTGTTCTGTTACGCCATTCAAGTCGCTTCGCTAATTTGAATATATATAAAAGTTGTACTACGAGGACGCACCTCGAGGTAGGCAACCCAAATATCATTACTTTTATAATGAATTTGGCAACTGTCATTAATTTTTTAATGAATTTAGCAACGGATTCGGATGGCCTCGTCGGCAGGCGACGTAGCAGCAGCTGCCTAGACCGATAAAAATCATATACTGTTGCCCAATTCAAGAAAAACTAACGACCGTTGGGATGCCTACGGCGAGGCGTTTTTCATCTGTCCATATAACCTCACGGTATACTGTTACGTTTTCTATTTAATGTTTAGATGCCACTTCAGTGTAGAAAAAATTGCACAATTCCAGGCAGTTAATCTCGTTTCGGTATTCCACTTAAACGAAGTAATATATGATATATATTATCAAGAGATAGGACTCCGAAGGTCTAAGACTATCATTTTCTATGCATAGCCAAGTGCTAAATTGCAATAATTTTTTCACTGCAGTTTTGCCGTTCTATTCGCATTGTTTTGTTCCTCGTCCTCTTGAGTCTAGAAGACGATCTTTCTCCCGAAATTATTATCTTTTTTTTGAAATTGTAGAATTAGGGAGGCCCTCAGATTCGCGAGGCCCCAAGTTTATTTGAACTCACTCGGCTTATATTAAGGAAAATTTATTTCTAGACATACAAAAATTGCAGCTTTAACGTTTCTTCTATTATATAACATGAATTATCATAACAGTCCGCGTTATTATATATACATATCCGCGGTTATAGGTCAATCCTATGTACAGGCGTATTATATTGCTTATGCGCAATGATGTCAGCCGAATGCATTGTATGCAGAATTAGAATAAGTAGAACGAATTTCCAGGTTGTTTAATGACGAAGAATTTGCTTACATAAATAAAAACGTTTATTACACATCAAACGCATGGTCATACCGATGACCGAGTTGATGTATTTTTATCCAACGCGAGACCGCACCGAATCGTTATTTTTTCATTTTTATATCGTCAGTATTTTATTATGCCACAATCTATGCAATATACGCTCAACTTCAGATTATGATTGAGAAAAATATCGATTCGATTGAATTTAGTTCATTAATATTTTTACTCACCTTTATTCGATTCCAATAACTCGTTGTAGTTGCTGACCATAAGATGCATCAGATTCGCCATGTCGACTTTCCGTATATCTCGCTGGACAGATAATATACCCTCGATTAATTTCAGATAATAGATAACCGTGGGAGTGTAGTGTAATTTTGAAAATTAATTAACGAAATTTACCCACGATTTTGACCGGTGTGCAAATAGTACGTTTAAAATCTATATTTCATAGGAACTGTGAACCGGAATGTTCTGAATTGTCAAAGTAAACCTAAAACCGGTCAGGAACAAACCCACTTTGACTAAAACTATACAGTTTCGGAAAATTTCTATTGTTAGTTTAAGACAAGACGGCGATTCTGTACGAACGCGGACTTTGCCTTAGTATTTGACAAATACCTCAGAAATGATGAATTTGATCGAACAAATTTTTCGATCCGTTACCACTAATCGTATAGAATCTCGCAGTGGTTATTAGCTCTTGCAGAAAATGTCCTCTCTGAAACCTCTGACCAAAAGTTTGCGACTGAAGAAGGTGGTGTCGAGAGTTAATTCTTTGTTGACTATTTAACGCCCCACCACCCATCAGTTATTCATATTACCTTCTACCTGTCGTTGAGTAGTGTAACTTTATGACGAGAACTGATGTATAATGTATGTAAGTTACGGGGGGCGAAATTCTCGTACGCATGTGCATGACGATTTTCATGGTAATTAGCATAAGCGAAAAGATTAATAAATTTTCCATCCCGAAAGTGGTATCTAGGTAGAAACATGCTTCACCTGGCTGAGTAACTGACGTCTTAATCATTTCAACGATCTGAATATTTCCAATTTTGGTACTCGAGGCTGCTGCATCGAGTGCGGTCGATTTAATTAATGGGAAAACACCACATCCGAGGACACATACGCGTCGTCTCCGAAGATCTAACGCCACGTGAGTACAAAAATTCCGAGAATTATATTTTTGCATGTATTTTGGCCTATGGCAAATAGTAACGCGGATTTAATTAGCGATAAGAAGAGAAGAAAAAAATTTGAAATTCAATTTTATTCATTAGTCGACCTCTGAGAATTTATAAATTAGCAAAACTATCCCCCAATTTGTATATCTTTTTTTTTTTTCTTCTTTCTTCACTTTCTCCTCAAGAAATGATGACGAATGACGTTAGTTGCCCGATCTTAGAAATCAAATAAACAAAACTATCTGACGATCTTTCAGATAGTTGGGTTTTTTTTTTCTTTTTTTTTTTTCAGACACTAAGTGTTATAAGTCGTGATTAATTATGGTAGGTTTCCTTAGTGGAAAAGCAAACGTTTACTCAAAGTTTCGCGAATACTATTTGCATAATAGGTTACATTATCGTAGAAAAAAAAAAAAAAAAACAGAAAACGAAGAAAACAGAAGAAAAAAAAAAAAGATATAGAAAAAACAATTTTGTCTAATCTTTATTTGTGGTCTACCACATACACAACTTGGACACTTTTTCGCGGTATAGAAACGATGAGGTCAATTGCTCGTACCTCATGACGGTTTTTCGGTTACTGGGATCTTCCGTTATTAAGGGTTTTACCAAACTAACTCACATCTCGCACTTCGTACCGCTAACATTCACCATGAACGAAGAATTGGTATTACCATTTTTTTTTTCCGTGTAACATGACCATTGAAAATATTCGTAAAATTTCAGCGTTAATCAAGAAATCCTTGACAATGTTTCAGCTAGCGAATGAATTTGCATTAGAGTATTGTAGTTACTGTACGTTTCGACTTTTACACAGTCCGGAGTTCGGGATACGTGGAACACACACATGCAATATTTTATGATTTTTGAATTACTGTCATTCAAGAAATAGTAAAAACTTCGTTAATTCTCTTGAGACTTTAACTATGACGATGATTAATTGCAATTTTGATGTAAAAAGCGATTGCAAATTTCTTTCCATCGGTACGGCAGTTTTTAAAATCAACTAAATATGCGTTTGATTATACGCAGAGACAAAATTGGCCATCGTTTAACATATATGAGCAACATATGAGCTCCAAATTTTTAAAAAATTTTTTTGAATTTCAATTACAAGTAGAATGTGCGATTTATGCTATACGTGTTCGACGAGATTGATTATGACCGATTTATCCAAATGATCTCGAGATATATCGCCAAAATAAAAACGCGAATAAAATACCGACAGAATTTTTAAGGTACATCGAGATCTTTTGATAGTGAAACTTACCAAAAATTATCCGTAAATAAATGAATCAGCGTAAAATAGCCGAGGGGAATTCACAGAGCAGAAGTAAAACCGGAATAACAAGAAAATAATTTCGATCAGGTATGACCTTATAGTCTAGCTATTTGAACTTCATTTATTTGTGCTCAATGAAAATTTGCATATTACAAATTAAATAGAAAATATTTATTTCGCGAAAATTAAAGCCGGTTCATTAATTATGCATAATTTTTTTTTTTTTTTTTGGTTTTTTTTTTGTTTTTTTTTTTGTTTTTATCTACACGGTGTAATTTGTAAAATTTTATTGACCGATAAATTTACTATTTTTACTCGAGTGCGAAAACAAAAAAATTTAGAAAGTCTTCGATCCGAAACGTTACCGATACATATGGTTACGAAATTTGAGGCAGTAGAATGGCCTTGAGCTGAAAAAAAATTGCCTCGAAAATTTCTCATGACATATTTGCCGAAAAGTACAAGGTCGTCTTAAAGATTGGATACCAAAAACTTGTTAGACCCTACATACTATCAATACTTGAAAAACTGTTCCCAAATTGAACTTTCTTTTTATTTACAGAAAACGTCTGAATCGTCTTTCGGACCGTAGACGAATAACAAAGAAAAGAAAAAAAAATCTGAGATCGTTCAACCGAGTTGGAGATTAGAAAAAAATTCATTTGGACTATTTGCAGTACGTTTTGATTAACTTGCCTATATCTAAAAGGATTGAGGGTCATGTATTCGCATTAAATAACTGGTTTTCCATGACCAGGCCAAAGATTAATTAATAAAGTCCCATTTCATTCAACCAGTTAAATGTCAAAGTCAATCATCAATTTTCACAATACTCCAATCCTTATTCCAATAGCGCGATGTATCAACAGCGCTATACGAATGCATGGATATGTATATATTGACGGAGAGATGATATAAGTACCGTTTGCATAGCTCGAGGAAGCGGAATTGACGTTTGCTAAATGTTAATTTTTACGATGACAGTCTTTGAAATAAGCGTATAGTTACGAAAAGCGTTAAAACGTCATCGAAAACGATATTTATAATCGTTTTTAACGATTATCTATCTACTTGAGTGTATAGATAAGAAGTTCAATTTTGCGATGAACGTATAGTAGGTACTACATACCTACATTATATCGATTTACGACAAAAGTTATTACAGGTGGGTAAAAAATATTTTCGAACCCTGAACCTTTTTTTTTTTTATTTACCGACAAAATGGTAATTTTTATTTTTTGTTCCTTGTTTGCCAGGAATAAAGATCAAAGAATTGACGCAGCGAGGATATATATATGAAACGGTCGTATATATTGCGTAATTATTCTAATTGCCACTTCTAATAAGCATACCGTTTTGTTCAGTTGTCGGATGACCCTTTTCCATAATTTTAAACAATCGAATCTACTTTATTACTGCTTCTTCTTCTTCTTCTTCTTCTTCTGCGTCTTATTTAAAGCTTGCGCGAAATAACTTATTGAAAATAATGTTGATCAGCTTGGCCCAGTGCAAAACACGATACATATACTCACTAAATATGAAATAACTGATCAATCCCTTCCAGTTGAAAAAAGAAAGAAAGAAAGAAAGAAAAAAAAAAAAAAAATGGTACCTGCGCAGTGTTTGATCCTGCAAATTCATTTTTTTTTTTTTTTTTTTGCATACAAAATAATTTTGCATCACACCTCGATTCGTAAGGATGGAGAAAGGATCTTCGAACCAAGGTTACCTATATACTTATATCGTGTTCGATAAATTATTTTCGCGTTTTAGCAGCAAAGGCTTTAAACTCTAGATCGCATTATTTTTGCAATCCAAACAATTGGAGTAAAGCAATTATTAAAATCAACTACAGTGTCAATGTTTATGGAGCTTTCACTTAGTTCTGCTCGATTTTCTACTCTACTGTTGATCTGTGACGAATGCCTTCTGTCTATTCTCATTTTTAACTTCCCGCTATGACAATCGAAAATTAAAAAAAAAAAAAAAAAAAAAAGGGAAGTTATTGGTTTTGGTCAGATTTTTGTAAATCGAGTTTTCACCAGATCTCGACGTTTTGGGTTCCTAGGAAGCTATTCTGACTATTTTTGGATGGACGTCCGTATGTCTGTGTGTATGTGTAAACAAATTTTTGTCGTACGATATTTTTAGACCGAATCGACTGATTGGAATGGTTCTTATAGCGATCGAAAGGGTTTATCAAGACTTAGATCTGATTAGATTTTGGAATCGATCGGTCGAGTAGTTTCAAAGTTATTCGAAGAATAAAAATTAAAAATCAAATTTTTCATGTTTCTAGCGCATAACTCCTAAACTGTTCGTGCGATTAGTCTCAAAACTTATTCGGATTTAAGTCTTGGATAGCCCTTTCGATTGCCGCAAAATTAATCAAAATCGACCAATTAGTTCAGAAGATATTGCACGACAAAATTTTTTTTTTTTTTTCTTGATAGATTTTAGTTGATTTCGAATCACTCGATGTCGATTCTGTCAAATTATTTAAAAAACTATTAAAAATTGCTCACAAAAACATACAGACTGAACGAGATCTTCTGATATTAAATATAAATCCCTAAAACGTAGGAAAGTTGAAATTTGACAAAAACTTGATTTTTTTTAAATCCGACGGAAAAAAAATTTGTATACGTAAGACTAAGTTTTAGGGTTGGCCCACAGGTCAACCGGGTTCCTGATTTTTTTAACTTACACCAAAAAAAATTTTTATCTTAAAAATACAGACGTCTAGAGCTTAGGCTGATAACAAAAATTTCTGGTCAACAAGGATGTGTTTTTCCGGACCAATAAGTCATTCGGTTGAGCGTTAACTATGATGTGTACATCTTTTTCTTTGCGGTATTTTCGACTGCAGTCTCGTTGCTCAACGATCTTCCATATCTCCAAAGCGTGTCGTATATATGACCACAAATTTATTGACTAATAGTATAGCTCATCCGTGAGACAACCGCAAAATCCTTTTACCAATACCGATCGTCATTCCGGAAATCCCGATTTCAACATCGATAACGTCACTCTCGTAAACATCATTCAAGTTTTATACCCGGATCGTGAGTTTTAGGTAAGGTAGGAATTTCAGATCGAGAAACCTTCGCGAATGATTAATAAATAAATTAGCGTTTTCTTCTTTAAATTCATTCTTCGTTTCCAAGTATAGATCTATTTTTTTTTAAGGGGCGGCTGGAGGAGGGGGATTATTATGCCAATAAACTTCCTATTATTTTACTAAATAATTTATTAATTCATATAAAACAATTTCAGTTTCTTTTTTCTCAATCCGGACAAATTGTGTCGATACAGAATCAGATGATTCGAAAAAATTTCAGCCAAAATAAAACTATATCGTGATGGTATATGAATAGTTGAATTTTCGTTGCAATAGAACTATTGCTAAATTTACGTACGGTGTCATAATGTCAAAATTATTGACTTCCCGCTGACGCAAGTCTTGCCTAATGAGCTAATATTGACCCTTTACTGTTCAGTAACTTCGGTCAAACTGCATGGTATCCGGGTTCTCGCTAGTCGATTCTTTGACGATCTATAAGCGGAATCTGCATTACTATTCGAGTCAATGATCTAAGTATCTGGGTATTGTCGGTAAAGAAGAATTAGGCTTCGGTGGATACACCTACTTAAGTATGTATTTACTGTCGACAAAATTCTCATTCTGAAACTATTTTGTCATTCAAAATTAAAATCGGTCAAAGCGATCAGTTTTTTTTTTTTCCTTTCACGTTTCGACGAAGTCTTTGTTTATTTTAATAAATGATTTTTAAGTAACTGTAGTGAGCTGGATGATATTAAATATAAATGAGTATTGGAGTGTGTCTATTCGGATTTTGAGACGTGATTTATGTCTATGGGGGCTCCATTTTGTTCATTTTTTTTCGGGATTTGTTTTTTCACGTAAGTTCGGTAGTAAAAATCGCTGAATAAAATGATCATGAATAGATTCTGGGGGACGAATATGAGGGCTGGCCATTTCGGAAATCCGCAATCCTGGGCCCATATCAATTGCAGGAAATGCACCAATATTAGGAAAAATTGCAGCAGCTGGAGTTGGGTGATATATTTTTTCCACCAAGGCTTGCTTATCTTCATTGAAGTTGCGAAATAATGACCATACATTATCACATGCACAAACGAGTTGATCAATCCTGAAAATGAAATATATTCATGTTATTTCCGAGTGTTATTTGTCATTTTTTTTTTTTTTTTTTTTTTATGTCATTAAACTTCATTCGAAGTTACGAAATTCTGGGATCAAAAATATTCGGTGAAATTCTACCTAAAAACGTGCCGTGTCCACCTGGCAGATACTTCACACCACCCCACGAACCAAAGACCATACCAGTGTGATGATAAACGTGCAGAAACGAAATTTGATTGTCCTTCTTTCGCAGAACGAAAAAAACTGTGTCTAGAAGATCGATGATTTTCACAAAGAAATACATCCAGACTGTGCCAGCAATCTGAGGAACGATAAGTTTAGTTCTTTAGTTTTTTTTTAATCATTTTATTGCCCGACGTTTTTTCGCTAACTCAATAACCGTTCAAATTCTCTTTGAAATTTTTCTGAATAAATACCTCTATCGCTTTCGGGTCGTCAGAATAGTCCACGGGCTCACAGAAGTAACTATAATCCCAAAGCCAAGCGAGTACGAGGGCCTAAAAATTGATGAAGCTTTTCAAAATTTGTACCAATTATAAATTTGACAGTTTCAGCTGATGATCTTGTATAACAGTCCACCACCAAAAATTATTATCTATAGCGTTATTATGAACAATCATCTGGATTATACTCGAATGCGCAATAATTGCAGTAGAATTCTGATGTAGCTTTTCGAATTTTTTTTTTTATGATATAAAAAGTAAGTTGTAAAGTATACGGCGATACTTATTCTTCTTCTTTTCGTTCCAAGTGACTATACCTTGTAAAATAGATACCCCGACATGATTATTTGAATGACGTTATATATCTGCATAACCCTGTCGAGGTTGAAGGGTGGCCTATCCTTCATGAGTCTTGGACCGAGAGATTGAACGAAATAAATGTAGAAAAAGAGCAAGGACAGTACAGGCCATGGTGACCCTATGAGAAACCAATTCTGCGTTCTTGGATCTTGAAGAAAAAAAAAAACGGATAAAGATTAAGAAAAAAAAGTTACGATTAATTCTGTTTACTCAGACGACAAGTCGAATAATTCATCGCTTGGCACGTCAGGGAAGCAAATGAATTTTTATATCTTTTTTTTTTGTGTAACTGAAGTAAAAATTGTTGACAAGAATAACGAGGTGTTTTTGTGCTTCAATGCATTATAAATGTTGTTTTAATAATTACCTGCGATTTCAACGTTTACGTAGTGATAGCTTCCATGCAAGGCTCTGATGATGGCTGCCATTTCGAAAAATAGCAACTTTTTCAAACATACACCACGAGAAGATAGAAGAAAACCAACAGATTTTTCGTTTTTATTTTTGATTAAGCGAGATAAACTATTTTCAAAAATAAAATAACCCACGATTTAGGGAGCCCCTTTGTTATTTTTCTGTTATTTTATTGGTTTTATGAAACGAACACTTTTGATGTTCATTTGAAGATTATTCCCTCGGTGCACAGACGTAACCCTATTAGCAAAATGATATTCTAAAATGTCGATAAATTCGTTAAAATTTGAAGATACCTAAAACGCCCTCGAGACCCACCCGACCACCACGACGTGCTTGACCAGACTGAAAGCGTTTTTCATCATTCATCAATTCATGTATTAAAAACATTCAAAATTATGCGTGGGCTCGATGCATGATATTATCGCCTTATCGAGTCCGGGGTTGGCCGATTGATGGGCCAGTAAATTATTAGTGTAACCGCTGATAAAGTTTTAATCGTTCATAAATAATACCAATCCGAATAATCCGATCGAGGAAATCAGAAAAAAGCTCCTTGTTAATTACACTGATGGTATCGAACTCGTACTGTAAAATTTTACTTTATTCATACGATGATTTTGATACTATTGTCTCAGTATCGAAGTGGCAATAGAAATGTGTGAAAAGCTCCCGTACCTACATCAGGTAAGTTTTATGATCTGATTATCGCGCTGGTTCGCCTTGCTTTCCTTAATTTTAAAAAAATCTCCGTCTCTTACAGCCTCGAATAATATCGCTTTGTGTTGTCTAATTTATCGAACATACGGAAGAGCTTCTCTGTTATAGTTGCAATTGGAGTTGTTTATCGCAAACAGCTTGCGACTGTGTGCTTATTTTTATTTTTATCTTTTGCATATATTTTCAAATGCTTAATGCGATATTGTAGACTCCGGTTGAACATAATACAGTGGAGGATATTCCGCAATCTTTTGCAAACGCAATTCTGCGATTATTATCGAATAAATTACCGCGTAAGACATATAAGAAAAGTATATCGTTAACAGAGACCGTATTAATATATGGTAATTTTTTTACCGATACAAAAGTCTGCACTATATTTTGACGAATGAAAATTATCATGTGGACAAAAAAAAAAAAGGCTACTTGATCACCAAGATCGGTGGATTTAGAAAATGTTAGAGAACAGTTTAACAGGGTTGCGAATATCGAGATTTTCGTAAAATTGTATGAAAGAACTAACAAAACGACCCCAACCGGAAGTTAGTTGGATAAATCCACAAAATTTTACCGTCATTTTAGAATCGACGATTTTTGACTACGCAGCATCGCACGTTTTCATTTCGCATTTGGCCAAAATTCAAAATTATATCATTAAACCTGTTTTAAATGGACGTTCAATGTAAGACGAAAAGAATGAGCCCTGTAGCATGAAAATCAAATCAAATCTCGGACATATTAATTCACTAACGAAAACTATTTAAAACTGCTCAATTTCAAGACTTTGAAAAATAATATCTCGAGAAGGGATGCGGAGTCCTCGGGGATGAAATTTTGGGCACCTCAATCTTTCGTCCGGTACTATACGAGACAAAAAATCGGCAGCTAAAGCGGTTACATGAGTCCGCACGATTCGATCGAAAAGTCTGCACGGATCTCCCGATATATTTATATACGGACATGTTGTTTTTCATATTTGCAAACAATCGAGCATCACTATTTCGGTCGTGCCTGGTCATTGACATCGAGTTTCTTCACATCCAGGAATGAATATAGGACAACGGATTAGACAGCTAATTTAGAGCCGAGCTGGTCAATAACCCCGTCTTATGTCAAAGTCAATTTTCGCCGAGTATAATTTTAGTCCCAGAAATCGTACAGTATTAGAAATTGTTACAACTCGGATGCAAAAATTTATCGAAATTTTTAGTTCGGGTCAGAACTGGAGTGACAAGAATTTCTAAAAATTTGCCTAATCGAATTAGCCTCAAGGATTCAAGTTTCAGGGATCTTCAAATTTCTATTTCAAATATTCAAAGTTCCCGAATTTCTGAAAAAGAGTGATATTTGTACTCTCGGTGAAATTTTGCACAATTTGTACGGATTCCGACGAAAGTTTTTTTTTTTTTTTTAATTTTTTTCTTGTCGCAAATTGTCAAATTTACAGAAAATTATTTATTAGCCGGAAATAACGTATCTTACCTTGGAAGCGATTCCACTTATTCAAAGTTCACTGTCATTCTTCAAATCAAGTGGGGGAAATGACTCTAGAAATTTGTCGTTTATAATATATGTAGCATGAATATAAATTTATGCAATATTAATGCACGAGAAAGTATTACGGAGACGATTTTGCATTTTAAATTGCATTTCGAAGATATTTTATAGACTATAATTGTTATAAAATTTGTTGAAAATACTATTTCGTACGTGATAAAAGACGATTGGATAAATTAATGAAACCCTGATAATAAAAGACGATTGAACAAATTTTTGCAAAAAAAAAAAAAAATCGGTTATAGGTATATAAAAAAACACCAAGTAATGAACTTTAATGATAATTTAGGCACTCCTATGCATTCTTTCGTTCATATTTTTCTCTTCCAAGTGTTTGAAATTTTGATAAAAGTATTCTGTCAAAATTTTTTTTTTTTCATGTAGAATAGTTTTTTTTCTATTTTTATCCATCATATTTCAATTACGAAAACTTATCTACGAAGTGATATATTATGTAGGTATATATGTAGAATATAACTCTGGTACATATACACGTAAGTGCGAGTGACAAAAAAATTAACGAATTACCACGCATATTACATATTCAGTAGATATCGCCAAAAGGTCAAGACAGTGTAAAGACCTACGAACTTTAATTTCCGGTATGTAATATGCAAAGCCTTTTCATCACATACAACTATTTTTTTTCTTTCTTTTATTAATAGCGTTTATCATTGTCGTCTTTTTTTAGCAAATTCTTTCAAAAAATTATCTGTCTTTTTCAGTATTTCAATTATTATGGTTAAAAAAAGAAATGTTTCAACAAAACTATATGGCATATGAGCAAGTCCGCCAATTCTAGACGTCGGATCCGGCCTCACCCCCTCAGATCTTATCGCAATTTATTGAGCTGAAAGTCCTCATCGAAATACAGCATCCCAAATTTTTTCAGATTTTTTCCCCTTTTATTATCGAAGTTATTGCATGGGGTATTCCATGTAATTTTATCATTCTTGTTTTATTCGATTTTTTTTTTTTTTGCCTTCTTTTGCCACTATAAAAAATTTTCAAAAAACAGGTTTCCTGTGTAAAAAAATCTCAGCTTTGAAAAATAAAAAATGCTTCTTTCGTTTAAGCTTGTAAAAAGCTCTTAAAATCGAGCCTAAAGTCTGAAAAGCTGTTTTTTTACCGTTGCCAAAATTTAAAAAAAAAATTCAATATTTTTTTCGAATAGCTGAGAAAATTTCACATAACACACGTAATTCTCAAGGTGGGATCTCAATAAACACACGAGAAATGAATGAATGAACAAATATTGACGATAATTTTCAATTCATTTTACGCATTCAATAATTACTCCTTTTTCTCTCTCTCCCTTTCTTTCGCTCGAGAAATGAATAAAAGAACAAAAATTGGAGAAAATTTCGAATTTATTTTATATCGTTACGTACAATGGGTCGTATATGTGGGTTATATTGTACGTAACAATATAAAATAAATTCGAAATTTTCTCCAATTCCTGTTCTTTTATTCATTTCTCGAGCGAAAGAAAGGGAAAGGGAGAAAAAAGAGTAATTATTGAATGCGTGAAATGAATTGAAAATTTTCGTCAATTTTTGTTCATTCATTCATTCATTTATCGTGTGTTTATTGAGATCCCACCTTGAAAATTGATCGACACAATTTAAAAATCTGAAAAAATTTTCAATAATCCGGTGTGATATATGAAATGGTTTCAGCAACCATCCATAGTAAAATAACTCCCGCTTCCAAATTTTTAAACTTTTTTTTTCCGAAAAAGCTTCGAAACAGTAAGAAGTAAAAATCTCCCCACTTCGGCTCTAAGTTTAAAAATGTTGATATCTGAGACGCGATTTTTCAGAATTTTTTCAGATTTTTTAATTGTGTCGATCAATACGGTCGGTTCCAAATATTGTAGGGAATTCAGATCGATTTGGAAAAATTAAAAAAAAAAAATCGAGCGCCTTTCAAAGTGAAAACAATCATACAAAAAATCGAGAGGTCAAGGGTCAAACTCAGGTCGAATTGACATGGAATGCCCCATATATATACGTCATTTACATCATAATTATAGATACAATAAGGTATTGTTAAAATTCAGAGACACAACTTAAATTAATTTTTATTAGGTGTAATTTTTTTTCTCTCTTTCCTCATTTTTTTATTCCATATTTCTCATTAGAAAATATTTTCAAAAGTACAGAAACATTTTTCCATTATGTACAATATATGTATACATATGCATACCTATATGTATATATATATACCTATATAACACCGTAGATAAATACAAAATCGATGCTTTTTTTTTTATAACTATAATCGAAGTTTCATTTTTTATTTCACTCTTTTATTTCTTTACCTGGACAATTCCTGATTTGAAAAATTTTAACCCAGTATTTCCGATTTTGACGCTCATTTGATTATGAACGTCGAAGACTGCAGTATGGATGTGTACATTTTTTTCGTCTTTTTTTCTTCTTATTACCGATTATTGACTTATTATTATAAATTAATAATTATGCAGGCGTTATCGTGAATTCAAAAAAAAAAAAAAAAAAAATGATAAGTATATATAATTATTGCCCATCGCTGTAGGTATATATTTACAAAAATAACTGCAGGTAAATTGAATACTAATCGGTTACAATCGTATGTATGTATGTACTAGCTTATGTAAATTCGATAACTTTTCATTATAGGCTTAATTAATTTATACTATCCCAATTAATTCTCAGGCCATAACTATATCGTAATTTGACGAAATGCAATTATGCCCGCGTGCCTGTCCTTCATACGAGCCATTCCACCAAATCCTGTACGCAAATCCGGCCTCCAAATTTTTTATGTTTCTTTCACATTATTTAGGTGTCGACAAAGAGATTTCTCGAGTATGAAAGATCTCAGACTTCAGTTAATAGCCGGGTTTTCGTAATTATTAGATTTTGCTTCGAAATTTTCCATTTCAATTAAACGGTTCAAAAAATTCCTTAAAAAAAAAAATTCAGAACACGGTGGTTGATCGGAAATTTTCTGAATTTTTCCAAAATGATGATCATTTTTTTCCCACCTGTCATTTTCAGCGTGAAATTCAAAAAATAAGACCTAAAATGCGAATTTCACCATGTTCTCCGTCGTATTTTGAAAATAGGATTATTTTTTTCTGCAATTTCAGAAAATTTTCGATGAAAATCATGTCCAAAAATTTTCCGCTCGCTTACCTTCAAGTCACAGTTACGGTTTAAATAAAATTTTCGGGGTTTTTCTCATTATTTGTGCATTTCTTCATTTATTCTTGATCCAGAATATAGCGAGCGAAAAATTATTAGGTATGATTTTCATCGGAAATTTCCTGAATTTTCAGAAAAAAAAATCTGATTTTCAAAAAACGACGGAGAACATGGTGAAATTGACATTTTAGGTCTAATTTTTTGAATTTCGCGTTGACAATGACAAGGGAAAACAAAATGATCATCATTTTATAAAAATTCAGAAAATTTCTGATCAAACACCATGTTTCGAATTTTTTTTTCGAAGCATTTTTTGAACCGTTTAATTAAAATGGAAAATTTTGAAGCAAAATCTAATAATTACGAGAACCCCTATATAAACTGAAGTCAGAGATCTTCCATACTCGAAAAATCTCTTTGTGACACCTAAATAATGTGAAAGAAACATACAAAATTTGGAGGCCGGATTTGCGTACAGGATTTGATGGAATGGCTCATATATACTCGTATACATATACCACCTGACCTAAAACTAATTTTACCTTATCTTACAATTAAATGAATCTAGATTCATCGAAGTAAAAAAAAACATCAACCCTTAGCATCGAAATCATCGAAGGAAATATCGAATCGGAAAAGAAATTCTAGTTCGATCCTCTAAAGCCTCAATTCCTTCGTTCTTCAATTTCGACGGCAGAACTATAATTCTCATTTAATAAAATTACATGTCCTTTACGTGCGGACGATCTGATCAGCGTCTTTACATCCTGATAAATTTTCAAATTCTATCTCATAGCCTAAAAATTCTGCAGAAAAAATCAACTCAATGATCAATTTTATTTTCGATTTGGAATTCATTCGTCAATCGGTTCACAAAACGTTTTAACGAAGATCGAGGAGCTATAGATCGAAACCGCAGAATCACTATAAAGCCTCTCTGAATTTTAGGATTCGGAGGCTCGAACTAGAATTTCGAAAGTCTATACTGCGCCGAAATTTTGCTCAAAACTGATCTAATTTTCACTTTTTTTTTCGTGAAAATCGGAATTTTATTAGACGCATATTTTCAATCCTACCCTCAAATTTTAGTTTCGCATCTCGAAATCTCTCAGTGAGAATTTGTAGAGCAAAACTAGAAGTTCTTTCCACCTTGGGTAGTTTAAAAGTCGAAAAATGGCTTTTCAATCCCTGCAGTATTTGGAAAATATTATTTAATCAGTCTTCGAACTGTTGAAAGAACCATTTGTCAAAGTTCCATTTGCCTTATTAAATCTTACAGATTTATCCTTAATGTAATTCTTAACGTAAAAAGAACTGAACATGTAGAGAAAGGCGGCAGCGTTGGCCACCAAAAGCAAGGACAATGGTTTTGGAAACTTGCAATCGGTGAACAACATTTGTAAATTGTGTACAAAAATTATAGCAAATTGTACTATTTGCAGGGTAGTAAGGTACTTCTTCCACCACAGGTATTTCTGTAATTCGGGACCGAACGCTGACAGCATGTAATACGTGTACATAAGTACGTGAATAAACGAATTTATCAGTCCAAGTAAGGTCGGATGTCCACCAGCTACAAAACGGACACCAATCCATGCGGCCATTGGCATCATCGAGTGATGAAAAAGGTGGAGGAACGATATCTGGCGCTGTTTTTTTCTAAGCACAAAAAACACCGTGTCCAAAAGTTCGATGAGCTTGCATATGAAGTAGAGATACGTTGCCCTCGCCATCTGAAAATTATTTTAATGGAAAAATATTAATATACACACATTTAGATATATTAGGGTGGTCCTTAAGTTTGGTCATATTCGAATTTTGATACTCCCACGGGCCAAAATGTCTCAAAATATATACAAAAAAAATTTAGTCGAAGTCCCAGGTTTCCATTTCAATTCTAAGTACTGCCCCAAGGCCGAAGAATTTTTCCATTTTAATGACACACGATTTTTGGTTATAGTTGGTAGTACTTTTTTTTTTTTTTTATTTTCTATCCCAGCATACATCGCTCCGAAAAATCTGAAACATCTGAAACTTGGTACACTTCTTACCTCCACTAGTAGAAATTTCATGAAAATGTGAAAGATTTTTTTTTAATGCTATAATTTTCGGAGCTGCAGCTTGACGAATAATTTTTTTCTTGGTGCTCTGTAGCTTCGAAAAATTACATCGTTGAAAATCTGTATAATTTTTACGGAATACCTACTACTCTAAGTAAGAAGTGTGACAAGTTTTAAATTTTTTCGAGCGATACTGTGATGAGTAAAAAAAGGAGAAGAAAAAAAATCTAATTACGAGGTACCAAAATTCCCGTGTGTCATTGAAATGGGAAAATTCTTCAGCTTTGCGTCATGTCAGTACTTTGAAGTGCGATATAGACACGGGGCTTTGGTTACATTTTTTGTGTTTTTTTTTTATGTTTTTGGAGACATTTTGGCCGATGGGACCATCAAAATTCGAACGCGATGAAATTCGGTAACATCCTAACGCATCTTATAATTATTCGCCGTTTATATGGATGACATATTAATTATCGAATTGGGTATAAAGCAGCCAAATTTTTTCTTCAACTAGAGTACTTGACTATGAATGTATTATTCAATTGTGATCTAAAAATATGACCGTTCATACGTAAGTCGAATTTATTTGAATAAAGTATAGAGGTATATGTATAGAAATCGAGAACAGTCTTGTAGTCCGTTTTCTTTAGTTGACTTTTTGGTTCTTCCTTTTTTCTTTTTTGATTCGCGGTTTTGTGTGGCTCAGAAAAAAAAAAAAAAAAAAAAATGGGCGTCATTGACCGATAATAAGGTTATGGAACCTACCCGCATAGCTGATGGACTCTCTGAATAATCAACAGGTTGACACGTGTAGCTGTATTCGTAAAGCCAACCGGACATTAGGGCTTCGTGTACCAAATATATGCTCAATAAAACTTGTATGAAGTTGTAGACCAGAAGGGTCTTCCTTAAGGAATAGGGCTTTTTATCCCTCATATAATTTGGCCCTGCTGAAACGCTGAAGTAAATATACGACACTACGATCGTTATTATCGGTGCTGGTCCAGAGACCAAAAACCATTCGCTGGTTCTTGGATCTGAAAAATATCAAAAAGAAGAACAAAAGATTAAAGTTTGGGTTTCGAAAATCTCTGAAAATAACGGTAACTTTTTCATTTATTTGTTTTGGGTTCTTTTGATTTGTAAGTCGAATAAATTCTGAGGTCGGTCAATGACCGATCGATTAGTGCTTTTATTTTATTTTTAGTCAAAAATTTAGCACGCCATTTTATTCCTGGCTTTGAATAAGCGAATAATTAAGTAATAGCTATGAGAAAACGTTGCATTGATACGAGTTTTTTTTTTTTTTTTTTTATTTTTGTATTATTCGGGAGTTAATAGACTCAAATGTGAGTCGATAGTTTCCAGCAATAGGCTAACGTACCATTTTTGTTGTACATAATATCTCGATACCATTCCAATAGGCCAGACATTTTTACGTCCGTTTGTGGATGATGTTTTCTGAAAATGATAAAAATTGATATTAGTAGTTATATCTCATGACTGGCCAGTACAGCTTGGTTTTGGAAATTCGGAGTACTCCAAAATGCATTTATTAAGTTTATTTCACATCAAACGAAAATTTTTCTTTGAAAACCTTCGTCGTAAGGTTTTAGGCACGTCGTTGTTCCGATTAAAGTCGTTGAGGGCTCATTTTGTTCAAAAAAGAAATCCTCATCATGTGAACGAGGGAATTTTTTTACAATTTCGTGATGGCCAAGTTATTTGCAAATTAGTGCCCTAAATATTGGAAATTCTGGATAATTGACCGTAACTTTTCACATTAATTTTTTTTTCTACCGATCCCTACGTTCATAAGATGTAGAATTGCTGTCTGAAGAAAACAAGACCTTGAGAGGTTGAATTGGAGGAACGATGTGGCTGAAACCTTACAACAAAGTTTTTCGAAGAAAATGTTTTTTCGATGTGAAATAAACTTTGGTTGAAAAATAAATGAATTTTGGAGTATTCCAAATTTTGCAAACCAAGCTGTACTGGTCCACTTGAAGCAATACGTAATATTTTCAATGAATTATTATGGCACAGTATCGATTCACGATTATCATGATCAGATACTGCGAAAATACACTCATAGAAGGTCAAATCTACTCCAAAAAGTAGTTAATATTAGGTATTTTGAAAATTTTTTTTTATTCTTTTGTAGGACAATTCAAAAATTGTAATTAGGATAATAAAAATGGAATTTTGCCCCTCGCCCCTCTGGAATTACTCACGCGATATTTTTGTTACCTTATTGAACATGATATGTTGATCACTTCCTGGATTAATTGAATAGACGATGTCAAATAGAATTGATAACCAGAAGAGTGATCAAATCTGGTGATTTAAATATAAATATATAAATTTTTTGTTTTTATCTTCTTCTAATGAACTTTCGTTTCTAATGTATCGTAGTAAATTAATGAATACGTCCAGTTCATTCACGATCATGTCATGTAGTGCAATATTATCAAATATATAGCTTAGAATTATATATACCTATATAAAATAATCCGAGAATTTTTGTTCATTTTTAGTAGTAGTAGTAAGTTCTGTGATAAAATGAAATTCAATTTTGTTTTAGGAATTTTGATTATTTTTGAGTCATTTTTTGTTTTATGAATATAATTATTTTTGAACTTGATAGATCGATTCCAAATTATTAATATCGCGTTTTAAAATTTGTGACGTCACCATAAATACCGACGAAATTTGTCAAGATTTTTAAAAGTGAATGGATGAGGAAAAAAAATTACTGCAAAAAAAAAAAAAAAAATGTAAAGTATTTCAACTTGTTTTTCCGAAGTTTTTTTTTTCTTCTTTCTTTTTCACGAAGATATTTTCTCTTGTTAATTAAACCTACTTACTCATAAATTTTACGTAACAAAAAAACAGTTTTATTTTCACAGAAATTTTCCTCCATCGTCGGCTAATTTACGCTCATCCAAATAAATTCTGTTAAAACGACAAGGTTTCTAAAAACAAAGAAAGAAAGAAAAAAAAAAAAAAAAATTTCACAATTCTTTTTCGTTTTGTTCTATTTCACTATTTCTGGGAGTATTGTAATTAAAAGTGTCATTCAAACTAAAAACATTTTTTGTGCCTTCCAACGGATTAAATTTCATAATTCTCTGTTAATATGATCTGAAACGATCGATAATTATATAATTGTTATTTTCAATATTATCTTGGAAAGCAATAAGATAGAAAAAAAAATTAAAGAACATTAATATTTGATATACTCGTCTTATATTCATTTTATATTAATAATTCATTACATTTAAATTATAACAACAATTTCCGGGTTATTTATAACGTAAAATTTATGGGTCAGTACATTGATTAAATTTTGAGTAGAAGAAAATTGAAAATAAAAACAAAAATATGAAAAATTGTTCAATAATCGAAAATTACAATATTGTTTATGGGGAATTCTCCGTTAGAACGTACGGGAATAATAATTCGAAATTTTGATTTCATCGAAATTTCTATGGGTGATTACACCTAATGAGAGGAGCTTTCATGATTTTTTTCGATTTTTTTCATCCATCTGTTCTTGAGATATGAATTTTTGAATTTTTATTTTTCGAAAATTCATAACTTCTTGAAAAATTGACGAAATCAGGTGTTTTTTTTGGAAAATTTTTGTTTTTAACTATACTTTGAGAAAAAAAATACAAAAACTGTGATTTTTGTCAATTGCGGTATGATTTTTGCATTTATAGCTCAAACTTCACGATTTCGAGAGGAAGGACACTTTTTTTTTTTTTTTTTTTGAAAAAATTCTCATAAAAAACATTGTTTTTTCTACAAATTATGCCGTCGGATTTATCGTGGGGTCACATCTTATTCTATTTTTTTATTTCTGATTCAAAATCTTTTTGCGTAAATTTAATTGCTCTAAATTTCTAAAAAGATTCAAAATAGCAATTTCGTTGATTCTGGAAGCCTATGGCTTCACTTTGAATATAAAAATATAGAATTATTAGAATTTATGTAGTCATCAATTATGATATCGGGACCAATAATTTCATATTTTTAAATTCAAAGCGAAGCCATAGGCTTCCAGAATCAACGGAATTGCGATTTTGAATCTTTTTAGAAATTTAGAACGATTGAATTTACGCAAAAAGATTTTGAATCAGAAATAAAAAAATAGAATGAGATGTGACCCCACGATAAATCCGACGGCATAATTTGTAGAAAAAACAATGTTTTTTATGGGAATTTTTTCAAAAAAAAAAAAAAAAGTGTCCAACCTCTCGAAATCGTGAAGTTTGAGCTATAAATGCAAAAATCATACCGCAATTGACAAATATCACGGTTATGTATTTTTTTTCTCAAAGTATAGTTAAAAACAAAAATTTTCCAAAAAAAACACCTGATTTCGTCAATTTTTCAAGAAGTTATGAATTTTCGAAAAATAAAAATTCAAAAATTCATATCTCAAGAACAGATGAACGAAAAAAATCGAAAAAAATCATGAAAGCTCCTCTCATTAGGTGTAATCACCCATAAAAATTTCGATGAAATCAAAATTTCGAATTATTATTCCCGTACGTTCTGACGGAGAATTCCCCTTATATTGACACCCGCATTAAGTGTCTGAACATATTTGAATATGTATACGATTATTTGGTTATTCATGATTATGTATACAATATATTTATTATCTAATCATTTTAAATCTGTTCGTATCTATTGACATAGGTACATACAAGTGTTAATTTTCTCGGAACTATAAATCGAATGCACTTAGATCTGCACAGATATAATTATTTCTAATTACATGTAACTGTAACAGATTATGGAACAGATTAAGTACACCTGACCATTTATAATTATAAATTATATCTATTCAAATATGTATACAAAATTATATACATATACATAAATTGATACGATATGCTCCGATCAAATCTGATCACGTATGTCCAACATTTTCTTACCACGGATTTGCGATTGATGGCGAAACGAAATATAAAAAGAAAAGAAAGAAGAAAAAAAAAACTAAAAGTTACGAAATCGTCGATACTTTTGTTAAAATAATAACAATTTTTCCGTAGATACTTATATTTGAAAATCGATCATTTCTGGGCAGAATTTTTTATTTTTTTTTCTTCCGTTTATTTAATAATTTTTTTTTTTTTTTTTTCTTCATTCCTTTCATCGTGACTCTCAGTTTAATAATCAGTCATGTATCGTATTATTATCAAGTTGAAAGTTGCTCATACAAGTTTGGAGACATTAAACTTTGAATTTTTTTTTTTTTTTTTATATAAACCGGATGTCAAAAGTGTCTCTATGTCATTTTGGAGTTCGTAATATCAAAAGGATTCATTATTTTTCAGTATACTACTCACCTTCACTTCTCGTATGTTGTACCTACTTTATTTGTTTTCACAAATCTGAGCGTAATTTCACGAATTTATACTCAAGGCCAGTTCGTAACCGAGAAAAATAATATCATTTCAAAAAATGGAGATTCTAATCGTCGAAAAAATGTGAAATACGTTCTACTTTATTATGGTTCTGTTCAATTCTTTAGTTTAAAATTTCTATACTTTACAATTCACAAATGGCTCGGTCGTGTTTTTTTTTTTTCTTTAGACTAAAGCTAACAGTTCATTCGACGACTTACTTATATGTTCTAATATTGATAAGCCTCTAATCGCAAAGAGGTATAATACACGGTGAACTATCGTAATGAGGAGGGACCACCAAGCATCAAAAAATGATAAAATATTTCTACTGTTTCAAAAAAGAAAGAAAAATATAAAAATAAATAAATTAATAAATAAATAATGGCAAGCACTCCGGGCTATTTTTATTCAAAAGAGGAAAAGTTCCTTTTCCGTCAGGAAAATTGTCAACCTTGACGGTCCAATTCACATTTATTCATTTTGTATTTCATATTTATGACCGACCTTATACTATACTATCACTATTCCTTGACCGGTTATACATTGAATGAGCTCCGGATTGACATTTTTGCAGAAGCTTTCACCATAATGATAGAATATCGATTGATTATTGTATCGATATACGGGTTATTAGTTAGTAATTAATTAGTCGATATATTGTCAAATTTTCGCGGCCAGGGATTAGGTTCTAATTATATTAAAGAATACTTAGAAATTGTGCAAATGAGCACCGATATCTCAAATTCTCAGTATATCGTATACATTTCGAGTTACCTCAAGGGTTGGTGTCATTTTGGTTGGTGTTATTTAATAATTACCGGCGATTATACGTATCCAGATAATGCCCCGAGGCTGAGGGGTTATCGGACTTTTGTACAACACAGTAAATATAGAATAATTTTGGAATCAGGAAGCATAATCCGCTCGCTTACCATCGCGAGTTAAAATTCGATTAGGTCTTTAAGATTCAGGATTCGATTAAAAATCATTTTGTAAATTTACTGCATGATCATGCTATTTGGATTGGAATAAGAGTAAAAATAAAATTTGATTTAACTTCGGATTACTTTGTTATTTTCTGTTATAAATTGTCAATTTTTAAAACAGCTAGTCACTGCAGGAACTGCTTCAACTTATAATTGAAAAATCATTAAAAAAAAAAAAAAAAAAAAAAAAAAACAATTTCGAATATGTTCATTTACGTCAAGTAATTGATAATAATGTGTTTTTCATCGGCCGTTAAAACTCTCGAAGTAACCACAACCTAGTCCAAAAGACTTGCTTAACATTGCAAATATATTTTATGCGCAGATAACTGTATTATCTCATGTCAAGTTATAGTCAAATATTTATAGACGACTGAGGTAAAATGAATTTGCAAGATTTACCACACGT